>VXAY01005153.1:1511-15692 GCA_013399855.1 Oxyruncus cristatus
GTCGGGGTGGGCGCCAAGGCCGGGGCCGGGCGGGGCGGCCGGGCGGCGGAGCGCAGGGGCGGGTGAAGGTCAAGCAGGCCGCGGGCCGGGCCCCAGCAGGGAGCGGCCCCCGGGGCTGCACCGGAGCCGGCCCCGGCAGTGCCCGAGGAGGGAGCCGTCCCTGAGGGGATCGGGCTGCGCGGGGGGAGCTCCGGCTGCTTGTGGTGTCACGGTTGCCCTTGGCGTTGGGGCTCGGCCTGTCCGGAGGCGGGAGGGCAGAGAACTTGTCCTGCTGCAGAGGCTCCCGTGGAGCTGGGACAGCGGGGATAGAACCGGGATTCGAGCTCCTTGAGAAACGCGCCCGAGTGGGAGAATGACTTCTGAGTGAATGACAGCGTTGTTGTCTCAGACATGATTTAGTAATTAATAAATAAGGAGGCTTTGAGGTTAAATCTCGGTGTCACACCCAATTTTTGGTGGGGGAAGAAAGGAGTTTTTCCCAGACTCATACACTGAACAGTCTGTGGCAAAGCAAGGGCAATTACGTCATTGGTATCCCTACAGTTGGGGTCAGTGGTGCTGCTTTCACTCAGTTTTCACCTTGACATGTATGGGAATGAAGTTATTTTTTTTATGTGAAAATAAGAGCAATATGTATGTTTATTCTACAGGTATAAGCAACTTCTGAAGAGGGTGGAAAGGAATAGCATTTCAGATTTGAAATTGATAGTCTTGTTATTTCTGTTGCCAGCTGCTGAAGGAAAGGCTTTTGCAGTGTTCACCTCTTCCATGTGAAGAGCTGCTTCATGAGAATCCTAGAGTTGTGGAATTGTAACTGAAAAATCAATAAAATTCTCCACCTCTCTTTGCAGGATTAGAAAGCAGGCATCACTTTTTTTCTGTATCAGGCATGTGGAGGATATCTCCTATCACACCCTTGAATTAGCAGTTTATTTACACTGTAGAGATACACACATTCAACGTGTTTCTTAGAAAAAGGCTGGACTGTGTTAACCATTTTCCTAAAATTATTAGCATATTTACACACCAGTTTGAGTCCTTAGAAGGGGGTTGGATTATATTAATAACCTTGTGTAAGTCAGTGCACAGGTTTCAACAGTGATGTAAAAAATAATTAGAGTAATTACAAGGGAATCACTGTTTTTACTCTGGGGTTTAAAATCCTTCATTGTATTTTTAGTTTGAAATTAGTTGCTTCTTCAGTATGTAATGGAACATGTGATAAACTAATTAAGGAAATCCATTTTCTTTTGCTTTCTCACCTAGAAGAGATTTTACTCACTTAAAGTAGCTCCTAAAGTTAAAAGCTCACCAACTGCAGCAAAAGTGAAATTATCTCCAGAGTCTGAGGATCTTGAGGTCAGTATAAATACTGGTATTTTTTTTTCTCTTTCCTTGTAATTTATTTTTAAAAACTCAGTCAAAGCAGAGCTGTGATTGCACTTCCAGTGAATGACTAAACTGGGGTTTTTTTTCTCTTTAATACAGATCACAAAATTACCAAATGGCTTAGTTATTGCATCTCTGGAAAACTTTTCTCCAGCTTCAAGAATTGGTGTGTTTATTAAAACGGGCAGCAGATGTGAAAACACCAGTAACCTGGGGACTGCTCACCTGCTTCGTCTTGCCTCTAATTTGGTAGGTCTTTATCCCCTTTGCTGTGATGTTGGCAGTAGATGCAATGATCAAAGGTTTATTATTGCAAAAATAAATGTCATGGCAAAAAATTGAATGTAACATCCTATAAAGTGGAAAACAGTGTACACTGGTACTTGGTTACCTGGTGTGAGTGCAGGAGAAATGACATTACTTCCTGGAAGACAGGAAGAAATATTTCTTTAGAATTATGCTCTCCTGTGGTGTTTGAAAGTGTGTGTGTGTGTATATATATCTATACAGTATATATATATCTAGCTTTGCACATAGATTATTTTATTTAGGGTGCAATAAAAATTATTTTAGGTGGCTGACACAAACTCAATTTTGTGCATATGTGTGGAGTATTTCTGAACAGTTTTTCTTATTGCTGCCATTAACCCCAAACCTGTATTTAAATAGCTAGAATTGTAAGTTGCCCTCTTTTATTATTATTATTTTCATAGACTACTAAAGGAGCATCCTCCTTCCGGATTACTCGTGGCATTGAAGCTGTTGGGGGCAGCCTGAGGTTTGTAACCACATAGAAAAATAATCTGTCTTGCTGAGATGCAAATGAGCTCGGTGCCTAAAGGGAATAGAAGACAATGTGCACAATATGTAGGTGGATAAGCTCAGTGTGGAACTGGTACTTGAAAAGTGAATGTTGTCAAGGAACATCTTGTACTTCACATTTTACTAAGCTTCAAGAGCGCACTGGGGATTTGTATTTTACAAAGAGCTTTCAGTAAGCAAAATATAAATGTTGTGTACCTGGAAGAAATATAATATGTCCAGAAAGCTTAAATTTTCTTTCTGCCTTTTCAGACTTCAAGATTAAACTTGCTGAAGTCAGTAGGTTATTTTTTTCTCCATCTTTTGTGAATAGATACTGCTCATCATACTGCAAGTTTGGGAACAATTCAGACAGTAGTTGGCTTTCACGATTTGAGAGTTTAAAGCCTAGAAAACAAGACTAAGAGGAATAAAAGAGGGATGTCACTGTGCCTGCTTTCTTGCAATGTGTCTTGAAAACATCCAGTAAGATTGTTTTATTTAGAATTCGAGACTTGAGACTCTACCCTTTTCTGTTCCTGTCAATAACAAATGCATTGAAGCAAAAGGACAAGACCAACTATGTTTTCTGCCCAAAGAGAATAATTTCTGAGTTTTTTTATTTAATGCATACACGCATTTTTCTTGTTTTGCTATTCAGGCTTGTTTGCTGTTTCACCTTGAATTATTATGGTATCTTAAATTCTGTTGGTCACAAGACACTTGTTATTACTTGAATATTGAAGATGGGAGTTTTAATTATGTCTGTTTCTGCAGTGTTTGTATTATCACTCCTTTAAACAGTCATCCCAAGCAGATTTAAGGTTAAATGGTTATTCCAGTCCATATCTTGCCGATGAATTCAATAAACGTGTGACAATCCACTTTTGTTCTCTGCTGAAATGGCTTTTGCTTTTTCTCTCCTTTAGTGTGTACTCAACAAGAGAGAAGATGGCTTACACTGTTAAATGTCTGCGGGACGATGTGTAGGTATCTGGATGTGCTGTTAAAGGAATTCCTGCACACTATACAAACTGCTTGTAGTCAAGACCTATCATTTTACAGGGTGGGAGGAACATCCTTGTGCTTCTGTAATAAATCAGTAAATCACTATATTAATATTCAACTTCTGTGTCATATTCCTGAGCATATGAATGCTGCAGAACTGAAGTTGAATTCTCATTCTTTGTACAGCAGTGGTAATAACTGCTCTGATAAGGTTATGCTGTTAATGTGTTGTGTACAGATCTGTTTGAACTGCAGAAGTTGTGTTACTTTTATTGTGTTTAATGCCTGTGTAACTTTTTTTATCTAGTGATACAGTAATGGAGTATCTTCTTAATGTCACCACAGCATCAGAGTTCAGACCATGGGAAGTAGCTGATCTTCAGCCACAATTAAAAGTTGATAAAGCAATCGCTTTTCAGAGTCCTCAAGTTGGTAAGTGTGTTTTCTAATCCATTGCATTGACTCTGTGAGAGTTCCTCCAGAGCGAAAAAAATGTGGAAAAAACTAGTTTCCCTTTTGCTCTGTCACATGACCATTTAATTTTTCAGCCTGGTGACAGATATGATCTTTCTGCTGTTATGGAACTTTTTTTAATACACAGGTTTTCCAGCCTATGATAACATTAAGCAAATAACATGCTGAAGACAGTTTACACCATTCTTGACAGCTTCCATTTTACCTTTTTAATTCTTTGGAGTACAACCAAGGAATGTGCAAATCATGACTGTTGTTGACAGTGTATTTGCAACAGCTTGTGTAGTGAAAACTATTTAGGTATTACTCATTGGTGTGAAAGCAGTATTCTGCAAAAGACTTCTTGAATAGGTGTGGTTATTTTGGTATAAAACCAACATGTATTTTCATCACACTGAAAAGGGATTGCAGCTTTAGGATTGTAAATTTAGGTTTCTGTGTTTAAGGTAAAACAAAAAGACACACACACAAAGCCTCAGCTAGATTGAGCCTATTCCACTTTATCTTGTGTTATTAACTTTAGTCATCCAAGATCACCCAGGTAGTTCTGCACAATAAACATAATTTGTACCACTCTGTAAAGAATGCTCACCTTCATAACCCACTGAAGGTGACAATGTAATGTTGGAAAAATCTCTGGCTTATATTGAAGTCCTACTATTTTTTTAAATCAGAGTCACAGTCTTTTTTTTTTGTTTTGTTTTTAACTTGTATCAGCTGCAGGTTGGTTTTCATAGTGACTTAATATTTTCAGTCACAGTTATGTTCAGAAACAGAACTATGAAGAAAGGACTGTCTTCTTTTGAGGAAAAAGTATGAACAAATACAAGGAGAATATCAAACAGGAATGAGTAGAATGCTATTGGATACAGGAAAAAATAAAGAGAGGGGAATTTAAGATGCTGGCATCCTTCATCTCACTAGGGAGATAGATGAGACACCTCACAAAGCTACAAATAGTATTATAGGCAGCCTGTTCGTTTCTCAAGATCAAGAACAAGGTACACTTACAGTGAAGATGATGATTCTGAAACTAATGAAAAGATTGTTGGGGTTTGGTTTTTTTCTGCTGCTCCCCTTCCTCCACACACTGATTGCATTTATAGCTTACTGGTGAGGCCAAAAAGTGTTGAGCATATAGAAGTTACTAGTTTGCTTTGGTTTCTTTTTAATAAGTTACAGAAGAATAGAAGGCCTCAGACCAGATTGCTCCAGCCCAGAGATCTGGATGAAACTTCATGTGGATTGGATTATTCTAGCTCTGCTTTTGCGGATCTTATGGTCCTTAAAGTGGACCACAGCTCTGTTTCGTTTAGTTTCATTCAGAATCTTTGTGACCTGTGTCTCATATTAATCATCATCACTGAAACTTTGTTTCTCTTAGGAGTGCTGGAAAACTTGCATGCTGCAGCTTACAAGAATGCTCTGGCAAACTCCTTGTATTGTCCAGATTACAGAGTTGGAAAAATTACTTCTGAGCAGGTAGGGTTATTTGTGTTGTGTTAGAAATCTGCTTCAGTTTTTTTATCAGGAATGGATGATGTCACTTGTGAGAGAAAATTCCTTCAGTAAATATACAGTTAGTATTTACTACCTTATTGGTCTAGTGTTAAACTAATTTTATTTTCATGCAGCTTTTAGTACTGGCTACAGAACTCATATTCACAGTTAGAGAGGTGGTTATTGTCAGTGGCTCTCTGTTGATAATAAGGCTGTCAGTGAAATGCAGGTGTTCTTGTATAAAAGGGTTTTGTGCTTGTCACTGGGGAATGCAATAAAATGCCATTCTACAGGCGGCTCCTTTGGGAAGCGCTGGGGTTTGCTGCATGAATGAGTACAAAGGGGGATGTCAGAAACACACTCAAGGTGTTTGGTTTTTATACAAAATACCCTAAAATGTGAATTTACTGTTGCAGCTTCACCATTTTGTACAGAACAATTTCACAAGTGGGAGAATGGCTCTTGTCGGAATAGGTACGTGTGTTCTTGGGTGGACTCTGCGGATCATATGAGAGAACTCCGGTAGAAATTGGAGTTCTCTTCAGAAGTGAAATGTTGTGGTAGACCCTTCACACCCTTTTATCTGACTGCTGGAGCTTTTCAGTGTCATTGCATCACTTGGAATAACTTGTGTTGCAGGTGTAAAGCACTCTGACTTAAAGAAAGTTGCAGAGCAATTCCTAAATATCCGAAGTGGAGCTGGTGCTTCTGGTGCAAAGGCTGTCTATCGAGGGGGTAAGTTTCTTGTTCTGAGTGACTGATTTCCTGTTATAAATGTAGTAGTATTCAAACTTGCAACTGCAAACTATATAGTTGCACTAAATGCTGGACATGGGAGGTGACAGTTCAGAGGTAGCCCATTTAAATAAGCGGAGGATTATTCGCCACTGTGGAAAAGTTCTGGCCTAAAACTGAACCCAGATCTTCAATAAAGTTTTAGTGCAAGATCATTTATTCTATAAAGCAAAAAACAAGCTGGCATATGGTTTGTCTTGGTAATTTTAGTAAGATTCCCTTAAGAGTAGGTTAAGGGCTGTCAAGAAGTGGAGGTAGCATTTCTTTTTAGGGAAGATGTGTTAAAATGTCATAAGTCAAAGCAGTGCTTAGCTCTTTCAGAGCAGTGTCTTGCTCTAATACCAACAGCTACTGGTTTGTTGGAGTATTGGATGTTTCTGTAAAGAGATGGGGAGGGGGAAAGAAAGTCTCCAACATCTAGTCTGTGACTGGAATAACTCCAGTTTCTATAAACCAGAATAAATATTATTATGAACAGAAGGTACACTGCTTTTCTGGATTTGTTGTGTGGAGACTCACTGAGTTTTATCATCCCACACTGTGTATGGTTTAGGGTCAGGTTCAAATAAGGCATAGTGAGGTACTTGGTTTTGTGCTTGCAAGAAAATTTTGAATGTAAACGACTTTTAAAAGTATGTACAGCCTACTAACAGCTTCCTGGTGTCTTCCTGAGTAGACATGCAGTGACTTCAGACCCTGGCTTCCCTCTCGTGGAAGGGAAATGTTTCCTTTCCACATCTCTGAATGCACAGTGGTTTCTAACTGAACACTTACTACCTTGTATTCTGTTTTTGTATTTTTAGGAGAAATCAGAAAACAGAATGGTGATAGCCTTGTCCACGCTGCTATTGTAGCAGAAGGAGCTACTGTTGGGAGCGCAGAAGCAAATGCCTTCAGTGTCCTTCAGCATGTTTTAGGTGCTGGGCCCCTTGTCAAGAGGGGAAGCTGCGTTACCAGCAAACTGTCCCAGGGTGTTGCTAAAGCAACTAGCCAGCCATTTGATGTAAGTTCTGTAATATTTAATGTAAAATGTGTATTATCTTTGAAAGGCTACTACCTTCAGCTGCAATCTTAATTAATTCATTCTTGTACACGTTTCAGTGTATCAGTGAAGCCTTCCAATCTGATCTTTCCTTTGCACAGGTGGAGTTTAGCTTCCTAATTCCTTATAGTAATTATTTTCCCATGCTTGATGCTGAATTGCTGTGGTACTTGAAACAGTTGATGATGTTTGTTTTTTGCAGGCTTCCGCATTTAATGTTAATTACTCTGATTCTGGGCTCTTTGGGATTTATACCATATCCCAGGCTGCAAATACTGGGGAGGTGAGTTTAGAATTTAAGTATTAACAACATAACCTTCAAAGTAGGGTTTTGATTTTTAATAGTGACTGATTCATCTAAAAAAAAGAAAATTCATCTGGTTTCCTGTGTAAGAATACTGCATGTTCAGTTATGAACTGGAAATAGTAAAGTGCCATGAATTGCTGACTGCAATTGCTGATTTACATTTGTAAGCTGGCTATTGAAGCTGGCAGAACTGATTACTCTCATGAAAAATGGGGAGACCTTTTAAATTCAAGTTGGGGTGCAGTTAAAATCCACACTGGTTGCTGTGTCTCACTGGGGCATTTATTACAGTGGTTTTAGTTTTGTTATAAAGCTGTTCAGAATTGTGTTCGGGCAGATAATCCTGACATTGTCAGCTGCTCTCCCCTGAAGTTTCCAAGATCCCAGATCGTAGAAATAAGATGTTGAAATTTAAACGTGCGAAGAAGTTTTAAATGATATGATTTTCCTCAGGTCATTAAAGCTGCTTTGAACCAGGTGAAGGCAGTTGCTCAGGGCGGTGTCACCGATGCCGAGGTCACAACAGCAAAGTAAGTGTGTAAAGAACTGTCTCGTGTGCTGGGAAAAAAAGTTTCTTAGCATGTAGCTACTTGTCAGACACTTAGACTGTACAGCAGAATTGATCATGCTGCAGTTATTTCCATGGGGAACTGCTCGTGGTCCTGCATTAAAACTGAGCTGCTGTCATTACTGGTTTCCAAGGCTGTACCGGTTCTCCATTAGTGTTATTTCCTGATAAAAGCTTGTTAGGGAAGTGTTAATGTTTTCAATATAAAAAATTAGCAAGTGTCAGCAGATGCTGTTTTTTAATCATACTCTGTAGTATTAAGATGTATTTAAATTAGAATCTTAAATTGTATTATTGAGGTAATTCCCTTTACAGTTGCACTGCAGCAATTCCCAAAGCAATTATATTAAGCAATCTGTGCCATCTTCAAAGAATAATAGTAATAAAGATCTGCAAGTGTGAAGTGCTGAATTAGTGATGTTCCACCCAAGTGCTTGAAATACGTGCCCCTAGGAATGTTTCAGATGGGGGGGGGGGATTGCTATTACAGAAACAGTAATACCAACACTTCAGTAGTAAAATTTTGTCTGTTGCATGTATAAAATACTTACAAGACTCCATGTAAAGTATAATTACTCAAAACTTGATAGCCTAGACATGATTGGTTCTGTCTTGGTCACTAGTAGCTAAATGGTGTAAATACCAAGCTACTTAACAATTTGCTGTTGGAAAAAATAATTTTCTATCTTTTTGCATAAAAAAAAAAAGGACTGGCTTATAAAAAAGAGATTTTCATATGTAGCAGTGAGATTGTATAAAACAGAAAAAAGTGTGAACTTGCTGTCTTTTAACAAGACACAGAACTATTGCACAAGGAGACTGACCATCTACATTCACTGCTTGTCATTTAAAACAAAATTGCTCTGCATGCATCTGTTCTTCATGAGAAACATTAGGTTTAAACCTTCACAGAGCAGTTTGCCTAACTGCATTAGTTACTGCAAACAGATACCCTGAGCTAGAGATCTTCTGACTGTGTGGGGATGCAGTAGGTGTTCAAGTACCTGTCATGCTGATGCTTGGGCTGTTTGTGGTGGCTCTCTCCTACCTGTGGAACCTTTCATACATGAAAAGGAAAACCTTGCCAAATGGAGAGCAATCTTGAAAAGTTAAAAACCACCAAAACCTCTTTGTGTTTCCAGGGGTGGTGGGAAAGGTAATAATAGCAGGACGCAGATGCTCAGTCAATCTTCATGCTTTGTTTGATGGCAGAAATCAGCTGAAAGCCAACTATTTGATGTCAGTGGAGACAGCACAAGGGTTACTGAATGAAATTGGCTCCGAGTCGCTGGTTTCTGGCACACACACATCACCATCTGTTGTTGCTCAGAAAATCGACTCTGTAGCCACTGCTGATGTTGTGAATGTAAGTATGTGTTGGCATCTACAGGTGTTCCTTAATCGCTCTGTAAGGGTTGTTTTTGTGCAAAACTGATGCTCATTTGTGTGTGTTTATAACACACACATATACTGTCCTTAAAAAAAAGGCAATTCATTTACAAATCCCAGCTGGGCGTATTTTGATGTCTTTACATACTTGATTGACAGAAGATCCTTTAATCCAATACACTCTAAGTAGGGTAAACGATGTAAAATTCTTAAGTACTTCACTTAAATTTACCAAAATTGCCAACTAAGATTCATGGAAAACTCTGTATTAGTTCCAGTGCAGGTGATTCTGTGTCAAGGCTTTTTGGATTCCTGAGTCTAGAATATTTGATGTGCTTAATAGAAAAACAATTAGGCTTTCAGTGATAAAGTGATTTAACTGCATTGCTACTGCACACTATCTTGTTCCTTTTATGTGAAGCAAACTTCATACAGAAATCCATCAGAAAGAATGTCTGAGATACAAAACTTGCTGAGCAGCTGGACTAGAAGCAATTTGGTTTATACAGCAAAAGGAGGATTGTTTACATGACGATATGTTTATAGTAGTGTCAGGATTTGTTGTTTGGTTTAGTAACTTGAGGCTGTGAGCAGCATGGGAAACTGTTGTAGTGAGTATTTCCTGACAGCCACTTCCCTGATTCATTTTCAGGCTGCAAAGAAGTTCGTCAGTGGCAAGAAATCAATGGCAGCTAGTGGGGACTTGGGAAATACTCCTTTCCTTGATGAGTTGTAAAAACAAAACTGGGATATACAGATTCAAGATGGACCTGAGCTCTAAGTGACCCATGTTCTACATGAATTACCACTAACTTGTTATTTATGAATTCAGTTCTTTCAGAAAATTAATCTGGAGTAATTGTGGGCTTGCACTCATCAAATAAAGTGCTGAGTTCATACATTTTGTGTTGAGGGTTTTTTTCACTGAAAATGGTATCTAAAAGGCTGGTAAGTCTGGCTCTGTACACTGAAGGTAAAAACTACAGTGAGAAAACAAAGGTGAGTTTAGTCAATGTGTTGAAGAAAAATACTGTAATTACTACTAGTTATCCATGTATTCTTGTATGTTCAGGAAAAATTCTTGAATTTTGGCTGTCTGTACCATCCTTATATCCAGTAAATGAAGAACCTGGCCCTCAAATAAAGCTGAATATATTAGACTTCCTTTGAGCTTGCAACTGCTACTTGTCTGGGACTAGCAGAGGTTGTGTTTCTCAGTGACTTCTCTACAAGTAGCATTGGAAGACATCTGAAGGGATTAGCTATGTAGAGCTAGTACATAATTTGAAGTACAGGACATAGGGTTTTTTTTTTTTGAAGTCTAGGCATATATTAGAAGAAAACATACAATGCATCTTAAGAAATCTAGGGTTTGAAGAAGGCAAGTTTTGAGCTGTAGTGAAGCAAAGGCAAATTCTTCTAGATAGGATGAATATGATGCTGAAGGGCAAGAGGAAGAGGAACAGTATGAAGGACTAACACCACTAATTTAGGATGGCACAATGCATCAACATCATTATGGAATGCAGTATCACATCTTCTGGCCTGGCCTTCAGGTATTTTTAAAATTTTGGATGTTTCTGGTAACACACCAGTATGACTGGGAAGATTTGTACTGAAAAAGCGTTTATGTCTGTATCTTCATCACTACTGGACCCAGTATCATCCTCAGCATTTTCACTTGCACTGGAAATACACAGCTGGTATAACTTTAAGATGCAGTAATTCCCACAGCTATTCTGTTAGCTAATCAGGGAGTCTTCATTTCAAGTTCAATAGTTCTGAAGCTCCTCTTATATCAAACTAATATTATTGTCCATAGTCCTTTGCATACTATTTTGTTTGGACTCTTAACAGCTATTAGTTGTAGTTCAGTCAACAGAAAAGTAAGCTATTCTTTTTTTGCCCCTTCAGCATAGCAAATGATTTATTTAAACATAAGCTTAGAGGTTTAATCTCTTGGAAAGCCCCTTGCTGTGTGAGCTTCCTTTCTGCTGTTCTAGCCTAATTATCTCATTTTAATACCTCTGTTCCTTCTCCTACCTCTGAGGTTTATTTCTCTTTAAAACTTCATGCCTCAGGAAAACTTGTAACTGCCTTGTATTCCAACTAGATTAATTGTGCTTACTACATGGACCACCTTTAGCATTGGGAGCAATATATTTTGAAAAGCTGTGTGCCAGGGCTCTCACAAGAAGTGCTTCTTTTTTCCTGTTATTTAATTTTGAAATCCTAATCTTTAAGTACTGTCAGTAGTTAAACTGATAAAGAAACAGATAAGCCTCTTACAGGATTGGATCAAGATCTTCATCTTGGTATCATCAGCTGCTGGCAGTTGTCTTGATCCGTGGCTGTGACAAGTGGACGTGGCCTCTGACTTCGGTGGCTTTATTGCCAGCCAGACTTCATGCTCCCTGCGGAGGCAGCAGAGGGCACATCAAAACAACCCTCACCTGGGCATGGGGCAAGACATATTCTTAATATTCAGTGATTAGTATTCTAATTATAGATGTAAAAACAACCCATGAAACAAACCAACAATCGAATCAGTATCATACATATAGTTTTGTATGTCATGGGGGCATTATAGAGAACAGATGAAAACTATCAGCTCCTAAGAAAATAATAATTAAAAATACTTAGTTCAAATCCATTTCTACTTTATGCTCTGGATTTTTCCACTGATTTTTATATTTGGATTAAAAGGGCAAAGCCTCTCCGAAAAAGAGGGTTTTTTTTTATTTCATCAAACAAGTAGATACGTCTTCCTAGTGCTTGGACTACTAACCCTCTCTGAAAGGTGCAAGAAAGGACTGCCCAGACTAGAAAGGCAATGCTGTGCAAATTGTTCTAATTTAAAGATATGCATTTTCACTGTACAGACAGTAAATTTCTAAATTACTTCATTACACTCAAGTCTTCGCTTCATAGATTCCAATGTTAGAGACAATTTAATGCTTGGAATTAATGTAGCACACTATCATCTCCAAACTGTATCCATGTGACTGCTGTAATTGGTCTGGGGACCCGTGTGAAGCAGTCACATTTACAGAGCTTTCAATTACAAGTTTAATACAGGTGTCTGATGTTCCACAAGAAACCCTTAATAACTGGTAATAGTCTGCTAGTACTGATGTGGTTCATTTCGGGTTTAAAGCATTTAGCAAGTGAACACCTGCAGGGATTGTTAAAGCACAGAGATTACTCCATTGCCACTTTGTAACTACTCTGTGTAATAAAGAGAAATAAAAAAGCAAACAATGAGGCAAATTAATTTCAAGCCTTGGGAAGTTTGGTGTTACTTGTAGAGTGAAATTACTTGAACAATACTGCAGTGAACAAAGATTGTTATTATTCAAGTTTAGTTGCTACATAAAGGTAATAGTCAAACTATTTTTGGACAAACCTGCTGATAAATAGGAAATCTGGTTTTGCTGGAGAGAAATCTTAAATCTTGATCTGATTATTAAACAGTCACCATATGAGTTATTTTAAGATCTCGGGTATTTTATCACAATGGAATGCTGGTACTGAGCTTTATAGAGTTTGTGCTGGTTTCTTTTCTCTGTAATTTTAAATTGAGTTTCTTTTGATCTGCGCAAGTGTAAATAAATCAGAGACAGGCTCAAAGCATAAACGCAGAACAAGAATGTTTTCAGTGCTATTACGTTTGAATATCACAGTTGGTTCTTTTTACCTGGTTTTAGCTTTCCATCATTATCTGCAGAGCTTTTCCCAGCAAGGTTTGTTAACTGGAGATATGGCACATCCTGTAACATTGTGAGAACCAGTCCTTGTTCACCCATCCTAATATTTGCCATCAGTGCTGCAATCAGTGTGTGCTGAGAGGTTTTCCAGTGCTGATGGTAAGTGAGAGGAAAACTTCATTAGTTGAAAGTGTGATATCATTCTTCAATATAAGGTTTAAAGACATATTTGAGCAGGTGCTGTTCCCACTCTTTAATTGTCCAAGCAGTTAAGCCTCTCATCCTTAGCTGCTTCTGTAGATAGGCATTGCCTGCTGAGTTGCTGCCAAAAAGCCATAATAGCAATACTTATAAAAAGTTAGTGTACTCCATAAACCAGCTTTCTGCAAATACATATACTGGAATTTGTTTTTACTTAGAAACTTATTGCTTAAAAAGTCACACATTTTCCCAAGCAAAAAAGCAATAGTGCTGTTACTTAACTATTCATTACAAATGGCAATGTATTCAGGGAAGGTAGGGAACAGGGCACAAAATAATAGAACAGAGGAGTTTCCAGCTATTAAAGACTTCAAGAAAATATTGCATGCCTATAACAAATGGATTTTTCAAATCCATATTTCTTCCATGCACCAATTTTTCCTGGTTTAAAGGGAATAATTTCAGCCATTTTTCATCAAAAGCCTTATTATTTCTTCCACCCTTAAGAAAATCTGTCAAGTATAGGCAATTTCAACTGAATGTAAGTACATGGTTTGTCTTCCAAATAATAAATCCTACTGATTGCTGTTGAACACTTTAAAATTACTTTACTAACATCTGCATTTTGTTTGTATAGTCTTCTGTCTACATAAAAGACCTAACAAAAATAAACAGCACAGACAATCACCCACTTGGCTTCCCGGTATGTTCCATATAGATCAGTTGTGCTGCTCTGGAAAAAACAGGTGGGTGTTTGCTGTCAGAAAGGAAAAAATGTGTAAGCAATTAGGTATTTTCCAGGCACCTGTAGGTGTGGGGGCTGTTAGGTTCGTTTACTGCAGCATTCCCAGAGCAGGATGGCAATATCGAAGGCACAGATTTACTGTGGCCAGGACTGGGATGGTTTCCCACAACTGGTGCATTGTTCATTTATTGGCTGCAGATTCCCCACGCTTCTGAATCCATGGAAAAGCGTGCCATCAAAACCGGCTCTGTTTGG
>VXAY01005155.1:0-14591 GCA_013399855.1 Oxyruncus cristatus
CTCCTTTGGACACTCTCCAATGGGCTCAGTGTCTTTCTACCTTTCCAAGACAAAAGCACCCAGAGAGAAGAGAGACACTCCATCGTGAAGCATCTCCCCTTTGACTTTTTAGGTCCTGGATTTCCCCACAGGGGCAGAAATGCTGCCAGAACAGCAGGAATTGGCCTGGCAGGGCACTGTCCCCTATATGGCAGCATGTTTCCCTGGTTGAGCACAGAGTGACTGACTCTGAGAGAAGTCAAGGGAATACTGGAAGAGTATTCTCCTTTGGAGAAGTGGAAAATGTCTTACCTCAGTCTGAACTCTGTGAGACAGAGCCCTGGGCTACCTGGGCCACCGCTCTGAGCCACAGGGGCAGTTCCATGTTGTGTGAACTGATTGCTGGTACCTTTTCTTCTCAGGCCAGCAAGGTGTGGAAACAAATCTTCCTTCAAAAATCATGTTTCCTTGCCCCCTCCCCCCCCAACCCGGAGTGTGGAAATAACCCAGGGAATCCACAAAAAACACCTTGGAATCTGGGCTGAAAAAAAAAAAAAAACTATACTTGGATTTAGATTTAAGATTGCAAATATTTCTAGTGGAGAAAAATTTATCTCAGAGGAAATAATTCCTGGAAAGGTAGAGTGTATTCATAGGATCACAGAAGGACTTGGGTTGGAAAGGACCTTAAAGCCCATCTCATTCCACCCCCTGCCATGGGCAGGGACACCTTCCACCAGCCCAGGTGGCTCCAAGCCCCATCCAACCTGGCCTTGGACACTTCCAGGGATCCAGGGGCAGCCACAGCTTCCTTCGGTGGGATTTTGCCCATTTTGTGCCAGGAATATATTTCCTCCTTCATTTTAGAATGACTCTTTTCCTTATTTTCTTGTTTTTCCTCGCAGAACTGACCTTCAGTTCCCTCTAAAGGGATGAGAAAAGAGTTGAGTAACCTGAAGACAGTTTGAGCTACACTGAAGAAGTTCTCAAACCTGCTGTTATTTGCACACCTCTGTCCCTGAGCAGCACAAGGGGCTGCATCTCTTCTCTGTGGGGACCAGGGACAGGCCCCAGGGAGGGGCTGAAGCTGTGCCAGGGCAGGGTCAGGTTGGATCTCAGGGAAAGGTTCTTCCCCCAGAGGCTGGTTGGGCACTGACCAGGCTCCCCAGGGCAGTGGGCACAGCCCCAAGAGCTTTGGTCTTGCCCCTTTAGAACTTGTCTCCATAGAATGTAGTTCTTTCTCTAGAGCTGCATTTCCTGTAAAATCTTGGATTTAAGTGTAAAATCATGTCACCTCTGTGTTGTTCTATTCCCAAAGACTTTGCTCATGGAGGGCAGAGAAGGTTCAGCCTAAAATGAGCTGAGTGCAGGTCTGGGACTGTTTGTGATCTCCCAGCTGACGGTGGGGCTTTGTTCATCAAACCACAGGGCACAGTAACGTGACTCCAAGCTCCAAATCCTTGTAAAAAGTTGCTCCAATTACCTCAATTTGTTCATTTGAAGTTAATTCAGTTCTCCAGCCATTCCACAGCCAGTGCATCCACTGACAGAAAGCCTCAGGATGATAAACTTGGTATCATTCTGGCAGTTCCTGTTCTTGGTTCAAACCAAACCGAGTGGCACCTTTTAGGTACCGCACAAACCCTTTGAACTTCATAACAATAGACAGGATTTTAAATTACTTCCTTCATTTTTCTCATATTTACCAGGTCCCAGGAGAGATTACTTATCTGAGAACCCTGTGGAAACAAAGCAGACCCACTGCAGCTCAGCATCCAGCAGGTCGGGGCAGTAGGGAATAGGTCTGGTCCCCTCCAGCCATGCCTTGGGATGGGCCTGGGGAGAGCTCGGGATACAGGACGTGGTTCAATGGTACTGCTTCCCTCGGGATCACAGAACCCCAGAATGGTTTGGGTTGGAAGGGACCTTAAAGCCCATCCAGTCCCACCCCTGCCATGAGCAGGGACACCTTCCACTAGCCCAGGTTGCTCCAAGCCCCGTCCAACCTGGCCTTGGACACTTCCAGGGATGCAGGGGCAGCCACAACCACATTCACACCCACAGGATATCTACCAGCTCACTGATGTTTCATAGAATCATAGAAAGGTTTGTGTGATGTGCAGAGGAACCAGAGTGTATTTGTGGCCCTGTCAGGACAGGATTCACTTGCAGGAGTAACTTCAAACTCTGGAGGTGAGTCACCAGCTCTTGTGCCACGTCCACAGCTGTGAGAGACTTCAGTGGCACCAAACACAGCAACCTACTACACATTTTCAAATACCTCTGGCCTAAAGCCTCAAAGAGTTTTCTGTGTTCAGTTGGTATCTAAATGCTGGTCCCCCAATGGTGGAGATACTTCTCTTCAGGAAGGATGGAACAGCATCACATTGGACCTGCAGAGAAAAGCTCTTGAGGACATTTATTACCCAGAGAAGCTGTGGCTGCCCCTGGACCCCTGGAAGTGTCCAAGGCCAGGTTGGACGGGGCTTGGAGCAACCTGGGCTGGTGGAAGGTGTCCCTGCCCATGGCAGGGGGTGGAATGAGATGAGCTTTGAGGTCCCTTCCAATGTAAACCATTGTGGGATTCTGGAATTCTGTGACTGTGTTGGTGGGCCCACCCCTGGAGAGCAGCCTCTAAATTATTGAAATACTTTGCCCAGTATTTGTCAGGGAAATACTTTGATATCTCCTCTTAGAATGGCATTTTTTGGACAGACCTGACCTCCATTTCTCTCCGAAGGTACGATAAAAGGGTTGACTGTTCAGTGCCCCTGGAGCTGGGATCCCACCAGGGGACACTGAGGTGGGGATCTGCTGCCCAGATCCAGCCTGAGCACCAGCAGAGCTCTGGGCACTGGGGCCGAGGGGAGCAGAAGCTCTCAGCACCCTGCTTGGGTGAGGAAGGAAGGACAACAAACACGCTTTTTCCAGTGAAAATGAAGGGAATGAGACAAAGGGCACAGGCTCGTTATCGGGGTGTGAGCAGGGCTGGGACGGCCACGCAGCCACTGAAGGAGCCGCCAGTGAGCACAATCTTATCTGGTGTGAAATGTGAGCTCGGCCCCTCCTGCTGAAGAAACGCTGCCCCATGGGGTGTTCCCCACATTCTCTCTCCTCTTCCATGCCACGGGTGTGCACACAGGGCACACAGTAACTCCAGGGCAGGCTCTGGGTCCTGCCTACCCTGTGGCATAGTGACATGTTCATTGTCAGCCACTCAAATGCCCCCAAATGCAGGCTCTGGGCATCTTGGCTTCAGACCCCAAGTCACTGAGCCCCCCCGGACGCTCCTCCGAGGCACCCACAGCCAGGTGAAATCCATTAGAAGCCAGGGATCCCCAAAGGCCTTGGGGCTGCAGGTTCCCATCACTGGGGGTGGTTCCAGGGTTCCAGATGTTCCTGCACAGGGATGTGCTGGACTCTGCAGGTGTCACCCTGGGACAGGGCCTGGTGACAAAGGCAGCTGGCACGTGGAGACCCGTGCCCAAGGCTGCCCCTGCCAGCACTGCTGGTGCTGGGGATGCAAAGGAAGACAACCCAGTGCCTGGAGAAAGCTCTGACCCAGCACACGGTGAGGTGACCCCTGAGCACATGTCCCTGGGGCTGTGTGAGGGCTCTGCTCCAGGGCATCGGCTCTTGATGAGTGTCTGCTCAGGGTGGAACAAGTCCATGGCTGTGCCCAGGCCCAGAGCAGGGAGCTGTGAGGGGTAGAATATGGAGAATCACACAATCACAGAGTATCCTGAGCTGCAAGGGACACCCAAGGACCATCCAGTTCAACCCCTGGCCCTGCACAGACACCCCAGCAATCCCACCCTGTCCCTCAGAACATTGTCCAAAGCCTCCTGGAGCTCTGGCAGCCTTGGGGCTGTGCCCACTGCCCTGGGGAGCCTGGTCAGTGCCCAACCAGCCTCTGGGGGAAAAACTTTTCCCTGAGATCCAACCTGAGCCTGCCCTGACACAGCTCCAGCCCTTCCCTGGGGCCTGTCCCTGCTCCCCCAGAGCAGAGATTGGAGCTGCTCCATGTCCCTACATGTTCAGCTGTGCACCCAGGTGGTGAAGGGTTATTTGGTGAGGTCTAAACAGCATTTTGTATGTTGTCTTCAGCAATATATATATATATAATTAAATTACACTGGAGGATAAATGTAATTTGCATGTTGAAAACAATATTCAGCCTGTTTGTGCTTCAGGATGAGCCTTGGAAAATATGGAGCTTCATCTATAGGCAGGACTGTCTTTGGAAAGGTATTTTGAAGTGTTTTTTTGCCTTCCCTGTGCTCTGTGGGAGTTCAGGCAGCAGACTCCATCCCTTCCCTCCTGATGGCAAATGTGTATCTCTCAGCACTGTTGGCTTCAGGTTGTAAATCCCAGTTGGATGTGCCATCTGACATTATCTCACATGTGAATATATTGGTATTTTTAGTTACTCATTCACACGTGTGGCATCCAAAATTCTGCTGGGACCTGCTCAGAGCATTATCTGAGGAGCACAGGGTGCAGAGCTCAGCTCTGGTGGGGTGTTGCATCACCCAAACTGCTCAGTCAGGTACCTGGTCCTGTGTCTGGGCTCAGGCAGGGGCAGCACAGAATGGGAGACCTGCTCAGGGCTTGGAAAACCCTCCTTCAGAATCCCAGTTTCTGCCAAAAAGGGAACAAGCACCAAGCTGCTCCCAGTGGAGGGAGACAGGGGGGAATTTAGGCTGGACATCCCTGTGCTGCTGCCAGGTGTGCACACACAGCCTTTCTCTGAGCTGACTAGAGAGGTCCCTGAGGGTGTGGGGGGAGTGCAGACAGGGTATTCATTTGTCCTCTCCTTGACATCTCTCCACCTGATTCTTCTCTTTGTGTGCACCAGCACAGGCTGCAGGGCTGGGACAGGGTACAGAGTTCACCCTTTATTGCTTTGGCTCTGATTTTCCAGACGCTTTCTTTGAATGTCTTTTCCAGAAAAGAGCTCCTGACTGCTGGGAGGCAGTTCCTGTCTGGATGTGGTCCTGCAAGCCCTGGCTCTTGTGTCCTCATCTTGGCTTGGCCAAAGGTTCTCTTTATAACTTACCCTTGAGCTCAGCTGTCAAAGTACCTCGTTTGAGCCATTCAGCTGTTTCCAAAGGCTGGACCTTGCCTGACACAGCTGAGAGTTGTTTCTGCAGAGACCCAGCACTAGTCCAGCACTCCTGGAAGGTCAGGGGGGTCTTGCAGGGTTTGCTCACACTGAGGTTCAAGGGCTGGTACAAGACCCAGCGCGCTGCCATCGGCACACGCAGTTTGCAGAGGAAGGGGGGCAGGGATGGTGTTGGTGCTCAGCAGGCAGAGGTGGTTTGACAGCATTTATGAGAGCGAATAATAGCTACCCAAACACGGCGTCTTCCAGCCACAGTTTGTACCCAGAGACCCCCTTTCATCCAGCCCTCCCACAGCTCTGACCCCTGGGGGCTCCTTACCACGTCCATGGCTTCTACATGAACCCCCAGCAGCAGCTCAGTGCAGACACTGGGTGTGGGGACACTGATGCCATGGGTGTCACCTCCAGGCACTCCTGGGGCTGCCCCCACTGCACCCACCAGCTGCTTTGCTGCCACCTGAGCAGGTTTAGCCCAAATGTTTCCTCCAGCCACCCTTTTCTGGGCCTGTTTATCTCCTCTTGGATGGTTTTCATCTCTGTTTCAGCTCCTGGAAACACCTCTGTGATGGTGGGGTGGAAATGGAGGAACAGCTCCACACTTCCCGATGGTCCCTAACCAGCATCCGCCAGCTTGGTCATGGAAACCAGTTAAAAGTCTCATTATTGAAAACACAAGGTTCAGCTGGACAAGCAGCTCATGGAGGGTGAGAGCTTCCAGTGCACCCCTTTCTCCCACAGAAAACTGAACATTAAATTCTTTCAGGCCCTGAGAGTATCTCAGGTGAAAGAAAAATGGAGACACGAGCTCAGCACTTGGGACAATGTGCCCAGAAGCGACGTGGGTTGGAACCAGGGTTCACTGTTGCTTTTAGTGATGCTCCAAGAGGTGGGTGCAGGGGTAGAATTCCAGGCAACAGACAGGTTTCAAAATAAAATTTTGAGGGATGCCTTCAAAGATGAGGTCCCCAGGTCTCTGTTCCCCTCAGAGTGGAGAGGTGACTTGAATTACATCTCCTGGCACTACTCCTGTACGTGCCTGCATCACAGAACAGGTAGGGCTGGACGGGACCTCTGGAGATCATCCAGTCCCACCCCCAAATGTTTTCATGTATGTTTATAATAACAGACTTAGAGCAAAACACAGAATTGTTCTCTGCGTCCTCCCATTGCAGAGCTGTCCTTGGTACTCTCTCTTGACTCTGTGCACTGGGAAAATGGACAAGGAAAATTTGGGATGGAGTTATTTAGTTTTGTTTTGTTTTAATCTTATTTTTGTTTCTTTCTTCCTGAATGTGGAGAGAAGTGCTCATGGCCTGCACAGTGCCTGATATACAGGAGCTCACTTACAGGCAGGTTTGGGTTGGGAGGGACCTTAAAGACATCTAATTTAAACCCCCTGCCATGGGCAGGAGCACCTTCCACCAGCCCAGGTTGCTCCAACGTGGCCTGGGACACTTCCAGGGATGCCAGGGGCAGCCACAGCTTCTCTGGGCAACAACTTCCAAGCTGATAAACTCTTCTACACTGGAAACTCTTCCCCCTCAGGGATGTGAGAGCTCCCTGGGGTTGTGGCACACTTGGCTGAGGACTCCAGACCAGAAGTGGGGGCGACACCATCTGTCCTTGTGCATCAGCCCAGCAGAGTCAGCGTGGCCTGGAGCACTGTCCCCTCCTGGGGTCACACAGGGGAGCTGTCACCTGGCTCCCCACTGAGGTGTCCCCTGGGACATGGGACATACTTCCAGAAGGTCCATATGGAAATACTTTTGGTCAGCTGGGAACGAGCACAGGCACTTTTCTTGCACAGAGCAGTGGCAGCCTGTGCCCTGGTGCTGTGACCTTCGCTGTTCCGTGCTGCTCGTGGCACTGCCCAGGTGTCAGAGAATATGGATCACCGAATATCCTGGCCTGGAAGGGACACACGAGGATCACTGAGCCCCTCTCCTGGCCCTGCACAGGCACCCCAGCAATCCCACCCCCCTGGGCCAGTGGTTACACTGAGCTCAGTGCACTTATTCCTGGCGTGGAGCATGAGAAGATACCCCCGAGTTCTACCATCCTGTGGGGAGAGGAGCTCACACAAGGTGATAAAGGAGGCCCCTGCTATCCTGTTGTGCCACAGGGATGGACAGAAAATGTATTTTAGAAAGCCTCGTCAAGGACATTGAACCTGGAGTGTGCTCTAATATGGGTAGTTGTGAATGTCCCCCTGACTAAGTCACTGTTCCCTGGCTGTTCCCTGTGCTCCAGTCAGGAATCTCATGAGCCAGGCAGCACAAAACCTTATTGAGACATGAAGCCAGCCAGCCTTGCAGTCTCTCAGCTTTTAGGAAGGTAAAACTCAATCAGCATCTGCTCTATTTTATTAAAATGATGCTGGAGGATGGGACACGAGGGGGGATTTCTCTGAGGAAGGGACATTGGTGGGCCAGGAGAGCTGCTGTGAGGGGGAATGGCCACAAACCCCCATGTGAAGGGGAGTGTCCGTAAGTGGCAGAAGTAGGTGTGGGCAGGATTTGCTCGTGGGTGAACGACTCCAGCAGCACCTGGTTCCACAGCTGAGCACAAGTGGGAATACCTGGGGCAGTGACAGACGTGGGAACCAGGGCAGGGACAGCACCTGCCAGTCCAGGAGAGGTGCAGCTGCCTTGCTACCAGATGCTCTGAAAGAGGGAAAAGGAACCAACCCCTCATGCTGGAAATGTTAATGATTCTCTGGGAATGAAGACTTGGATGAGAAGGGGAGATAGTTTGGCTTGTGCCCAGATTAAGAATTTTCTTTGACTGCAGACACAGAACTCGTGGCCAAGGCCTGAAACACAACAGGGATGTGATGGATTTGCCCGTCCTGGTTCAGCACTGGTGAGGACAAGGCAGAGCCTCGTGACCTCACAAGGTGTTTTCCATCTCTCATTTCTTTGACTCCATGGAATGAGACAGGAGGCATCTGAAGGGAAAACCTTCAGTGACAAACACCAACCCCAGGGGAGGCGGCTGTCACAGACACCCAGCCTGAAAGCCTCAGTGAAGCAGCTGATGTTCCTGTCCCTCCAGCACGAGAAGCTGAAGGATTTTCCAGCACAGGCAGCACTTGGAGCCTTTGGTTCTGAGAGCAAGGGCTGCTTTCACTGCTGTCTTGCCTTAGCACGAGGAACCAGGAGCAAACTGTTCCTCAACTGGAACCTGCAAACCAAAGTGCCTTCACTCCCTGTCCCTCCTGCAGCACCTGCTCTTGCTGTCTCTGAAGTGTCCAGGAGATCTCCTGGCCCTGGTCCTTATCTCCAGCAGATCCTCCCACCTTCTCAAACATCCAGCAGATGAACCACTGCCCACAGAAAAGAGCTGCAACCCCAACAGTGTGAGGCCTTCAGGGTTGCAATGGGCATCCCAAGCTTGCAGTTCGGGGCACAGTTTGTGGGAATGTGGGATAATTCAGGTGGGAAGGACCCTGGGATGTCTCTAGACCTGCTGCTCAGGTGTTCCATGCCATCCTCTACCCTGTTGTCTCTGGTCATCTGTTCTGTGGTCAGGGATCTCCAGATACCTGGCACAGAAGTTTTCTCTTGGAACAGGAAGTTTGTGGTTCCCAGCAACTTCCAGATTGACAAATGAACCTCCAACCTGCCAGCCTTCACCTCTGTTCTCCAGGCTGTGGCCCCTTGTCCTAAACAGTTTCCATCTTCCAGATGATTCTCCTCCTGTATCAGCCCCAGGCGTGTCCCGGTGGCACCTCCCACCCTCGTGGTCCTGGGCACTCGTGTCCCTTGTTCTCAGAACGAAACCAGGGGAAGGAAGTGGTGGATCCCAGCTCAGGAATCACCTCTTTTGATGGCATCTGGGCAAGAACCCTCCATTTCCAAAGCAACCCCCCCCCGCCCCATCTCACCATAGGGTGTGTTCCTCCATCCCTACTCCCCTTGCAGAGGGAAATCAGAGGGAATGACAAATCCCTGCTTTTCCATGAGAGGGCAGTGTGGTATGAAAGCAAAGAGTCGCTGGAACCTGCAGGGATGTATGGGCAGGAGGGGGAAAACGTCCTTTCATAAGGGTGAAGTCAGTCCCGCTCCTGGAGGCTGCAGATCCCAGGATTTATGAGTGATGAGATCCTCTCTGTGTTTTCTTAAAGCCTGGAGCGGAGCTGGAAATCTTTTTGAAACACTGGTGAAGGAAAAAGCTGAAGAGAGGAGGTGACTATCCATGAAATTCTGTGGGATGCTTTAGTCCACAGTGGGTTCTGAAGGCTCTGCCGGGCTCTCTTTGGAAATCCTCCCTCTCACCAAAGTGCCTGAGCTTTGCACTTCCAGAGATTAATCAGAGGGGACACCCTGCTCACTCTGTTTTCCACAAAAGCTTCCAGGAACGGATGTTCCTGGCACATCATCACACCTTCAGGAGGGACCTCCACCCACCCTCTGCCTGCAGGGAGATGAAGCTGCAAAGGAAAACTTCGGCCAAGCACTCAGGGAGTATTTCAACCTCTGAGATGGAAAATAACACCCTGAGTGGCCAACTTCCCTCTGTGTGGAGCTCCAGGGAGGCTCACTGGGCTCCCCAGCAGTTCACCTGCAAAGGTCCCATCCAGTATCTCTCCTACAAACGTTTCCCACCACATAAATAAGCCACAACTCAGTAAGGTGGCTCTCAAAAAGGTGACAGCTCAAGTACTGTCCTCCAGCACAACTGGGGCTCATCCCAGCTCCCTCTGCTTTCTCTCCTCCACCAAGAAGCCTTGGTGGGACATGGATGTAGTGGCTGAAGAAGCCAGACACTGTCACATCTTTGGTACCTGCCCCAGGGATGATCCCAGATGTAGGAAAGGCTCTCCCCTGACCTCATCTTTGCTCTGGGATGTGCAAGACAAGAGGATTCGCCTCCATCCTGCAGAGCCTCTGGAAAGGGGAGAGACCCCCTTCTGTGGGAGGAAGGGAACTTCCCCCTCCTCCTCCACCATGGCAGAGCAAAGGGCAAACCACAAACACTGTCCTTAACCAGAAACAGCCCCAAGGAAAGCACTGAGAGATCTCAGCTCCTTCAAGCTGCAGCCCCAGGATATTGAAGACCCTCTCCCAGCCCCTGTGGCATCGGCCTCACCAGGTGACTTCACACAAGCCAATGCCCCAAGTTCTCTGTGTCCCAAAACTAACATTGCTGTCACCTTAACAAAAGCCTTGAGACCCAGAGGGAAGTGGCCCAGAAGGAGCAGGTGCCTCACTGTGCCCACAGAATGAGTCCTTCCCGTGTAGTCACCCAGCACACAAGCCTTGGATGCCTTTGGGGATGTCCCTGGAATCCTCTGCTGACCAATGGGGTTATGTAACTTATTTGCCTCTCTGATTTAAGAGGCCCCCAGGGCAGCAGTGCTGATGGAAAACCCACAGAGGAGGAGGGCGGGGGGGGCAGACAGAGGGTCACCTCTGCAGCAGAGGGGGTTTATTCGTCAAACTGCTGTGAGATCATTCCAGGGAAAATAAACCCAACAAAACAGGGAACAACCTCCAATTTGTGCCGGTTTTCAGTGGGCTGCTCCCCTCCTTTTATATTTTTCTCTTTCTTTCACCTATTACACACATTCTGCCCCACAATTTCACCAGGTCTTTGGAGTGTCTCTCACACAGGACGGTTCCCCTGCACTGATTCTGCCACCCCTGTGGTCCCTGAGCTCCCTTAGGAATTGCCTGGGCCAAGGGTTCAGCATGGTCATGGATTTGATTCCCATGCCAGGGTTCTCACACACAACCGTACCCAAGTTTTTATAAGATTATGGTGAATCAGTTGCCCAACAACGCTGGAGGGATCCCAAGACTGTTAAGATCTTGTGTCATGGGGCTTTGAAACTGCAACCACCACCAGTCGTTTCAAATCCACACTGCTGGGGAAGATTTTCCAAAGATCTATTTTTTGAAGTAACTATGAGGTACTTTCCAGTGACATCTTCCATGCGGGGAGGCTCAGCTGCCAGCAAACCCCACATCTTGGTCTTTTCAAGGTGTTGGTTGGTGTGGTTGGGGATGCATTAGAGTCGGTGACTCTGCAGTTCAAATTTCCGGTGGCTGGGAGCTAAGAATCCAAGCTGGAAAATGAGGGAACAGCGAGGCTGATCAGCCATGGCCAGAAATGCCTTGTTGTCACAGAAAAATACCGAGGACCACAGGCTGTCACAGGTGGTCCCGTTTCTTCCGGCTGAGCGAGACTTTTCAGAGACACTTCCTGATCTCGGTTTCAAGTTAAGTAATAGTTTCCCAGCTGTTGCTCATGAGATCCTGTGGTGTTACACGTAACCACAGGATTATGAACACACCGAATTTGCCAGCACTTAAACCCCAGATTGGCAGGAAAACCCAAATCCAGCCGGGCCCACAGCACATTCCCTGCCCAGCGCTTCAACCTGTGGGCTGGAGAGGGCTGAGAGCCTGAGTTAAAGGATGGGAACTGGGCTCAGCTCGGGCCGAGGGACTGGCTGGTTAATCATTAGGACCATAATCACACAATGGTGTCAGTGTGGCAGCAGCACACGGCTTATGGTGCACTGCAATGTTCCTTCAAGACGTGGAGGAAGGACAGTCTGGAGCGTTAAGTCACTGGGGAGCCACCTCTGACAGCTGTTGTTGATGGACTATGAAACTCCTTTTCTTTTCTGTTTTAACGCAGAGCCAGCAGTGGGGCTGCAGTTCCAGTGACCATTGGTGCTGAGCTCAGAAGTTTCCTCAAAGCTCTTGATCTCTTGTACCTGGGCTTTCTCTTGGTATCTGAGCTTAGAATCACAGAATCACAGAATATCTTGGGTTGGAAGGGACCCCCAAGGATTGAGTCCAATTCCTGGCCCTGCACAGACACCCCAACAACCCCACCCGGTCCCTCAGAGCGTTGTCCAAAGCCTCCTGGAGCTCTGGCAGCCTTGGGGCTGTGCCCACTGCCCTGGGGAGCCTGGTCAGTGCCCAACCAGCCTCTGGGGGAAGACCCTTTCCCTGAGATCCAACCTGAGCCTGCCCTGACACAGCTCCAGCCCTTCCCTGGGGCCTGTCCCTGCTCCCCCAGAGCAGAGATCGGAGCTGCCCCTCGGGAGGAGCTGCAGCCCCCGCTGAGCTCTGCCCTCAGTCTGCTCTGCTCCAGCTGGACACACCAAGTGCCCTCAGCTGCTCCTCATGGCCCCTCCAGACCCTTCGGCATCTTCATAACCCTCAGCTCAGGCACCTTTCCAGCTCCAGTTCCCCTTTCTCTTTCTGCAGAGCTCTAGGCTCCAGAGCCCAGGACTTGCCATCTCTGCCCTGCTCAGATGTTTCATTCACAGCCATGACTCAACCCCTCAGAGCCCTCTCATAAACCCCTGTGATTTAATCATACCTTCTCCCTGAACTAATGCTACTGCACCTTCCCTCCTGGCTACAGCAGCCGCATTCCTGGGCATTAGTGCTGCTCCCAGCCAGCCCCTGGCTCTGGGCACCGTTCCCCAGCTGCAGCAGGAGTGGGTGCTGCTGCAGGAACAGTGTGCCTGGAGCTGCCCCTGCCCCTGCTCCGGGGAGGTGCCCGTGCTTGCTCTCCGGGGGAGTTGTTCCCATCTAACAGATGGGCAGCAGGCCTGGAGAGCCCAAACCCTGCTCCCCGAGGAGCTATTCCTACAGACAAGGCTCCCTCCTGGACTCACATCCCTGTGTCTCACCAAAATTTTACCTGGTAGCTCAGCAGAAGGTGCCTCAAGAAGCCAGTTCAGCCTGGCAGGGGCCCAGCCTGCCCTGCCTGCAGCCCCCCAGTACCTGGTGGGAGGTGCCAGGGCTCATCCTGCTCCAGCCTCTGCTCCAGCTGCAGGAGGACACACTGGGACCAGGCTCTGAGCTTGCTCAGGAGAGAAGAGGAATTCTCCAGCATCAGAGTGCGGTGTCCAAAGAGGATCAAGAGATTTTAATAATTGAAAAAACCACTCAGGAAAATGAGAATGGAAGTATCTTGTCTGTCACGTGTGAGGGCCCTCTTTGAGCCCACCAGGGGAGGTTTAGGTTGGATATTAGGAAAAATTTGGTCCCTGGAAGAGTGGTTAAGCTTCAGAACAGGCTGTGGTGGAGTCACCACCTCTGGAAGCGTTCAAAGAATGGGCAGATTTGGCACTTTGTGATGTCGTTTAGTGACGTGGTGGGATTTGGTCAAAGGTTGGACTTGATGACCTTGGAGGTCTTTTCCAACCTTACTGACTGGGTGACACTCTGCCATGTCTGCCTCCAGTGGCTCTCCCAGCTCTGCATCCATCCCTCAGCAGTCACTGCTGCCCTCACCCACATCTGCTCTCATCCCCCCGTCTATTTATATTTTTGATGCACAAAATGTTGCAATGAAAACCACAGTGCAAACCCACCCGTTCTCCAGCTGTAAATATTGCTGGCAAATGATGACATCCCGCAGGCAGAGGGAATTGTTCTGCTCATAAATGCTTGTCTTCCCCCGATTATGCACCCAAGCTCTGTGGAGACTCACTGACAGGGGCACTGTTTGCCAGCACAGTCAGGCTGGATCAGGGAGGGTTTTCCCCACGTTCCCTCCAGCTCTCCCACTGAGCTACTGGGCAAGTGAGAATGGGAGTCAGGGGATCACAAACCCACTAACAGGCCATGTCAGAGTGGGGCCACAGAGACTCAGGAACAGTTTTTCCCCGAGTTTTATTCAATAATAGAGAGAAGTCAGCATATTTTGTGATTCTGTGACGGGGGATAAAGTGATGCAGCTGATTAAAACTGTTCCCATGACTCAGCTAGAGGCACATCCAGATGGGGTTTCCGAGGGCTTGGAGTGAGGTGCCTGCTTCTGACAATGCCATTCTCAGAAAGTGAGTCATTCTGCCTTTTCTGTTGTTGGCTTTTGGGTTTTTTTTGTTTCAGGTTGGTGCAGAGTGCAAATGGCACTATGAACCACGAGGTCCAAACGACACCTCTCTTGCAAGGTTTCCCTGTAAATATTCCTGCAATGCCGGACATAAACACTGTTCCTTACCGAAAATAAATCTATTTCTCCACCCACCTCCCCAAATAGGACACTTTTGAGACTGACTATTCTTCCCCACTTCCCCTGCACAGCAGCCCCCACACCCACACCGTGCCCCTTCATTCCCAGCTCCCCAGGACAGAAGGATTCAAACACAACAGTCAGAGATAAAGGGCAGAACTTTTCAAGGCCAGGTTGGACAGGGCTTGGAGCCACCTGGGCTAGTGGAAGGTGTCCCTGCCTGTCATGGTTTAGCCCATCCCACCAGTAGTGGGGTAGAAAATGGGTAACTCCAGGTGAAATTCTATCCAAGCAGCCGATCAAAGACTTCTGTGACGTCTCTGTGAATGACATATTTAACAAACTGGTAAAGAAATGTGTGGGGCAGAAGAAATTAAGGAGTTAATGTGGCTGGGCCCGGGCGTGTGGCCCTGCTGGGGCCTAGCCTGGCTCAGAGAGGGCAGGCATGGCTTGAACCCAAAACTAAATCAGCTGGAAGCCGCATGCAACAAACTTAAGG
>VXAY01005155.1:14734-119872 GCA_013399855.1 Oxyruncus cristatus
AGTTTATTAACTGTTACTGGACTCTAATCAAGGACCAACTGGTAATTAATTCTCCTTTATTGGTCTCATGGCCATCCAGGGCTGTGTCACATATTCTTGGCAACAATCTCTTTTGTATTAGGACATGATTACACATTATTTGAAAAACTAAATCAGCTGGAAGCCGCATGCAACAAACTGCAGAAGAATTACAGCCACGAAATGATAAAGAAACCGGTGAACTCTCCATCGAGGGGCTGAGCCCCTCACGACCTCGGCCCTTAGTCTGAGGGCTGAGCCCAACACTAAGCCCCCAATACTGGGGGGATACCGGTGCAATTTCGGACCGGGTGTGATGGCAGATGACCCCTTTCACTGGGAATGGGGGAGAGGGGCTGAATTGGAGTCACCGACCGCGGCTGAGAGCCAAGATTGGGTGTGTGGCCAAAAGCAGAAAGTCAGAAGGGTTCCAGAGAGCGAGAGAAGAAACTCCTTGGAGCAGCAGAGCACAGCACCGGAGAGTGTTCTTGGGTATGGACTGAGCCAAAAAAACCCAGAACCCCTGTGACCCGGGGAGGGGTGGGGACTCTTAGAAAACCCCCTGAAACTCCTCGTGGAAGGAACCTCCACGGAGCCCTGTAGTCCGTGTGCCGACATGGTGATACGAGTGTGCCCTCAAAGCCCATGGTAAACCCTCAGTAGCCGTAGACAAGCGACTAGAGGTGGGAGGCAGACTGCCCTACATTCTGATGGAGAGAGAGAGAGATTTTCGAGCTGCTGTGGTTTGGAACTCTTACCTTAAAGACTTTTTCTTCTCCTTCTTCCTCTGGACTGCTTTTGAAGAAAAGAAGGAGGGGTGGTATTTGCAAATATATATGTTTGTTATTATAAGAAAACTAGTTAGAGTTGTTGTGTATATAAATATTCCCTTAGTTCTTATCGTGTAGCAATAAATTTTAATATTAATCCCCATGTCGAGAAATCTGTTTTGTCTATGGGAACTTTTCTCACCTACTAGCAAAATTTATGGGTTGATAAAAACCGTGCAGGAATCACAGGGCTAAACTGTTGACACTGTCCATGGCAGGGGGTGGGACTGGATGAGCTTTAAGGTCCCTTCCAGCCCAAACCAGTCTGGGATTCCATGAGGAATTACCTTAACTTGGCAGCGAAGTTTGTCAATAAATGGGAAATTAAACAGAACACAGTTAGAGGAGCCTGAATTAAGCAAAGCTGATTCAGCCCCACAGGACACACCTTCCCTGCCCTGCCCAGGGTGGGCTGGAGGTCTCTCACTGTCCTGCCCCTCCAGGGTTGGGTGATGCTCTGTGTGGAACACTGGGATGTGTCTCCAGCAATGAACCTCCAGCTGCCCTGAAGAATTGGCTTTTCTCAGCCCTCTCTGCCCCCACCCCACACACACACTCTTTTCTCTTTAGGTGGAGTGTCTTTGCAGTCGTATTACACCTACTTTCACTGCCTGTGGCTTTACACTGCCCTTACCCCAGGATTGCCACTGGAATCTCCTGATCCGCGGGTGCCCAACAATTCCTGACAGTTTTTGGTTTCCTGCTCCTTTGCATTTCCCTTATGTCGACTCTCAGACCCGACCCCTCTCTTGGCAAGTTGTTTCCCCAGAGTGCTTCTGGCTATTGAAGGCATCCACCCTTTGGGACCCAATCAATCCTAATTTACGAAGAGCTGAAGAAATGAGCTTCCTCCAGCCTCTCTCTGGAATCGTTTGTTAAGTTTGAAAAGACCTTTAAGATCCAACCACCAGCCCAGCACCAACCCCATGGTCACCACCAAACCATGCCTGAAAGAACCACATGCACTCAGTTTTTGAACACTTCCAGGGGTGGTGACTCCACACTAAGTGTCTGATGCCCAAGTGGGTCAGGAATTCCTTGGCTGTTTCTGGGACTGAAGAAACTGCCAGAGCAGCTCTTGATTTTTTAGACCAAAAATTGCACCTGAAAACTTTGATTATCTGAAGAGAAAAAAAAAAAAAAAAAGTGTAATTTCAGTCTGTTTGTTTCCTACAAATCGTGTCAGTGATGTTAATCTTTTCCACTCCTCGATTCTGAAGATGCTTTCAAAACCTGAATATATTTCTGGTTTTTGGCTCGAACATTGCTTTTTCTTCCACTGTTTTTACCTTCCTTTGACACTGATTTTTTTTTTTCTAAATATATAGATCATGCCACAGATATTCATTGTTATTTCTCCTTTATTCATCAGTAATATCTACTCTGCCTCCAGTTGCAGATTCCTCCATGCCGATGACAAAATGAGTGTTTCTGCAAAAAAACTCCACTTGACTGAGAAACTCTTGACTGAGAAGTTGTGGGGTTTGGTGCTTTCAGTGAACTCCTCTCAGAGAACTTCCTAATTCAATTTTCAGCTTTCTGTATCAATTTGTCCTTTCCCATCAATTGCCCCCATTTAGCATCAAAGGAATCATGACCAGTAGGGCAAGGGAGGGGATTCTGCCCTTCTGCCCCCTCAGGTGAGACCCCCCTGCAGAGCTGCTCCAGCCCTGGGAACAACAGCACAGGGACGTGGAGCTGCTGGAGAGAGTCCAGAGGAGGCCCCAGAGATGCTGCAGGGCTGGAGCCCCTCTGCTCTGGAGCCAGGCTGGGAGAGCTGGGGGGGTTCCCCTGGAGAAGAGAAGGCTCCAGGGAGAGCTGAGAGCCCCTTGCAGGGCCTAAAGGGGCTCCAGGAGAGCTGGAGAGGGACTGGGGACAAGGGAGGGAGGGACAGGACACAGGGAATGGCTTCCCAGTGCCAGAGGGCAGGGAGAGATGGGATGTTGGGAAGGGATTGTTGGCTGTGAGGGTGGGGAGGCCCTGACACAGCTTATCCAGAGAAGCTGTGGCTGCCCCTGGATCCCTGGAAGCATCCAAGGCCAGGCTGGATGGGAATTGGAACAACCTGGGCTGGTGGAAGGTGTCCCTGCCCATGGACAGGGGTGGTACTGGATGAGCTTTAAGGTCCCTCCCAACCCAGACCAGTCTGTGTTTGTAGGATTTTGGGGGAGCATTTGTTGGGTCACTGACTTGTTCCTGACCTGCAGCACTCAAAAAAAACAAAACAAAACAAAAAAGTTTATTAACTGTTACTGGACTCTAATCAAGGACCAACTGGTAATTAATTCTCCTTTATTGGTCTCATGGCCATCCAGGGCTGTGTCACATATTCTTGGCAACAATCTCTTTTGTATTAGGACATGATTACACATTATTTGAAAAACTAATGATATTTTGCAACCTGTTAGATGAGACTTCCAGCAAAAGTCCTTCCTTTGGAGTCTAATCTGCTCCACGTAGGAAGTGCCTTGCAGGATCCTACGTTTGTGCAGGAAAACACATTTCATCCCAAAAGATTGCTGCTACTAATGCTTAAAAATAGTCATGCCTATTTGAAATCCTTTGGTGCTGCTGAGAGCTGCCAACAGCTGATGTGCTGAGCGTGTTTAACTCTGGTGTGGGGGAAAAACAGCCCCGTTGTCTCTAAAGTGAGGTGAGAGTGAAATATTGCCCAGAGTTCTGCAGTGTTAATTGTGAGATCACCAGGACCGGGGATAATGGTTTTGGTTCCCAATGCAAATGGCAAAATCCACACGTGTGTGACAGCAGAGAGTTCAGGAAATAACCCGTAAAGATCAGGTTGGCTTTAAAACCAGAATGGGGGCAGATAATGCCTGAAGCTGAGCGTGCGTTCTATAATCAATCAATAAGTTCAGTGCTGGCGTGTCTGAAGGACAGTGAAGGGGGAAGGGGATAAACTGGGCACATCAAAGCAGCTCATGCTCTCATTGCATGACCAGGGGTGAGGAGCACCACAGAGACAGGAGCTGAAGCTTGTTTTGCCCCAGAAAACCTAGTTTTGAGGGTGGATCTGGTGAAAACACCCCTGAGTGTGTGTGAGTGACCATGTCTGTGCACAGTGGATGCTGCTTAGGTTGGGGTGTTCTCTCCCAGGCTTGAACACCAAGGTGTGCAGGATGAACGTCAGGGAATAAACATCAGCTTGCCCCTGGGTATTACTCAATATTTCCTTTCCATGAGTGTGAAACAGGCTAAAGCTGCAGAGGAGCTGAAATGGGAGCTCACCCACCTTCCCCACGCAGGGGAAGCTCTCTGTGATTTAACAAGCCCTAGTTCATGCCCACTCTGCTCCTCACTGCATTTTCCAGGCATGACGGGAACTAGAAGAGACAGGAATGGCATTAAAAGCTGGTTGACGTAATTTCTGTGACGTGAAAAGGATCAAGTTATTCCAATCGTGTCTGAGGTGTGCTGTGCACAGGCAACCTGCTCTGCTGGGCTGGCACAGGCTCTGCCTGGGTGAGGAGCTGAGACAGGGACTCAGCAGGTCGCAGGAACTCTGTGCAGGCAGCTCCTGCCCTGTGCGACCGTGCAGGTGACCTGTGAAGGGCCTGTGGAAGGCAGGACTTGCTTCCCTGGTCAGAGGGAATCCCAGTGTTGTTTCTGACATGAAGAAATCCTTCCCTGGGAGGGGGTGAAGCCCTGGCACAGGTTGCCCAGAGAAGCTGTGGCTGCTCCTGGATCCCTGGAAGTGTCCAAGGCCAGGTTGGTCGGGGCTTGGAGCAACCTGGGCTGGTGGAAGGTGTCCCTGCCCGTGGCAGGGATGGGACTGGATGATCTTTGAGGTCACTTCCAACCCAAACCATCCCATGTGTTTCTCTAGTGGATCAGAGTTAGTTGTGTTTCTCTCTCCTAAGCCATTCTTCAGCAGATCTGTCTCTGCTCCCAGAGTCTGAGGTGTGAAGCTCTGGCCCTTTGCCATTTGCCTTTTCAATAAAGTGACCTCTACACTCCCTCCAGTGACTGGTGCCCCAACCCTCAGGCACAGGGTTAACCTGTACCCAGGACAAAACTTCCTAATGCCCGAGGGTGTTTGGACATCTGGGACATTTCCCTTTGTCTGCAGGAGGCAAGCCAAGATCACAGAATCCCAGAATGGTTTGGGTTGGAAAAGACCTCAAAACTCATCCCACTCTGCCCCCTGCCATGGGCAGGGACACCTTCCACCAGCCCAGGTTGCTCCAACCTGACCTTGGACACTTCCAGGGATCCAGGGGCAGCCACAGCTTCTCTGGGCAACCTGTGCCAGGGCCTCCCCACCCTCCCAGGGAAGATGCAGGGAGCACACAGGGAGTGTCAGACCCCTCATGGGAACGTGATGCTGACAAATGCCATGTGATGCTCAGGGGGATGGTGAGGTCCTCATTCCCACTCTGGGCCAACCCCTGGTGTTGGAGTAGGTCACTGTCAGAGCCTTGCGAGGGCAGAATCACAGGATCCCCCAGTGCTTCAAACACAGTGCAGACACACATCAGGGGTGTTTAAAGTCAGCAGGGATGTTTTCTCTCCCACCTGTTTGATGGGAACAAGCACGAAGGGTTAAAAGTAGTAAATTTTGTCAAGCAAAAGTCCAACCTCTGAGGATTCACACAGGAAATTCTCTACCTTGGATCCACCACGTGCACCCCTCACAGAATATTGCTGTAAGTGCCTCTTATAGGAGACACAGCCCCCCCACACTGCAGGGAGTGACTCAGGCCCATTTCCCGTTAGCACTGACACCTTTCTGGATGGAAAAGAAAAGAACCCCAAAGATCCTGCCTTACAGGCTTCTCAGTGAAAGATAAAATGAAATTACTCAACAGGGACAAGAAAATCACTCTCCAAGCTGATCTTTTTTTCCCCCTTTTTTTTTTTCTCTCTCCACTTATTACTCAAAGCCAACAGGCTCTCTTTGAATTGTCCAGCGTGTTTTGAGGAGCTCTCCTTGCCCCCGTCCTGGGAAATGACTTATTCATCACCCTGGGCCTCAGAATAAATTGGATTCTTCCTTCCAGTTAACTGGCTGGATTGACACAAGGCGCAGAGCTGTTGCAGCCTTGTGAGCATTTTCAGCCTCAGTTTGCTCCAATTTCTGATCTGTCAGTTCATTAACATCAGTCGAGTGATTCCCTTTACAGTCCCAGAACACGCTGTTCTCACTAAAAAACTTCACTAGCAGTGAATACCAAGTGTGTGTTGCTCTGCATTTGTCAGGAGTTAAGGGGCACGTGGGGATTTATCACAGAGTCCCGAAATCCCAGAATACGCTGAGTTGGAAGGGACCCACATGGATCATCGAGGCCAAACCTTAAACCCTGCACAGGCCCATCCCCGAGAAAAATGTTTCGTTCAACTAATCTGGTTTTATTTTCATGGGCACCAACAGCCTTTTCTTCCAGGACCACAGAATATTCTGAAATGGAAGGGATTTATATTCTGTACAAGGCTGGAAGACGTTTTGCCTTGGAAGCACACTGGCTCAAAGGAATTAACACTGAACTTCCTCCAGCACAGAATCAGAGTACCAAAATATCCTGAGTGGGGAGGGATCCATAAGGATCATCAAAGTCCAGATCTGAGCTGGGCTGAGCTGAGCTATTTTGGAGACCCTGCTCACGCCCTGTCAGCTCAGAGCAGCTTGGACAAGGCTGGGGAGCAACACCCAGGGTCAGCTGAGGTTCCCAAGCAGCACTAGAAGGTCCATTTTGGGTTGTCTAACCCGAGATTTTTCCCGGCAGACAAGTTTCCCACAGGCGGATGCACAGCACTTCCCAGAAACAGCCCCTCTCCAGCCCCTCGTGTCTGGAAACCTTGGCTGTGGGTGTGGGTGTCTGGGGAAGAGCATTTCCCATGGGGGCAGCAGCTGTGGAATTCACTTCCTCCGTCAGGCAGTGGAGCAGACTTGGGATTCAGCCAGGAATGTGCTGCTCTCAGCACACATCCCAGGCCTACCTGTTCCCTCCGGCTCGGGGCGGGTGTGGTGCGGTGCCTGAGCTCATCCCTGCTCACTGGGCACGAGAACTCCACTTCCCAGATTGCAGGAGACTGCTGGTGAGACCCCTGAACTTTTCAGAAAGCCTGGCAGTGCCATCCCAGAGACATCCCCAGTTTAGGTGGCTGGATCTATCAGCAGGTCCCTTTGGCTGATGAGCCTGGTTCCAAGGAGGCAAACGGGTCAGTGATGACCGAGATAAAATTGTCAGCAAATAAGTGACCCCTGCAAAAAGAAGAAGGGGGCAGAAGGAAAGACAGAGCAGCCACTGTTGGCCTCGCTCAGAAGTCTCAGGATGGCCCAACTCGTCTTAGAAATTTGCAGTCCTTGGGCTCTTTACCCAAGTGGTGTCTGTGACCAGAGAATTGGCATTTTCTATAGTGATACAAAGCAATTAGCAGTGGTCTTTTTACATATTTTTCTTTAATGAGGAGTAACATGCTTGTAGAAAAGACCTGCTTAAAGGCTTCATTTGTATTCTTTTAAATCAGCTCATTATTTAATGACCTATGTGCATTGTTGTTTGGATGTTGCACATTTCTGCAGCTCTTTGTATTTTGTGATAGCTGGAATCGTATCCCTTCCAAAATGCAAATTTTATGGTTATTTTAGGGTTATTTAGGGCTCTTGCTGGCTTCTCTCAGAAGTCTCAGGTGGTCCAACTTGTCTTAAAATTTGCCATCCTTGTGCTCTTTGCCCAGCTGAGGGTTCAGCCCCAGAGCTGGTGTCCCGCCCCACGAGCAGAGCTCTGCCTGGGCCCCGCTGGGGTTGGTCCCTGCAGCCCCCACCCAGCTCCACGGTGGATACCTGGGGTTGGACAGGCCATGGGGGACTTGCTGGAGGCCTTTGCTTTGGCACAGCTCCCCTGCAGACATGGGAGGCTGCACCGAGGCCAAACCTCGGGAAACGAAGGGCAGGATCAATGTCACAGCTCCCCAAGTGCCCAAGAACCAAGATCCGGGCAGGGTGGGTGATGAATGGGTGAATCTCAGAGGTGGGGACCAGGGTGTGCAGTAGGGTTAAAACTGGAGTGTAATCACCAGAAAAAATGCTCTCAAAGCTGGCAAGGCAGGACAAGTTCAGGGGGATCAGAAAAGCCCTTGTACATTTTTCTCCAGGTGAGCCATATCTTCAGTGTGCAAGTGGGAATTTGATCCATGAAGAACTGAGTATCAGCATCAATTCCACTTTGCAGGAACAGCAACCTATTGCCAGTTCCGCTGCTGCACTCTTTGACCATCAGAAGTATTGGGTAGGTACAGGGAGCATCAGGAGGGAGAAGCTCACCCAGCCTGCACATCACACACCTGCCTGGCCTTTGGCCCTGGGAGGTTCCCCAGCTGAGGGGACACCACTGGGCCTGGGGCTGCCTGTGCACACAGCAGAGAAGGATCGGTGCGAGACAGGGACAGAAACCAGGAGTTTTATTTAGGGAAAAGAATAAGCCCTGAAAAAGTGGAGGGCTGGTTTTTGATGTGCACTCAGTGTAACTGAGATCTCTGGAATGTTGCACACAAGTCCCCTCTGGGATAGCCTGTGGTTGGGACATTCATCACACATGTAGAAGAGCAAATTCCAGTTCCTACTTCAAATGAAGCTCAGCTGTGACTTGAACTGGACGTGCCTTTGCTAATGCCCCAACCTCCGGGTTATTCTGGGGTGACTAATCCCCTTATGCCCTCCACACCCTCCCAGAGACACCTTTTTTGGACCTTTTTTGACAAGGAAACACTTCAACAGCAACAGTTTCTTGTGTGAAGAATCCCGGTTGCTTCCAGTCCCCACCCAGATGACTGGGCAGACGAAGGAAATGCCATCTCCTCTGACAGACAGGACAAACAGATGTGGCCAGAGCAGAGGTGGGAGTCCTGGCCTCCAGATGCTTCACCAGTTGCTCAACCACAGGACAACCACTCATGTAGATGGGAAGGCTTCAAAGCACAACTGCTGATGCTGAGCATTCATGAGATGCCTTCACGCCCTCCTTTCTAATTGGATGCAATGAGCACTTTGGGAGAATCCTTATATTTATCTGCTTTTATTGGCTCCAGAACTCCCAGAACACCACAGGATCACAGGACACCGTTGCCTGGCTGCTGGGTGCAGTTATCTGCGGGCCCCAGGGCTGATAAGAAAACTGGAATAAAAAAATGCAGGTGAGGAACATGCATCGCTCTGCCTGCCCCTTTCCTGCTCAGAAGGTCCTTTTCCTGCACAGGTTCTGTGCAGGGAGGGGAGTTGGAGAGAGTCTGGTGTTTCTTCCCCTTGGAACAGGGGACATCCCACAGTGCAGGAGACATCACATGCTGAGTCTCCTGCTGCCAGGCAGCAAGAGGGAAGGAGGGCCCAGTGACTGCGGGATGTGAGCACAGCAGTCCTGGCAGTCCTGGCCTTGCACTCCATTTGTCCCCTCTCTTCATTGTGCAGCAGCTCCCCAGGGCTTTCTCTGCCCTTGTCAGGACACCAGACACTGCCAGAAAGCACCATCCCCATGGCTGCTGACCAGCTCTTCAAGACACTTCTCTGATACTGAGGGACAGATAATGAGCACATTTGGCATCAGAAAATTGCCCAAACAGTGTCCCTTTGTCTGACGTGCTCCTGGCAGGGGGCACAGTGGAGACTCCTCCAAGGCAGCTGCCGAGTGACTCTGATTAATTCTTTTGGGCAGCTGCCACGGGCAAGTGAGTCCCTGTGTCACCCTCCAGAGCCAGCCTGTCTGGCAGGAGAGAGGAGCCAGGACCTGCAGGCGGGCAGGGATGATCTCCAACCAGGATCAGCTGCTCGCTGCCCCTGCCCCTCCTGGGCTGCAGCTCAGGGCAGGCTGCTCCCAGAGGTTCACAGTGTTGGTTGAAGTTACTGCAGGGGGCAAAACCTCTGTCATTTCAGCTTGGCAGGCCTGGGGGCACGTGGGTTTAAAACAGAGGTGAAAAGGTCACAGGGCTGGAGAGTTTAGATTAAGAGCTGAGCCTCGACTGCAGACACCTCCCAGGCTGTGCCGTGGGGCCCTTGGAGCTCCAGCAGCCCCAGGAACGGATAAAAAGGAAGAAAGAGAGGCATCTTTGCTTCCCTTTTTCACTCTTCTGAGGACAATTAAACATCACAGCACCTGCTCACCGACTGAGCAGCTCCTGGCACAGGCCAGGGTGGTGTGTGGGACAAGCTCTCAGAGAGAAAAAATGGGAAAAGTGTAGAAGTGTGAGAAGTGTGAAGAACAGGCAGTGAAAGTCCTTTCCTGTTATAAAGCAATTGCTTCTTCCTTCATTAAACCAAGAAGTCCCACACTGGAGCCTCCACACTCCTCCTGCCTGCAGAGGCTCGTGGTTCTCCTCCCCTCCAGACCTTGCCCTGCCAGTGGCTCGTGCCTGTGAGTGGGAATTGAAGGGGGGGCTTTATTTTACTCCAGTCAGGAGCCTGAGCCCAGATTTGCTTTTCGGCCCTGAGGAGTTCAGGCCTCCCCTTTGTTAAAGGAGCAGTAGGAAAGGGCCAAATCCTGTTCTGGTGTCAGTGGCACCAGGAGCTGCTGAGAACAGTGCTGGGCACCTCAAATCCTTGGTTCTGTTCTGGGCCCCTCATGACAAGAAGGACATGGAGGGGCTGGAGCGTGTGCAGGGAAGGGAAGGGAACTGGGAAGGGGCTGGAGCAGCAGGAGCAGCTGAGGGAGCTGGGGGGGCTCAGCCTGGAGAAAAGGAGGCTCAGGGGGGACCTTCTGGCTCTGCAACTCCCTGACAGGAGGGGGGAGCCGGGGTGGGTCGGGCTCTGCTGCCAGGGAACAAGGGACAGGAGGAGAGGGAACGGCCTCCAGCTGGGCCAGGGGAGGGGTAGGTTGGATATTTGGGAAAATTTCACTGACAGAGTGGTGAGGCACCGGAAGGGGCTGCCCAGGGCAGTGGTGAAATCCTTGTCCCTGGAGGTGTCCAAGGAAAGATGTGTGGATGTGGCACCTGGGGACATGGTCAGTGGGAACTGCTGGACTCAATGACCTTAAAGGCCCTTTCCAACCTAAAGGATTCTGTGACTTTGTACAACGAACTCAAACCAGGCTGGACAACCTCAACTGAAGATTCACGGAACTAAGGGATGAACTTGGCAAACATCTGCTGATCACTCCCAGGAATTTATGGAGAATGAGGTGGGAGCCCAATATCATCAGGGGTTTCATAAACCTCAGCTGAAGGGCTCCAGCACAGCAGAGAACCTGGTTGGGTCATTCTGGATTCCCATAGTGACAGTGGAGGCTCCACAGCCTTCAAAAACTGTTGGGAACATTTGCCATTAAAGCTGAGGAGACAGTGGACTCCAAAGGGGAGTGTGACAGAGCAGGAGAAGGAACAAACAGAACATCAGCACTAGTTTGGGATCCAGGCTGTCGAAATGAGAAGCCCAGTGGTGTCATGGATGCAGCCAAGGAGTCCCCATCCACAAGGGAATTGCTGTTATACTGCCACTGCAAGAAGCCCATGAGCTCACTCCAGTTTTTCCTTCAAAACACAGTGTAAAGGAAAAAATCTCCCCATTAGAGAAAAACACTGAGTGTAAAATGACAGATTTGACTCCATTACCTCAGCACAAGAAGTTCAATAAAGTAATTTTTTCCAAAACTATGTACTTTTACTGAAAAAAAAAATCTTGGGCATCATTATTAACAGATTTTTAAAACTAAAATAGACTGTAAGAATTGAGATTTTGTCACATTCCGTATGTTTTCAGATTCTATTTTCAACTACACATGAAGAATAGAATTACTTGAACTTCCTCAAAACTATTTCTTGGCTTTCACCTACGAGGAGTTGCTGAGCTCTGAGCCATGTGGCCAAGGAACATCAAGCTGTGACCCAGAGCTTCAAATCCAGGGATGTGAAATTCGAATCCAAGGATCCTTTCTGCAAAAGGAGCAGAAGAGAACAAACCCAGGAGCTGTAGGAGATGCCAAGTGCTAAATGACACTCAAAGGATGAAGTTCTGTAATTCCAGTTGCCATGGGAAGGATAAGGAACTGGTGTGGGATAGAGAAAGGAGCCCTGCAGGCATCCTCCTGGAATGAGATGTCCCTCTCCTGGGAGCAGAGGCTGTCTGTGGTTTCTCTGGGTTTCACTCATTTTTCTGTGTCTGAGAATTTTCCTGCAGTTTCCCTTGAGCCCTGACTGGTCCCAGAGCCTGCCTTTGGAGGCAGAAACAGGCAGCTGGAGTTTTCTGGGACACCTCCCCACTCCATTGCTCCAGAGGCAAAGGCAGCTATGCCAGGCCCCCTGTGGGAAGGCTGCACCACACTGACCGTGGCCAGGGAGCTGCAGCAGTCGGGTGTGACCGTGGCAGCTTGGCTGACCCGCTGTGGGTGCAGAGCCTGGACACTTCAGCAGCTCCCAAAATCTGTGGTTCAGAGGGGACAGACCACCCCCTCCCCAGTGAGGAGGCTGGATGGCCCCCCAGGCTGGAACTGCCAGTGGGATGGATCCTGGGACAGACGTTGGGCTGAACTGACACTGGACCTGGAGCCAGAGCCCAGACCCTGAGGCTGCAGCCAACTCATATCCAGGCTGGTTTCTGCAGCCAAACTGGGCAACTCCACAGGGGTCCCACTCAGGCTCTGCAGGCTGTAGATGTGGGCTGTGCTGGCTTTAAACAGAAATAAAAGGCTTGGCATGATGAGTATGTTAATTGCCTTTAATTAATTTCTTTAATTTTTTGCTGGAGTATTTGTTCAAATACTTGTCCAGCATCTGAAGTTGCCCAGAGAAGCTGTGGCTGCCCCGGATCCCTGGAAGTGTCCAAGGCCAGGTTGGACGGGGCTTGGAACAACCTGGGCCAGTGCAAGGTGTCCCTGCCCATGGCAGAGGGTGGCACTGGATGGGCTTCGAGGTCCCTTCCAACCCAAACCTTTCCATGGCTCTGTGATTCCGTTATTTAAGTCCTAATGCTGGCACTTGCAAGAGATTCTCATCCTTCCCTCCCCTGCTGTGCTGTGTGTCCCCACAGGAGTGTTGGTGATGCCCTTTGCAGCGGCTGCAGGGCAGGAACACTGGAGGTTTGTGGTGTTTGAATCGGACATCCTGGGTTTATCTTCTCTGGGGTTTGAGGTCCATGGTGACAGCCTGAGCTGGGGTGGAAGACATTATGGAATGAATCCTAGAATCCTGGAATCACAGAGTGTGTTGGGTTAGAAGGGACCTTAAAGCCCATCCAGTCCCACCCCTGCCATGGGCAGGGATACCTTCCACTAGCCCAGATTGCTCCAACCTGGCCTTGGACACTTCCAGGGATGGGGTAGCCACAGCTTCTCTGGGCAACCTGTGCCAGGGCCTCCCCACCCTCACAGGGAACAATTCCTTCCCAATCTCCCATCTCTCCCTGCCCTCTGGCAGTGGGAAGCCATTCCCTGTGTCCTGTCCCTCCAGGCTCTTGTCCAATGTCCCTCCCCTCCCTTCCCCTCTCCTCTCCATTTATCGCTCCTGTCAGGCAGCCCCAGAGCTCTCTGGTAACTGTTCTCTGGGTGATTTGTCTGTTCACTCACAGTTTGAATCGTGTCATCATTGTTGTGGTCTCATCTAATTACACTTTTATTTTTCTTCCCTTCTTGAGGCTCTTTGAGCTCTTGGCTCATTTGCATCCCACACTTTGTGCTCCCAGCAAAGCCCAGCTCTTGCCAAGCTCAGTAACACACACGTCACCAGGCTCTGGGCTCAGACTTGCAACTCAGATTCATCTCCCTTAAAAAACTGAGGCACAGGAGCTGGTTTCGGGGCCAGAAATCCATGAGGCAACACTAATTCACACAGGGTGACTCTCTGGCTGGTCCCCATGGCCACAGATGTAAAACTGGGAGGAGATTTCTGAGTCTCTTGAAATAACCCCTCTCTCTGCTCCAGCACAAGCACCCAGTCCCAAGCACCCAGTCGCTCTCATGATGGCACTCCCTGCTTGGGTTTGGGAGGAAAAACCACAGTTTAATTGAAAAGGTCTTGTCTAAATTTATTTATATAGATAAAGATGTAAAATAATATATATAATGGATATGTATAAATAAATATGAAATATATATTATATATTATTAGCGTGAGGTTTGTAATGTCTAATATTGCCCTTTATAGAAAAGTGTTACTTAGACAGATAGTGACACCTATGACACGGGAATCCCCCGCCACTGTGAGCTTTGCAGAGCTGGGAAAATTGTGCCTACAACAAGCACAGGGCAAAATTCCCATGGTTATGGGCTTTAATGCTTTTATGATGTGCCAGTCGCTGAACTGGGAGTTTGAGGGCTGCAGTGCAGTCTGGAAGCTGCTTCTGCTGGCTCTGTCTGCCCATAAGGAATGTCAGACAGGGAAATTCAGCAGGATTTAAGTACTTTTTCAGGATACAAAGCCATCCCTGGACAAGCTGCCTGGTATCCTGGGCCTGGGGAACAGCAAGGCAAGTTTCTGAAGTGTTCAGGAAACAACTGGATGAGCACTAAGTTCTCTGGTCAAGTTGACAAGGTGGGGATTGGTCAAAGGTTGGACTTGATGATCTTGGAGGTGTTTTCCAACCTTAATGATTCAAGACTTCTAAGGCAAGCCCAGCAGAAGATAGATAACAGTGACTCCTGCAGATTTAAGATGGTGATTTAATTTCCTTTTTGCTACTAAAGAGAAAATGCCAGCCATTAAATGCACAGAAGGAGATGTGAAAATGCCTCTGTTGGGCAGGCTGGATCTGGTCCCTGGGGGTTTGACACCAGGCTGGTTGCAAAACCCTTCTCTGAGAAGCTGAAGGGACTCGATTCTACTTTGAATGTCTGGATGTCGCGGAGATGTTTCAGGTTACAAACATTTGACAAGTGGGTTTCCCTCCCTGTTAACGCCTTGACCTTGTGCATTCAGTTATAAACCAACTGAGGTGCCAAGACTTGTATTGTCCATGTGCAACCAGCTGGTTGGGGTTCATCTCTCACCATCTCTGTTGCTCAACAGAAGAGTCAACAGAGGTGTCAATCCCCCACAAAACACCACAAGGAAGTGACAGCAGGGCTCTGTCACCTGGTGGAAGGTGTCCCTGCCCATGGCAGGGGTTGGAATGACATGAGCTTTAAGGTCCCTTCCAACCCAAACCATCCTGTGATTCTGTGACATTCTGCTCCTGGATGAAGCTCCAAAGGAATTTGATTGTCCTCTGTGTTTGCCACATGTCCACAGCCAAAGGATCCGTGGAAGAACTTCTCAGGAAGCCAAGCAAATCCTTTAGACAAAGTTACTGCCCATGAGCCAACAACAGCATTTCTTCATCACTTCTTTGCAGGAAAGCTAAACTGCTAAAATGATAAAGAACAGCAGTGTCTGTTATCTATTATTATTTATTATTATTCAGAGGGCAGGCAGACCCTTCATCTGACTACACCAAACATTAACTGCTCCAAAAATTCTGTACCCACCAGTGGATCCCCCTTTCCTGAGTGACAGTATTCCAGAAACCATGAAATAACAGTGAGTGACGCTGCCAGTTTGAAGGAATAAGGGCGATTTAGGCATGGAGTACATGCTCACAAAGGGGATTAACTGACTGAGGAGGGACTTGATTCCAATCTATAATCAGGCAGAGGAAAAGCAGAGAGGACCAGCAGGTCTCTGAGGACGGCAGGGAGACTGAACCAACAGCTGCTGCAAGTTGAGACAATGAACCACTGACACAGCTTTGGATTGTCCCTCACTTGGAGGCTTTGGATACAATCAGGACACCCTTCTGCACAGCCCACACCACTGAAATTCTCTTTATTTACCCTCCTGCAAATTCACTGAATGTCAGAAACATGCTTTAAAACCTGGCAGTGAAGAGATTGTATTTCACTGTTGCTGGGATGCTTCTACTCAGGCCAATGGTGGTGCTGGACAGGTGTCTGACCCTCCAACCCCTTCATTCCCAGAGCTGTTTCCTCTGCTACATGGACAGGACTGTGGCAGCCTGAGGCGTAAACTTGTTCCCACCACCTACAAATTGGCTTTTTCTAGGTAATGACTGTGACCTTTACACTTTAAACCTTGAAGTGGGGGAGGTTAAGTGTAAATTTAATCTGTTGGACAGATGCTCCAAACTGCAGCAGCATTACCTCTGCCAACAGCATAGGCTGTGTATTGGCTTAAATTAGGCTAAATAACAGAAAACAGAATAGCAGGAAAAATGTCAGACGTGTCAGAAGAGAAAAATAGGTTGGGGCTTCCCAAAAGTGCAGACAGCAAATTAATTCCAACTGCAGGTAACAAATCAGGTGTATCTGCCTGTCTTGTGTGAGAAAGATTTACACCAGTGATGTGACAAGGAAAGAGGAGCCACAGAGCTCCTCCTGCCCTCAGCTGCACCCAATCCTCATTAAAACTTGCAACAGGATGAATTTTAGCCATAGGAAGGCTGAGCTCTTCCTGGGGATGGCAGAAATGGAGCTTCTGTCTAAGCTGTTATAGTGTATCTCATGAGTGATATGATTTGCACACACTAATTAATCAAATCTTACCTATTCCAGTCTTTTTTGTTCAGTTGTGGTGCTAAACAACCAGCTTTTAACCTCAACATCCAGTGTGTTACCGTGGATGTCTTGCTGTAAGTGAGGACAAGGGTACAGCCAGCGAGAAGGGGACAAGTGACAATGGCCTTTGGCGAGTCCAGTGCAGTGTAACCTCTCCTGAGCTGGCACAGCCCCGGGGCAGAGCCTGGGCTCTCTGACAGATGGCATTTGTGGGTTCTGTGGGAGCTGATACCCACAGGGTGGAGTTTGGGTCCCTGCAGCTCACCCGCCACAGGGCCCAGCTGGGTCACGGCCTCGTGGGCTTTGACCCTCACTCGGGCTCAGTCCTGCCACAGGCCCTGTGCCAGGCCATCCACAGGGACCATCCACCAGCTCCTAAACTGGAGGAAACCTCAGAAACCTCAGAAACCACTCCCGAGTCCTTGCCAAACCAAACCAAACCAAATCATTCCCACTCCCACGCGCTGATGACCAAACCCTTGGAAGCCAAACTGTGGCCTGGTTTCCCCACGGTGGGTGATGGGGAATAGCTGGGACATGCCCAAGGAGGTGTCAGCTCTGGGTGACTGTCCTCATCAGCTGCCCTGAGCAGGTCAGACTCTTGATCTCCACTGTCAATGGAACATGTTCCTGTGGCCTATCTTGTGGTTTTTTCCTCCTCAAACCAACTTCTTGCTGCGCCTCTCTGGAGAAGTTCAGCTGCAAATCCCACTGAGATCATGAGGCATCAAATCTGCAGAGCTGTTTTCTCACATTCTTGCGTGTTTTAATTGTTCATTTTAACCACAGCTGGTTCTGAGCCTGAGAAACGATGGCACCGTCTTGGTGAGTGCAGGAATACACATATACATATATATACATACATGAGATATATATATGAGATATATATGAGAGAGATATGTATGATATATGTAATATATGTAATATATGAGATATATATATGTGATATTCCCACACTCACCAAAATGGTGCCATATATATGCTTATATATAATACATATACATATGTATACATATATAATATATATAATATATATTATATGTGTTATATTTTGTATATATATAGTATATTTTGTATATACATATGTATGTATGTATTCCAGACCCACAGAGCACCTTCCATGTGCATTGCATCCAGTTTTCTTGAGAGTAAGGAAAAATGCTGAAGAAATACAGCCAACTCATAATGCGTGGTGATGAGGAGAACTGATCTCCAGGTGGAGAATATCATGGCAGCAACTTTTTGTGTCCCTCCACAGACCAGGAGCAGTGAGATAAATCCACCCCAGGACCCCGGGGTCTAAGCCTGACAAGGAGCCTTCCTGGGTTTAGTGCTACTCCCACCATCAGAGCAGCTCCAAGGTGGTCCAAGAACCATGGTGGGATCTCTGCTGCTCTTCAGCTTCCCATGAGGGCTTTAGTCATGATACTGAAGGGGAACCAGTTCTATATTTGAGACCTTTCTCTGGGCCAGCTGAAGTGGTTGACCAAAGGTTCAGGACACATGTGCCACCCCAAGGAGGGTGTGGCGATCTTTGTCTTCTACTCTTTCCATGTAGGAAAACTAGAGACAACCTCCAATCAGGAGTTGGATGATCCTGACAGGTCTCTTCCAACTCAGGATATTCCACTCTGTGATTCTGTGATTCCATGGTTGTGGTGGCTCACAAGGGGTCTCCAAGCTGTGACATCCCTCTTGTGTTGGCAACCAGCAGTAGGACAAGAGGGCTCGGCCTTAAGCTGTGCCGGGGGAGGTTTAGGTTGGATATCAGAAAGAAATTCTTTCCAGAGAGGGTGATCAGCCATTGGAATGGGCTGCCCAGGGAAGGGGTGGATTCTCCATCCCTGGAGGTGTTTAAGATGAGGCTGGACGTGGCACTGAGTGCCATAGTCTGGGAACCGCAGTGGGGTTGGATCAAGGGTTGGACTTGATGATCTCAGAGGTCCTTTCCAACCTATCTGATTCTATGATTCTATGATCCTGGAGGGGAAGCAGCTTTCAGAGGATCCCCCTGGCTCGGGTAGAGCTGCAGGTGTTTGGGCAGAGCTAAAGCAGAGCAGAGGTTTGATTCAGTCTCAGTCAAGTGGGGATTTTCAGGTAAGAGCAAATAGTGCAACTGGACAGAAGGTAAGACACTGAAAAAATCAACTGATGGAGAAGGAGTGTGATGGAGGTGATGGACTGAAGCCTTTCTACAGGCTTTGAGTTCCAGAGCAATGGAGCAGCTCCAGCTGGGGTTCATCTGGCCGGAGCAATGACCGCAAAGGATGGAGTTGTGAGAACAGCTGCCTTTGCAGTGTGGACTTGTGCTCCCTGAGGGCAACGAGCTCCAGCTACAATCAGATCCATCAGATCAGCCTTGCTGGGGGGTTGGAGGGTCAGCTCTACCCTGCATTCCTCTGGTGTGTCAGGAAGCAGTGACGTGAGACCTGAATATCCTCAAGAATGGCTGGGACAAGTCATCTCTATCACCTGGGTATTTCCACATGGAATTAGAGAGAAACATCATGGAGACCTAGAATCATGGAATCATGGAATATCCGGAGTTGGAAGGGACGCACAAGGATCACTAAAATCCAACTCCTGGCCCTGCGCAGACAACCCCAGTAATCTCCCCATGGGCTTCAAAGTTGGTGAAAGGTCTGGAGGGGCCATGAGGAGCAGCTGAAGGCACTTGGTATGTCCAGCTCGAGCAGAGCAGACTGAGGGCAGAGCTCAGTGGGGGCTGCAGCTCCTCCCGAGGGGCAGCTCCGATCTCTGCTCTGGGGGAGCAGGGACAGGCCCCAGGGAAGGGCTGGAGCTGTGTCAGGGCAGGGTCAGGTTGGATCTCAGGAAAAGGTTCTTCCCCCAGAGGCTGGTTGGGCACTGACCAGGCTCCCCAGGGCAGTGGGCACAGCCCCAAGGCTGCCAGAGCTCCAGGAGGGTTTGGACAACGCTCTGAGGGACAGGGTGGGATTGAGAATATTTGTGCTATGGAATGAGATTCAGTTGAGTTGTGTCTCAAGTCCTTATTCTGGGAGACAATGGAGAGAACCAGGAGCACTGAGGACACGACACATCCTGAAGCAGAGACCTAGAACAGGTCAGGTGGACCAAGGCTTGAAAGAGCCGATTTCTGTCCTGTCAGTGCAACCCCTGGTGCAGACACAGGTGTCTGCAGAGTGGACATCTAAAGCCAGGGGAGAAAAGCTCCAGCTTCACAGAGCTGCTCCTTCACAGTTCAGTTTACACCTGAACAATTGGTCAGGAGCAAAACAAGAAGCTCTTCTCTGCCAGGCATCCACGTCCCAGTAAAGTGACACGTGAGAATCAGGGACTGCCTTGGTACAAAGGGCTGACAGAGATGGACAGAGCAGCTAAAGTGGCAAATCTACCCAGGAAACTTTCAGACTCATCATCTCAAGCAAACAACTCCTTGGCCTTGCCTCTTCACCCCAAGGACAGTATCAGAATGAGGCTTAACCCTCACATGCTGCATGTGAAGAACAGTATGAGAGGTGACTGTGACCAATATTTGTCAAAACACTTGGGGCTTCTCAGAGGTCCCCAGCTTTTGAAACGCATTATCACGGAGGGAGGTGGTTCACAACCCTCTTGGTGCCCCCATGCTGGCTGTGGAGCAGCTGCAGGTGGGCTCAATGTGCACTCCTGGCCTGTGGACATCACAGGGGCTGCTTATACCCCACCTGAGATCTGCAGACAGCGTGGTTTGATTGCTTCCACAAACCATAGAGAAACGTCCAAACACATGAAAGAGAGATCCCTGTCTTTGTCAGGGCTCAGGTCTGAATTGGAAAGAACATCATGGAAAGAAATCACATGGAAAGAATTGAAAAAGAATAACATGGAAAGAATATCATCATGTTCCCAAAGGGCACTTTGACCTGTGTGCCCTCAGCTCTGCAGCACTGAAGGTCCAGCGACTTGGAGGCTCCTCTGCAGCCTCTACTGAAAATCCAGGAGACACTTTGCAATGAACTTGCTGCTGTTTTACATTTTACTGGTGTAGGACGAGCTCCAGACTGGGCTATGCCAAAATTCACAGATCCACTCAACCCCTCCAGTCAACTGCAACATTACAGTGGTTTCTCCTGTTGAAAAGGGCTCAGAGTTTCTCCTTTCATGGGAAACACATGGCCCTCAGCTCCCCCTGGACCCTGTGGATTCAGATTTTAGCCAGGCAGCAGCACCAGATTCATTTGAAGAATCAGTCAAAGCAAGAAGTTACTTTGCCTTGAGCCTTTGCTGAAGATCTTTCTCTTCCCTGCACTACATCCTTAAAATCTGCCCCTGAACTGTCCCTTTCAAGGAGCTCCTATCCCTGTTTTAGGGATTCCTGCCTTCCACTGCAGCATCACAGTGATCCTGCTGCTGGGCAACTGCACTGAGGACCAAAGGCAGGTCCAGGAAAGGTCCAGGGGGTGGAACTCCAAATGCTAAAAACCATGACAGGTTGTCAAGCCCTGGCAGAGCTGCCCAGGGCAGTGATGGAATCACCATCCCTGGAGGGATTCAAGACATGTGGCACTTGGGGACAGGGGTCAGTGATGGCCTTGGCAGTGCTGGGGGATGGTTGGACTCGCTGATCGTAGAGGGCTTTCCCAACCCTAATGATTGAGTGATTCCAAGTGAACTGCAGCAATTCCCAGCCCTGCCAGTCGCCCTGGCTGAGCTCTGGGGGTGTGATGGGATTGGGAAGTGCAGCTGAGGGAGGTGGGATTGGCTCAGGCCTGTCAGAGCTGTCTATATTTGGGTCCTCACAGGTTGGAACAAGAAAGCAGGAGGTCTTCTTGTTCTCCCCTTCCACAGGGTTTGCCTGGCAGCACTGTCTGTCAAGCCTGGACTCATTTTATAGCTGCATTTAAAGCTCTGCAGCCTCTCAGGCTGTCAGTGCCTCCTCACGAGGAGCCCCTGGTGGATTTCTGAGCTGTGCTCATTGAAGCTCTGTCTCTCTGGGTCTGGCTCAGGGGCAACTGCCCGTTTTCTCTGGGTGCCACAGCCCAGGCTGCAGCTTTGAGCTGAACACACCCCATTACTCTGGGCCAGCACCTCATTTCTCCCTGGCCAAGGGCACAGCAAGAGGCCACAGACTTACTGGGCCGTGGGAAGGGCTCCCTCTGCCCTACTGCTGCACCCATGGGCTGCTCCCTGGAGCAGGGGCGTTGGCAGCACCTTCCTCATCATCCCAGCTCTTCCCCCAGCAGGTATTTCACCTGCAGCTCTGACCCTGCCCAGCCCTTTGCAAAGGGCCACGGCCGGGACTCTGACCTGCTGTGAAAGGGCTGAGCTCACACTGATGGCACTGGACATCCTCCCTCCCAGCGGCTGCTCTCTGATATCCCACCTCTCCCTACACCTCTCCCACGCAGCCCCGCTCTGCTGGACTGGCTCCAGCGGTGTCTGACAGCTGCTCCTCGCCATCAGCCCTCAGCACTGTCCACTCCACTGACTTTGGGGTCTCTGCCAGTACCGGGGCCACGAAAAACAGCCCAGCCACGGCTGCTCTGCTGGTGCCCAACTGCCCAGAGCCTGGGGGATATTAATGCAGAGGTCAACACATTCATCCATCTCTAGTGCAACAGAAACCTGACAGAATTAAAATATTTAATTTCTCATCACTCTTCATAACAAAACTCTATTTTCTCCCTAATCCTCTAAGTAACCTTTAGTTATTTCCACTCTCATACTACCAAAGTCATTAACCTTTCTGCAGTCCTGCTTTGTCCATCTCTGTCTTCCCCCTCTGTTTATCTCTCCCTCCATCCTATTTTTTATGGCAGGGTGATGAACCAATCTGAATACTCTGGACAACAACTCTGACATTTCCAAAATTATGTCTGGAGTGTGGTGCTGTTGCCACCACCTCAACCCTTCATTACATTTTGTAGTTTTCCCACCCTTAACTTCCAAACCAGGGACCACCAACTCCATTCAAGGGGATTTTGAGATAACTGGAAAGCTTTGAATAAGGAAAAAAAAAAAACGTTGGCAGTAAAAGGAATTGAAAGGAATTTCTGATTGACAACTTCCCCAGTGCCCACGACATGCAGAGGCTGAAATTCAGATCCGAAGGATGATTTTGCTTTCAGCCTTGAACTGCACAGTAATGAAATCTCTCAACTCCTGCTGTCCCTTGAGCTGTTTCTGATGAAGCTGCACTAAAATATGTCAGTCCAAGTCATAACTGTCTATTACAGGAACTGCAGAGAAATGAAGAACCCATTTGAGGCTCCTCGCACCCTTCTCCCTTCACTCAGCAAAGATCTGTAAATCCTAAACCACTGCTCAGAGCTCTGCCCAGTTGGACTGCTTGTTCTTCTCTCACCCTCCACCCCAGGCAGATCAGAGACCTGAGCCTTGCCATGCTGGGTGGGGGGTTACCAGGTCCCAGGGCAGGACTTCCAGGTTGTCAGAGTATTTCAGAGGAACATCAAGGCTGCAAAGTCAAAACATCCGACAAATCCAGTGGGTTCCTGCGCAGGCACCGCTGGGTCACCGGGCAGGGGTGGCAGCAGCTCGTCTGTCCCATGTCAGCATAGGGCAGACGAGATCCCACCAGAGCCCAGTTCAGCTCTCTTGCAACAAGAATTTCTCTTTGTCTTCCCATAGAATCAGAGGTTGTGGGTTGAAAGGGCCCATAAAGCTCATCCCATTCCATCCCATGCCATGGGAACCTTCCACTGGCCCAGGTTGCTCCAAGCCCTGTCCAACCTGGCCTTGGACACTTCCAGGGATTCCAGGGGCAACCACAGCTTCTCTGGGCAACCTGTGCCAGGGCCTCCCCACCTTCACAGGGAAGGATTTCTTCCCAATATCCAACCTAAATTCAGAGTTTCTTACATTTATTTTGTCTAAGTTATTTTCTTCTGGGGGTTTTACAAGTGATAGTCCTTTCATTTATTTGTGTTTGTTTGCTTGTTTAAAAGCCATCCTTTCAGCTCACAGATGTGTCTGGAGCAGGCTGGGGAAAGGCTTCAAATATGCTTCCTGCTTATCAAAACATTAAAACAAACATTAGGAGAGCAAGTCCCAGTGATGGCAAGTGCTGCTCCTGGGGGGTTTAGAGAGGAGCCTCTCAGGGGGTTGGTTCAGGCACTTTGTGCTCACACCACCGCAGCCCTGAGGAATCAGCAGTTCTGCTCCATGTCTGAGCTGACTGTGGAGTCCCCATCCCTGGAAGTGCTCAAAAAACATGTGGATGTGGCACTTGAGGACGTGGTTTAGTGGTGACTCTGCTGGTGGTGCTGGTTGATGGTTGGACATGGTGACCTTAGAGGGTTTCTCCAGCTATAAAAGTTCTGGAACTCCATGACTGCCCCTGCTGAGCTCTTGTTCAGGCTCAGGTTTCTCCTGCCTTCCTGGGAAGAAGCACAACCTTTTCCAAAAGGCCACTTTGCCATTCCATTTCCCACACTGGGAGCTGAAAAGGAACCCCCTGTCTCCTTCCCCAGACATGGAAACATCTGTCTCCTTTGGTCTTTCCCTTATCCTACATGAAGTTTCTTTACTCTCTCGTGTGCAGTGAACTCCAGTCCCAGACTGACACACCAATTCTCCCACCAACAGACAGCTGTTAATTATAATTATCCTTCAGAAGATCCCCAGAACCTGCCTCTGCCAAGGGCACCCTAATTAAGCCGTTTCTCTGAGTGCAGCTCACTCCCCTTTGGCACAGAAGGCATGATTACACTTAATTTGCTGCCTTTCCAAACTGCCATAAGAAATGGAGCTTCCAGGAATAAAACTGGAGCAGACTCTGCTCCCAGTGCCCTGAACAAGACAAATGATGACAAGAGTCAAGATCAGAGGGGGATCCTTGGGTTTCTTCCAGTAACTGATCCCTTCTGCAGCTTCCTTGTCATTGTCTTCAGCCCCCTTAGACCTCGAGTTCTTGCTGATCCAAGAGCCGCCTCCTCCACTTGGCTGCTGTTGAAAGCTCTGTGTGAGACCCGGTGGCTCCGTGGCTGCAGGAGACAGTAAGGACAGCAAAATGTTTCTAGAATAATTTCCAAGGTTTCCAACACGTAAGTCACTGATTTATCTCCTTCAGGATTGATATGGGCTCAGATAATCGACACAGTTCGGGAAAAGACAAATAAACTTGGAGCCAGATCCCCCACGGATATCAAAAGGCAGAAGATCTTTTCCTGCTCCACCACTTCATGCTGTCATTCCAAAGGTGCAGCCTGGCCCTGGCTCCCAGTGGGGCCTTGGGGCAGAATTGTCAGACAGATACAGTAACCTCTGCTGGAATTCAGGAGAACATTAATTGGGTGCCTTCATATAAAAAACATAGCCAGGGGTCTCCAGCGAGCAGAACCCGTCCCGGGCCCTTCCCTTCTCCAGCATCCACGGGGTGAGTTGTGACTCACAGCCCGACATGCCAGGACGCAGCTCCTCGCCCTGCAGCATCACACCTTCCCTTGGTGGTCTCCCACGTGGTCCTGGCTCTCCTGGGTAGTTCCTGGGAGCTGCCACACGTTAGTTAGAGCAGCAGAACCTCCTCCACTGGTGTCTGTGGCGCCGATCTGGGCAGATCTCCTGGTGACCCTGGAGCTTCCCTCATGTACCTGCAGTTCCAACACTTCAGCTGAGTCCAGCTTCTTGTGCCCACGGTGATCCTGGTGTGAAGCTCCAGCTCTGATGGCCCAGTGGAGTTCCCCTCTCCCAAACTGCTGGTTTGGGCTGAAAGAGAGAGAAACAGGGCAGAGCTCACCCTCCCCAGACATCACCTGGCCACGGGCAGGGACACCTTCCACCAGCCCAGGTTGCTCCAAGCCCCGTCCAACCTGGCCTTGGACACTTCCAGGGATCCAGGGGCAGCCACAGCTTCTCTGGGCAACCTGTGCCAGGGCCTCCCCACCCTTACAGCCAACAATTTCTTTCTAATATCCCATCTAACCCTGCTCTCTGTCAGTCTGGACATGCCGTTCCCCACTCCAGGCCCTTGAAAATAGTCTCTCCCCAACTTTCTTGTAGCTCCTTCAGACACTGGAAGGCCACGGTTTGGTCACCCCAAAGCCTCTGCAGGCACCATTTCCACTGGTGGCTCGGGAGCACCTGCACACCAGCCTTTCCCAGCAGAGTGTGAGCTCAGGCAGGGAATTCCACCCACATCTCTTTCCATCTCACTGGGTGTCATCTCAAGACATGCCAGCCACAGTTACATATTCATATAAAGCAGCAGGACATGTTGTGAGACATGACCCAGGTTACCTCCACTGGCTTGAAATATCCTTCCCTTAAATACCCATCTGTTAAACCTCCTGCAAGGCTGGGACAGCTCCTGCCCAAGTGCAACTCCCACAGAAAGTGCAGCCCTTCTCCAGGGTGACTCCCTGACCTGTCCCAGCCCTCGGGGGCTGCCCCAGCCCAGGGTGACCCACCTGCTGCAAGGAGGAAACATCTCCCAAAAGCACAAAAGCACGAGAGAGAGGAGATGCACTGCCCACATGGATCCTCGGGAATGGCACAGCTCCTGAAGTCACAGAGTCAAACAGCCTGGAAATCTGGAGCAGTGGGATACAGAGCCCACCTGCCCACCCTGACAGTGAGCTGGATGTACTGGATAAATTCTGTGCAAAGGGAAATAGGGAAACACGTGGAATTCGAGTTGTTTTGCAAAACTGGCCACTCTGTGAAGCTGTTAAGGCTGTGGGAAGATGGAAATCCTAGAGAAAGAAGCAGAAGGGCAGGGTGCAGAGGAGGCAAAGGTAGCAATACATCTGTTTATTACCTAATTCCAAGGTGATAACATGCATTTATCTCTTTTCTTCTTCCCCTGAACTCTGCCCCGTAAGCCTTCTCCGGGGCAGAATTCCAAAGTCCCAGGGCAAGTTCACTCAGGGAATGCTGTTTATCAAAATCCTGTTTCCCTCCTTCCTGAAGACATTGTGGTTCGGGGTGACTGACATTTGTCAGATAAACCGTGACTTTGCAGAGGTAAGAGCAGAAGCCTGAAGAGGGAGATATGGCACTTCCCTGACCAGGAACCTGCATTTCCCTCTGTATCCAAGGATTTCATGTGGTCCTGCACCGTTTGTGTCTCAGCAACTCCCTTTTCTCAGTGAATGCACCACAATGCACCTCCTCCTTCACCTGACCTGCTGCTCATACCCAAAGGCTCCCATCTCCCAGGCATTAGGTACCTAATCTTGGATCAAAATCCTGAGTCTTAGGTCAAAATTACCCTGCAATGGTCACAATCACGTTATTTGAAATCACAAAGGTGGCAGAAGGAAAACACTTCACTGTCCACAACCAGTGAACCTCTCTGATTTCTGGGACCTTCCCCAAATCCCTATTAAGGAGGAATTATTCTCCCCCAAAATCATTTGACACAGCTCAGAGGTGGGGTGATCTGTCGGGGGTACAGCCTGGGCAGCCACTGGGTCCCCCTGAGTTCTGGTGTCTGAGCAATCAGATTTCCTATCTGAGCCCAGTTTTAGGACGGAGTCACAGTGACCTGTGCAGTGGGAGAGACACCAGGGAAGAATCCTGGAGAGGCTACAGAGGAAGCTCCAGCACCTGGGGTGTTTTCTCCCATCCTGGTGAAAGGCTGAGAGAGTTGGGATTTTTCAGCCTGGAAAAGAAAAGGCTTTGGGGTGCCCAAATTGTGCCCTGAAGAGAGCTACAAGAAAATTGGGAAGAGACTGTTTACAAGGGCCTGGAGTGGGGAATGGGTTTGGACTGACAGAGAGCAGGGTTGGATGGGATATGAGAAAGAAATTGTTGGCTGTGAGGGTGGGGAGGCCCTGGCATAGGTTGCCCAGAGAAGCTGTGGCTGCCCCTGGATCCCTGGAAGTGTCCAAGGCCAGGTTGGATGGGGCTTGGAGCAACCTGGGCCAGTGGAAGGTGTCCCTGCCTGTGGCAGGGGGTGGAACTGGGTGGGCTTTAAGACCCTTTCCAACAAAAAACGTGCCCAGAGAGGGCAGCCCAGCATGTGAAGAGGAAAATCTCCTCTGAGCTCTGATTGAACGGTCCACACAACACCAATTAAACTAATTATTTGTCCCTTCTAGTCTTCCAGCTCACTCTGCTCCAGCCAGAGGTGTCAGAGCAGAGGCTGAACTTGGGAACATGGCAAAGACTCTGCCCAGGAACACCCAACCCCTCTGGGCAGCCCCTCACTGAGCCCAGGGCAGGACCCTTGCAGGTGCCAGGTTGTACGAGCTGTTTGAGAGGCAGCACGAGGGAGAGCAGCCACAGCAGCCAGGGCTCATCCTGCAGCATTCCAAGGAGCAGCAGGTTGGGGCCAAGGAAGAGCCCTGAAAGGATGCTCAGAGGAAGCCTCCAGACTTCGCTCTGCAGGGATGTTGGCTTCTGGATAAGGATCGAAAGGACTCCTAGTCCTGAATTCACAGATAGTATGGATGGATGACTGTATTGGCAGCTTGGGCACCTAAACCCACTCATATCCTGGCCCTGTGGCCCTGCTGTTGGGCCAAGCTTTAAAACCACGTCTGTTCTCCAGCTGGAACTGCCCTGGCTTTGCTCTGTGTCTCCATATTCTTTGATCTTCCTTGGTTCTGGGTTTTTTCTCCCAGTGTCTCGGAGGTAATAGGTGAGGTTGACTGACCCCAAAATCTAAAGCTGTGCTGCTCCAGACTGAGGAAACTACACCCCACGAGGGGGTGGCTGGGCCTCTGAGCCACAGCTGCCAACGCTGGAGCTGTCAGCACATCAGACCCAACACATGAGGTTGGGTCTGGAGACCGCACAGAGCTTCCCTTCTCCACATCAGGTGTGAAACCAGCAGGACACCACAGTTCATATCTCTTCACCAAGGAGTTGTATCTCCCAACAGCAGAGGCAGCAGGCTCTACTGCACACACTTCATTTGAAGCTACGAACGTCCCACTTTCAGTAACTTCCATAACAATATTTCCTTTTCCCAACACGTTTCACAATCATGCTGTTACCCACCACTGCCCTCTGCCAAGAGAATTTGCTTTTTGGGATTCGAATTGAGTCCTGTGGTATCCTGAGCAAAGGTGATTTGATGTTTGAGAACATCTTTGCCACGGCTGGGAGCAGTGACAGCATGGAAAGAAGACAGAGATTTTTCTAATGGACTATGTTCACAATGGGAAGACCAGATGAAAGTCTTCCGAATAAAACAAGTCCCTTAGGAATTTGACTCCCATAAAATTCCCTGAAGGGCTAAGCCGGTTCTGAGCTTCAGCAAAATGGAGCTTCTTGGTGTAGGTACTTGAAGGAGCTGTGCCCCTAAATACGGGGATTCAGCCTTCTGAGAATCTGGGCCCCGGACCCTGAACCATTGCAGAGAATGAGATTCTGGTGCCTTTATCACTCACTCACCTTTGACAATGTTGCTTTTTCATTTCCAAGAATCCTTAAAGGATTCTGCTTTAACAGGAGCAGTGTTTGCTCACACCTTCTCTGCTTTCCCCCTCCCCTGAGGGTTGAGTAGAACACAGCAAACACTCAGCTTTGGGTTTTGTTTGCACATTGGAATGAGCCTTTGTGTAGTGGAGAGGTCAAAAACTGTCTTGTGTGAACAGATCATTCTTCAAGGAAACCTCTTCTAGTTTCAGAAATAAATCCAGAGCGGAATAGTGAAAAAAACTAATGTACATGCCTGAGGCTGTGCTCGGCCCCCTGCCCCTCCACGCTGTCCTGTCCAGCTTTCCAGGCATGAACATGCACGAGCAGCCCCACAGACACCTGCAAAGTGCCCTCAGCATCTCAGCTCTGTCCCGGGAGCTGGTGCCACGTCCATCACCTCTGGGCCACCTCTGCCTTTGGGTTCATTCCCATCTTCATTGCCCAGATGGGCACAAAGGCCAGTGCCCCTGTGCTGTCCCAGCACTGGTGTGGCACAGGACAAGGGCAGTGCTGGGCACTCCAGTCCTGGGGGCAGTTCTGGGCCCCTCAGACAAGAGAGACATGGAGGGGCTGGAGCGTGTGCAGGGAAGGGAACGGAGCTGGGAAGGGGCTGGAGCAGCAGGAGCGGCTGAGGGAGCTGCGGGGGCTCAACCTGGAGCAAAGGAGGCTCAGGGGGGACCTTCTGGCTCTGCAACTCCCTGACAGGAGGGTGTAAGTGAGGTGGGTGTCTATCTCTTCTCCTAAGTAACAGTGTGCCAGAGGAGGTTTAGATTGGAGATTAGGAAAAAAAGAAATCATGGAAAGGGTTGTGAAACATTGGCACAGCTGCCCAGGGCAGTGGTGGAGTCACCATTCCTGGAAGGGTTCAAAAAAACATGGCTGGGGATGTGGCATTTGAGGAAATGTTTTAGTGGTGAACACCGTGGTGGTGCTGGGCTGACAGTCACACTTGACGATCTTAAGGGTATTTTCCAGCCTCAAGGATTCCATGATGTGATGAATCCATGTGCTCCTTATAGTCAGATGGACAGAGAAGGGTTAAAGGGATTTAAGGGTTTAAGTGGTAAAAACTGTGAAGGTTCAACTACAGCAGAGATAGTTGCAGCCAGGATTCTGTCAAACAGCTTTTATTATTCATATGAGGGGAAATGAGAACAATGCAAAGTGCATTTGTGTGCTCCCAACAAGGGCACTGGCTCTTGGCCTTGGCAGCTCCGTGTCCCTCCTGCAGCCTCTGCCTCCCAACACGGAAAAGCAGCTAATGAAGCAGCGAGGGGTTCAGGCAGCCTGTGGGGCCCTGGTGCTGAATCAAAGCCCTCCTGCTCATTTCCCTTTCCCTCTTCACGGGCGGAATTCGGAGCGGTGGGCGATTAACCCTGGGCTGAGCCCAAGCAGGAGGGAGAAAAACAAGGGCAGCCCAGGAGAAGCCCTGGGTTCATCCCCCTGTTGTGTTTTGTGGTGGAGGTGGATTTCCTGCTCTCCCTGAAGTGTATCTGGAAGTCAGGATGCTGGAGGAGCACAGGGGACTGGAGCTGGCTGAGGAGGACCCGGTACCTGCGGTGAATCACAGCAATTAGGGCTGGCTCCTGTTCCAGTGAGCTCAGCTTTGGAGCACAACCACTGTTTTCTCAGGCTTATGAATACTTGACTTTTCCTGAAATACAAAAGAGCCTCCGAAATCAAAAGGGCTGAGGAAGAGGAGGTGCTCACACAGACAGACAGAGCCAGGCAGGGGACAGGTTCCTCTGATGTTCTCCCTGTGTCTCACCTGATCTCTTTGGAGCACGAAGTCCTGGAGATTTATGGAATCACAGACTGGATTGGATCGGAAAGGACCTTAAAGCTCATGTCATTCCATCCCCTTCCATGGGCAGGGACACCTTCTACTGGCCCAGGTTGCTCCAATTCCCATCCAACCTGGCCTTGGACACTTCCAGGGATCCAGGGGCAGCCACAGCTTCTCTGCCCAACCTGTGCCAGGGCCTCCCCACCCTCACAGCCAACAATTCCTTCCCAGTATCCCATCTCTCCCTGCCCTCTGGCACTGGGAAGCCATTCCCTGTGTCCTGTCCCTCCATGCCTTGTCCCCAGTCCCTCTCCAGCTCTCCTGGAGCCCCTTTAGGCCCTGCAAGGGGCTCTCAGCTCTCCCTGGAGCCTTCTCTTCTCCAGGGGAGCCCCCCCAGCTCTCCCAGCCTGCCATTTAGAATCCCAGAATCACAGACTGGTTTGGGTTGGAAGGGACCTTAAAGCCCACTTCGTTCCACCCTCTGCTGTGGGCAGGGACATTTTCCAGGTTGCTCCAAGAGCATTCCAACCTGGCCTTGAACAGATTTTGTGTCAACATTCTTTGAACACACTCGTGCCAGTGCCCGTGGTTTTGGAACAGACAATCCTTGAGATCCCCCCAAAGTTCTCAGTCGGGATCCAAAGTGACCCCAACTGCAGACCCCACAGGAAACATCCAGACATCAGTCAAACAAGTTCTGCCCACAGCAAGGGCTTTCCCTTGGCTTCCAGGAACTGCTTCCAGATCCATCCTCCACTCTGAGGGAAGGGAGAGGGAGGAGGAGGGACAGGGAATATCACAGGGAGCTTCCTTAAGGAAGGTTTGGGTGAAGAGGCTCCTTCTGCCTGTGATCTTTCCAGGGGAGGTTACAGCTGGTTTGAAACTCGATACAAACAGTATTTGCTGCGGATTTCTCTCTTGGTGAGGGCAGGGGAAACCCAAACCACGTGCAGAGGTGCAGAGGTTCAGCAGCCTGGCTGGAGCCTTTCGGGTGAGAGTTACTATCACAGGGTTATAAAACCTTATGTCTTGTCTTTGGTGAGGATTTCACAGTGTCTGATGGCCCATCCTTATAATTCCAGGGACACCTGAGGCAGCCTTGCTCTGCAGAGGCCTTTGGTGCCATTACACACCAAACCAGCAAGATTTACCACAAAGTGCCTCCAGGGCTTGGTTCAGCATTTTCTGGAGTGACCTCAGGAAAGGAAGGGAACATGCAAACCTGAAGATGGCAAGAATCTGGGAGGGGATTGAAAACATGTTGGAAGATTTAACCAAAATTCAACATGCTCAAGAAATGCTTTTGGGGGAAAAAAGCACCAACCAATATCCACCCTGAAAGCTGTTCTACAAGGGAAGGGGCCTCCAGAGGGGGGGTTGCCTTCAGACACCCCTCTGGATGACATCAACTGGAGATGCTTTTATCTCCCAGGTGAGTGGAGGGACCCAAAGAGTGACTGACTCAGAGCTGCATCTCACCAAGGGGTGTCTAGATGGGAATTCTACTCATCCCCTGGAGCAAACAGCTTCGGGAGTATTGAAAGGCTCTGGGGGCTGTAGGAGATCACAAAGTCAGTGTGAGGTACCAGCGTCAGGTGTGGGAAAGGCAAATGTCCTGACTGTGTTGTCACAAATGGAAATGGGTGTCCCTGGGGGTTGGAAGGAGATGATCCTTACGGTCCCTTCCAACCCAAACCATTCCAGGACTCTGTGATTCTGCAATTCCATGAAAGGGAGCTGCAAGGATCCTGGGAAGGTCTCCAGAGGGCCCGTGAGGCCATGACACTTCAGAGCAGCTGTGACCACTTGGAGATCATCCACAAGGAGCAGCAGAAGTTGGAATATTTTGGAAGATGGGAATTGTGTGGGAAGGCCATATGATTTGGGCTGGTAATAAAGGGAAAATGAAGGTAAAATTTCCATGGGGGAAAATTATAATATATGGGAATATTTTCCCTGGGAGGGTGGTGGGAACTTCTTCGTTGGGGGTATTTTAAAGGGGACAGATGCAAATAAAGTTGATCTGCCTGGGGCAGGGAGTGTCAGCCCCATTTCTTTAGGAATCTATGGTTTTCTGGCTTCTTTTGCTGAAAAAGTATATTCTTTACATAAAGGAGGTGAGGAAGGAGGTGAAGGAAGAAGGCAGCAAAGCATCCATTTCCTCAGAGGAATCTTCCTCCACAGAGCCAAGACACAAGAAGGAATGGTGAGAAATTTTCACAAAAGGCAAGACAGATGCAGGGGAAGTAAAGGATTTTACCCAAAATCAACTGCACACTCTGAGAGAGGGAATGTAACTGAGAGCAGACCATGTGAAGGGGAAGAAGGACTGACTTTAGATTAACTAAAGGCTGAAGATCACTGTGAACATTCTAATCTCTTCTAGTTTCCTTCCTCTGTTAATAAACATTTTGCAAGGAGAAGTGGTTGCTTATAAAAAGTGTTAAAATGAGCAAAGCAAGGTGCTGAAGAGAACGGAGTTGTAGTGTCAGATGAGGCAGAAAACAGGAGTGTCCATGAATGCTGCAGCTCCTCAGGACGCTCAGAACTTTTTCAGAAACATCAGAAAAGCTCAGAAATTCTTCAGAGCAGAGAAATCCCCAAAGCTAAAAGCCCTTTGTGACAAAGGTGGACTTTGGTGACCTGTTTCCTGGTTTTAATCCCGAAGAGGGAAATGGTTCTATGATCTACTCCAAACCCTCTTGTGGTAACTGCCCTGGGGCTCTTCAGCAAGGCAATTAATTTCAGGAGGAATTACCCAACCCTTAATTTTTCTGAGCAATTATCAGCTCAGGTCCCAGCCAGGAGTTCTCTGCTCCGATGATGGCTGGGTACAAGTAGCTGCAGAATCCTCCCAGATGCTGCAATTTAGCAGGAAGTCTCCTGTGGAATCTGTCTCAAGATGCCTTCACGCCCAGATAGCGATCACAGCCTCTCCCAGCACTGAATCGGGTGCTCTGCAGGAATCCTCCCAGTTCTGCTCTCGCTCAGCCTGTCCTCTGCAGAAGTGGTGCAAAGGGCTTGGGCTGCCGGAGGAGTTCAGCCTTCCTTGTCCTCCTCCTCCTTGCCCACACGGGCAAAGTTACAAGTGGCAGAGAGGATTTTTGGGGTCTCCACTCTGGCTTGTTTCTCTGTGGGAGTTTTTACTTGGCTTGTCCAGCTGGAGCAGAGCAGACTGAGGGCAGAGCTCAGCGGGGGCTGCAGCTCCTCCCAAGGGGCAGCTCCGATCTCTGCTCTGGGGGAGCAGGGACAGGCCCCAGGGAAGGGCTGGAGCTGTGTCAGGGCAGGCTCAGGTTGGATCTCAGGGAAAGGTTCGTCCCCGAGAGGCTGGTTGGGCACTGACCAGGCTCCCCAGGGCAGTGGGCACAGCCCCAAGGCTGCCAGAGCTCCAGGAGGCTTTGGCTGCTCCTCTGGGGCACAGGGGGGGACTCTTGGGGCTGGGCCTGTGCAGAGCTGAGGGTTGGACTGGATGGTCCTTGGGGGTCCCTTCCAGCTCAGCAGATTTAATGGTTCTGATTCATTGAAGGGCAGTGGTTGCTGGTTTTCTGTGCCTCAGTTTTTCCAACTGTTTATGCATAAACTGACTGTTCTTTACAATCCTGTTTTCTTCTCTCACCAGGGTGTTCCCTGTCCCTGTTCCCTGTCCCTCATTATTACAGTTCAATCCAGGTGCTTTCTCAGTTGGGTTCTTGAAGATGGATGCTGAGATCTCTGGCCTTCCCAAGCAGAAGCTGTGCTGTGATGCCACCAGTAAGTGAGCAGTGAAGTGCCCCATATGATTGCAGCAGCTCCCCCCTTCTGGTCCCCACAGGGGACAGGGCACTCAGGATCCAGCACTGCTGGTGTTCTCTCTCCTTGCTGAACTCCAGCTCCTCTGCATGAACCTCCACTCCTCACCCTGCCCCCTCTGCACCCCCGTCCTTTCCATCCCACTCCTTGGCTACTGCTGCCAAAGGGGCCTGGAGCCCTGTGCCCCTCCTGCCCTTGATTCTGGCTGACATGAGCGACTTTACCCTGTGCCAGCAGAGCCTTTTCCAGTGTCCCCAGCCAGTGCTGGCCAGGTCCCACCTGGAAGTCCCTGAGACGTGTTGGCTGCAGGCCTGAGCAGCCGCTCACCCGCTGGTTTTGTACTGATGCAGCACCTGCCGGGGTGGCTGAGGTGGCTCCTGGCTCCCCAGGGCAGGCTCATGTTCCTGGGGGGGTTCCAACGCCCTGTGGTTCGTAACAATGTCTACAAAGGACGTGCTGTGACAAGGAACAGCTTTGGTGAGACCAGATGGAGGTGACAAAGCATTTCCCTGTAGCAGTGTCAGGCACTCCTTGAGCTGTGGAGCCGTTCGGGCCCATCTCCGAGGTGACGGTTCAGGGTAAAACCCCTGGGGCTGTTTCTGAGCTGCAGTGAGGGAAATGTGGATGCAAACCCAGCCTGGAAGCAGGCTGCTGCACTGAGCAGCTCTGCTCCTCTGCCACACGGGTGCCAAGGAAACTCGGGAGTATTGCAGGTTTGGGTGAACACTGACAGCCAGTTGTGCTGGGTGGGAGCAGCTGAGGGGTATCGCTGGTGACTCCTGGACACAGGGACAGGGGCCAGGGAGAACATCTCTGACCTCAGTGGCCCAGTGCTGGAAAAGCAATGGATTTCTGGTTGCAGCTGAATATTGACTTGGCCAGACTGCACTGAAGGGCAGTGAACTCAGGACTGCAGCTTGGAATATTCAAGTCACTCCAGGAATAACCCTGTATGTCCAGGGTTAGCAGGAAGTTGTGGCATTGGTCTGAGACCTTTGTGATCTATCCTCTACATCCATGGAAAAATATGGGTCTGACTGCTGGGATAGCAACATGAATGGAAAATGAGCTGTTCTGTCAGGCTGGGAGATACTGTTTTCACTCTTTGCAGTGCCCCTCTGAGCAGACAGGAGTGGCAGTCCCAGCAGAGGGATGTTGGTGATGGGCAGACAGAATAGAAACAGAAGCCTGATGAAAATCCCTTGGGAATGTAGTGGAGTTAATGTGTGTATTCAGCAACTGGATCTGGGGTTCCAGCTGATCTGCACGTGCTTGCTCCTGGTCCTGGCAGGAGCAGTGGCTGAGCTTTTGCACCAGACTTGGCTCCTGGTTCATTTTTCTCTCTGCATGGCCTGGCTGTGCGTGCCAGAACTCCTGCCACAGGCTCAGTGTTCCTGGGGCCAGTCTGAGCCCAAGCTTTCAGAGCAGCAGATATTTTTCCAAGAGGATGCCAAGCGTGCTAAGGTGCTCTTTAGGAGGCTGAGGGCAGATTAAACGTCTCCTGGAGATACTTCAGTGCCATCACCAGCTGCAAAAAGCAACATGGGCCTGGTCTGCTTTCCTTGGCTCTCACTCAGAGGTGCTGGAAGAGCTTGAAGCAAAGCCCACTGAAGAAGAAGTGATGCTGGAGAAGGCATTGCTTTAATTCCCATTCCAGGGTCTCTGTGCTCTCCACACACCCTGTGCTGTCTGTTGGGAGAAGAGCTCTCCAGATCTTCCCCTGGTGCCAGAGGGATCCCTCCCTCCTGCAGTTTGGTGGAGCAACCTGAACACTTCAGAAATGCTGTGGGCCCTGGCACTGCAGAAAACCATCTGTCATCCAAATCTGCCCAGACTGTGGGTGGTTCCATCATATCCTTGGGGATACACAGAGCAGTGGCCTGTGCTGGACCAGATGTCCCACCCTGGGAGCAGAAGGAGGTTTGGGTGACACCAAGTGATGTGTGGTGGTCACAAAGCTGGTCCATGGTGAGCAATCCTGGTGTCTGAGTGTCACTGCCAGGGCGTCCTCAGTGTCCTCACCACCTGTGCTCGGTGTCACCAACACCACAGAAAACTGCGGTCCAGAACCAGATTCCACAGGGAATTTGGATCCTCTTTCCAGGTGGAAACAGGAAGCCTGTTCTAAGCCCATGATGCACTTACATAGGAATAACAATTCTAGTGATGGCTCCACCCAGAACAACAGTGACACCTGAGCTCCCATCCATAACCAGGACAAATCCCTACGGATTTCTGGGGAGCCAAGTGAAGCCATGACCCAAGACACCAGGTTAGAAATATGTTACATATTTTTCTTTCATTTATCTTAGGAGATTGTGAGAAAGAAATCTGAAATTTTCACAATAAAAAAACTCATTTGCTCCCCTACAAATGTTGATTTGGTTTTGTTTTTTTTTTTTTATTTTTTTAACTAAATAAATTTTAGTGTAAAGGTTTGTCCTTCCTTGGATAGCAATCCTGCCAAGCTGACAGAGTGCCCCAGAAATGCTTCACCACAGACAAGTTCACTCATCTGAAGGTCGGCGCACATCCTCTGTTCTGATTTAATCAATAATTGCATGTCTCAGCTTCCCTGGAGCTCCAACAATCAGATTGAAGGCTGTGGACCCCACAGCACCAGTTCCTGGTGAACCAGTTGGGTGGCTGGGACAGGAACTGGGGAGCTCCTGCAATTTTTGACATCAGTTTACACTGATGGGCCCCTCTGAGCACCCCTGTCCTCTCCACAGAGCCCAGCCCATGGCTTGGGAAGAGCACAAGAGAGGTTTTTGCTCCCTGCTGGAAGAGGTCCACGTACTGTGCCAATAAGCAGGACTGAGGGGTGTCTGAGCACCTCAGAAGCTGCCAATGATCTCCCTGCAGCATCTTGACACCCATTTGAAGAGCTGGATTCTGCCTAGAGACTCACAGATTGTAAAGGAGGAGGAGATGTGGCATCTTACCTGCCTTCCTGAGTGATGAAGACCCCATGATCGGAGGGATTTCATTCCTCAGTGAGACAGAGACTGTGCTGGAAAAAAAAATGTCATCTTGGTTTAAAAAAATACCAGTGTTGGAGAACCCAGAATTCCAGACCTTCTACAAGCCATCCCAAGGAGTAGAGTCCCTCCCTGTGCTCAGCCCATCCCTTCTGGCTCACAGGGAGCTGTGGGGTCTCACCCTCCCCTTCCCTTCCCTCTTCTCTGCCAGCTGAAGGCATCTGGTACCTCTGCTGTGCCACCTCTCCTGAGGGATGTCCACAAAGACCCTCCTGTCTGTGGGGAGGTCCCATCTGAGCCCTCTCTGGGATGCTCCCAGTCTTCTTGAACTTCTACCATCAGTTACCAGTGCTGGTTGTTTGAACCTCTTTGCCTCTACGCAGCACTCACTCTGCAGGACTTCAGGGCTGAGGCTGGCTGGGATTGCTCCATCTGAGCCTTTTCCTGGCCATGTTGGACCTTTATTTCACCAGGTTTTGTGGGGACACCAGTTTAGCTCATGGGGTGTCTATGGCTACTGGTTTTTATTTCTGTTGTCTGTGCACCACAATCAGAGGGGTTTTATGGATCAACAAGGGCTTATTCCAGGCATAATGAGATGTTTGTGGCTCTCTGACAATGTGCAAAAGGAGGAAAATACAAGCCAGGTACCACAGCAGAGGCCCAGGATGCAGAACAGAGGTGGAGATAAAGCATGAGATGCTGCAGGGCTGGAGCCCCTCTGCTCTGGAGCCAGGCTGGGAGAGCTGGGGGGGTTCCCCTGGAGAAGAGAAGGCTCCAGGGAGAGCTGAGAGCCCCTTGCAGGGCCTAAAGGGGCTCCAGGAGAGCTGGAGAGGGACTGGGGACAAGGCATGGAGGGACAGGACACAGGGAATGGCTTCCCCGTGCCAGAGGGCAGGGAGAGATGGGAGATTGGGAAGGAATTGTTGGCTGTGAGGGTGGGGAGGCCCTGGCCCAGGTTGCCCAGAGAAGCTGTGGCTGCCCCTGGATCCCTGGAAGTGTCCAAGGCCAGGTTGGACGGGGCTTGGAGCAACCTGGGCCAGTGGAAGGTGTCCCTGCCCATGGCAGGGGTGGAACTGGATGAGTTTGAGGTCTCTTCCAACCCAGACCAGTCTGTCAGTCCGTGCACTCAGCGCTGAACCTGCAAGAAGAGGAGCTGCCAACCCAAAAAGAAAGGAGGGTGTGGATGAGCAGATGAACCCCAGCACTCAGAGAGCTCTGAAGGTGCTCTGAAGGTCCCACTCCCATCACTGGTGGTTGCCCAGGGAGGTTTGGAGTGCCCAGCCCTGGAGGTGCCCCAGGAAGGCCTGGCCGTGGCACTCAGTGCTCTGGGCTGGGGGACAGGGTGGGCATCGGGCACAGGATGGGCTCGACGGTCCTGGAGGCCTTTCCCAACCCCAAGGCTCCTGTGCATCTGGGATTCTGGGATTCCATGACCCCTGCTCTGCACTGGCAGGGTCTAAAGGCCATTTGTTTTCCTTTTCCAACACCTGGGAATGCAAATCCACAGAGCTACTCAGGATTATTGTCTGGGATTGGAGTGGAGCCTGAAGGACTCCGCATCTGTTTGCACCAGCTTGGAAAGCACTGACAGTGCTTCTGTCTCCATTTTTCCTCCATCAAGTAGGAAAATTGCTTCCCTGCTAAACCCGAGTGACACAGACCAAATGTTTCTGCACTTTCCCAGGTTTCTGCAGTGCTGAATTATTACAATGACTGGAATGTGGAATTATTCTGGGCCAAGGCTTTGCCTGGAGGCAAAGTGGGGCCAAGCAAAACTAATACCAGTTTATGCCATGGTTTGGAAGCACTTCTTAAGCACCAAAGCAAAACACAACTATTTAGTGCAGGTTTCTCTTAAGAAAAAACAACAAAAAACCCAAACCAAAAACCGTGTTTTGAGGTATGACAAAGCTTTTGTGAGAGTTGTTTCCCACTTTTGCCAGGCTACAGAAATTAAATTTTCCATCCTGAAAACCCAAAGCAGGCAGAATTGGTGAAGGAGAGGATGGGGGAAACATGATTATTTGCCCTATTTCTCGCTCAGGGCTGCCAAATTCCTGGGGTGTTATGTAATTAGTGTTCTCTCGCCGTGCTAATCATGACAGCACGTGCTCTCCTGGTACCTCAGGCGCTTTGCAGACTTGTATCCATCCAGAATACACTTAAAATCTGGAACTTACAGGCTGTGTTGAGAAAGGGGGGGAAGGACAGAAACAAGTTTGTGATTTTTGTTGTTGTTGCCGTTTCCAGGTGAGTTTTCCCCCTCTCCAATTCCAATTCCAACTCCAATTCCAATTCCAACTCCATTTCCAGATGAGTTTTCTCTCTCTCAAACTGCATTTCCAAGTGAGTTTTCCCTCTCAATTTGTTTTTTTTTTTTTTTAGAGGGAAACCCCAACTCCATTTCCAGGTAAGTTTTCCCCCTCTCCAGTTCCAGTTCCAATTCCAATTCCAGTTCCAATTCCAATTCCAATTCCAACTCCGTTTCCAAGTGAGTTTTCCCTCTCCCCAACTCTATTTCCAGGTGAGTTTTCCCCCTCTCCAATTCCAATTCCAATTTCAATTCCAGCTCCCTTTCCAGACAAATTTTCTCCCTCTCCAACTCCTTTTCCAGATGGATTTTCTCCCTCTCCAACTCCATTTCCAGGTGAGATTTCCCCCTCTCCAGCCCTTCTGACTTCCCTGGAGCTCCGTGGCTTTGCTGTTGGCCAAACCCGTGCTTTGTGGTGTGCCAGTGTTCCGGAGGATCCATGTTTTTGGGGAATGTTTGGACATGAGGAGTGTTCCTGAGATCCCAGCCCTGCCTCCAGACCTTGCAGATATTTTTAGAGCCAGCACAGTTGGTTTCTCGCCTGAGTCATCCCCACAGAAGACAATATGCAAACGATTTCCTCTCAGCCCTTCCCATTTTTCCTGCTACCATCAGATCCCTTAGTGCAGTGGGATTCCCAAATGCTAATTATTGGGGATGACAGAGATAAGAATCATCAAGGAATATGAACTAACCCAACCAGATTTCTTGGGGCCTCTCAGGGCACATTTTGAAATCCCCGTTTTCAAGGTTACTTTCACACTGTTTAATAAGCTCTTATCTTGTGAACTATAATAAGATTTCAGGCCTTAATCCAGTGAGATTATTTTGGGGAGGGGCATTTCGTCAGCATTTTGGTACCTCAGGGACAGAACATCCAGGGCCAAACCCAGAGATATATTTGGAGGACCCCAGAAGTCAGACCTGCAGTGGATTTGCTCAATATTTTCCCCAAGTCATCAGAGGGGAAAGAAGTTTCCTCAAGCAGTAGTTTCAAAAATACAGATATCATAATATTCTTTTTAAAGTAGAATTATGATTTTTAAGAGTTTTAACGTGTTTGTTTTTTTTTTTTTTTAGAGGGAAAATTCCTTCTATGAGATGGCTGAAACCTTCGTATGAACAGCCTGCATTCATTGCAGTTTGGGAGTCCAGGGAAGGGAAGGGAGCTGGGAAGAGGCTGGAGCAGCAGGAGCAGCTGAGGGAGCTGGGGGGGCTCAGCCTGGAGAAAAGGAGGCTCAGGGGGGACCTTCTGGCTCTGCAACTCCCTGACAGGAGGGGGGAACCGGGGGGGGTCGGGCTCTGCTGCCAGGGAACAAGGGACAGGCCAAGGGAAAATGGTCTCAAGCTGCATCAGGGGAGGTTCAGGTTGGATATCTGGGAGAAATTCATCACTGAGAGAGTGGTCAGGCACTGGAAGGAGCTGCCCAGGGAGGTGGTGGAGTCCCCACCCCTGGAAGTGTTCAAAAGACAAAGAGACGTGGCAATTCTCGTTATGGTTCAAAGGTTGGACTTGATGATCCTGGAGGTCATCTCCAACCTTGGGGATTCCGTGATTCTGTGACTGAGGCATGTCAGCTCTGGGGGTGGGAGGTTTGACCAGGGAGAGCTTGGCTGAAAATCAAGGAACAGCCTCACCCCACCATCACTTCACTGGAACTTGACAAATCTGGGGGGGGAGTTGAGGGTTTGTCTTTGACTGACAACAAAATTGTTCCCCATTTACAGGAATGAGTGAGAAGGATGATCTACAGGTGGCACGTGTAAGGATGATCTACAGGTGGATCATGAAAGAAAGATCTACAGGTGGAACATGAAGGAAGATCTACAGGTGAAACATGAAGGAGGATCTACAGGTGGAACATGAAGGAAGATCTACAGGTGGATCATGAAAGAAAGATCTACAGGTGGAACATGAAGGAAGATCTACAGGTGGCACATGAAGGAAGATCTACAGGTGGCACATGAAGGAAGATCTACAGGTGGAACATGTTTCCCACGAAGTCTGAGTTAAAATTGAGATCTTTTTCTGTGTAAAAACCTCCGTGGATACTCAGAGCCTCTCCAGGCATCTAATTCAGCTTTTTCCTCTTCAGCTCTTCTTTTTCCCTGTTCCCTGCTCTCCCAGAACCTCCCTCTGGCTGGTTTTATTGCTCCTGGTTATGGGAGAGAGACTCGCCAAATCCACACGTGGAGAAATTGTACACGTGGGGTTAAGTTCCCCAAATCTGCTCAGAACTGGGATTTCCACCATTCACTTTCCCAGTTCAGGGAACATTTTAAGACCTTCTAAAAGTTCCACAGAAGCTGCACGAGCCCCAATTATTGCTTACTCTTCAAAGTTCATCTGAGGGTGGGGAAAGCAGGTATTTAAACCCATGAAGTATCAGGTAAGAAACTCAGAGCATCCTGTTGAAACTGGGAGGAGGGAAAAGCATTTTAACAGGCAAAGACCTGGGCTTTCAAAGCAGGTGAGGGCAGAGTTTCTGGTGGAAGGTGTCCCTGCTCATGGAAGGAGGTTTGGAACCAGATGAGCTTTAAGGTCCCTTCTAACCCAAACCATTCCATGATTCCGTGATTCATTCCCAGTTGAGCTCAGCTCCCGTTTTAGAAGTTGACCTAAGGACCAGCATCTAACTCAGCCCTGGGTGATGTTGCTGGTTACATACACCAGTAAAAATAAACAATCCTCCCCCTTCAGCCCTGGTTTTCCTTCTGTACTCACTTGTAAAGCACCTTGTATGGTTGGACTTCAAACCAAGGAGACCTTGACAAACTCTGAGCAATAAATCTCAACGAGAACAAACTGTGATGGTGGTTGCAAGCCAGGCTGTGCACACAAGATCTTTCTTTGGGGAGTGCATTTTTCCCCAAAAGTGAGATGGAAACTCTTCCCCCCATTGTAGATGGTGGAGGTTTTCTGCTCAGCCCACCCTCCCTGCAGCCAACCAAGGGGCAGAGCCCTGAAGCCCTACTCCTGCTCTCCCCAAGCAGCTCCTGAAAGCTCTGCAGTTATCAGAGAGCAGCAGGGGGCTGGAAATACAACTCCTTTGTTTAGTCTTGGGGAATGTGTGGCAGGAAAACGTGGCCATCCTGTTTTCCAGGCGCAGGCACGCAAATAAGAGAGAAGGAAAAACCCGGCAGCGTCTGTGACAGGCTGTGATTAACCTTCATTGTGTCCCGTGCTGAAGAGGTGCCAGAGGTGCTGCTGGGCTGCCCATGTCCCCTCAGCCACCCCAACCGGGGCAGGACCTGCTGGGCTGAGCCTTGGAGGCAGTGCTGGGATGAGGAGGATGCTCAAAATGTGATGGTGTGTGCAGGGCTGGGAGTGCCCGAGGAGCCTGGTGGTTGTGCAGCCAAAGGCAGAGGGGGATGTGAGAGAGCTGCTGGCAGCAGGGAGAGCAGGACTGGGAGGGAGGGAGGCAGGGAGGGAGCAGCTCCTTGTGTGCTTTCACACCATCACAGAATGTGCTGAGCTGGAAGGGACCCCCAAGGACCATCCAGTCCAACCCTCAGCCCTGCACAGGCCCAGCCCCAAGAGTCCCCCCCTGTGCCCCAGAGGAGCAGCCAAAGCCTCCTGGAGCTCTGGCAGCCTTGGGGCTGTGCCCACTGCCCTGGGGAGCCTGGTCAGTGCCCAACCAGCCTCTGGGGGAAGAACCTTTCCCTGAGATCCAACCTGAGCCTGCCCTGACACAGCTCCAGCCCTTCCCTGGGGCCTGTCCCTACTCCCCCCAGAGCAGAGCTCAGTCCTGCCCCTCCTCTGCCCCTGCCCAGGCAGTTGGAACTGCACTGAGGTCTCCCCTCAGCCTCCTCTGCTCCAGCTGAACACACCAAGTGCCCTCAGTGTCCTCACACGGCTCCAAATCCAGGCCCTTCCCCATCTCTTTGCCCTGTCTTTGGACACTCTCCAATGGCTCAATCTCTCCCTTCCATCGTGTCCCCCCAAAGTGCCCCCATGTTGAGGTGAGGCCGCCCCAGGGCAGAGCAGAGCGGGACAATCCCCTCCCTGCTGCCCCCAGGACAGGGTTGGCCCTCCTGGCTGCCCGGGCACTGCTGACTCAGGGACAACTGGCACCCACCAGCACCCCCAGGGCCCTTTCCAGAATCTCTTGCCCTGCCCTCCATGCAGCACTGGCTGCCCCTGTCCTGTCACCATCTCCTGCCACTCTGGAGGGAGGGACTTCGGGCAGTGATTGCATTTGAGCTACAAATCACTGTGCAGTGAGACCCATATCCCTGTCCAGGGGCCCTGGGTCCTACCACAATAGAAATGATAAACAGCCTAATTAATAATGATACATTCTTGTCTCCTGGCGGTGTGAGTGCCTTTATTGTTCACAAAAACTGTCCAGTGTTATTTGTACGAACCAGGAAATGTGGCTGCCAGAGCCAGAGCGGTGCAATCACAGAGCAGGATGCACTGCAGTGTTTTAGGGGCTGGTGTGCTCTGTGCTGATACAGATCTCTGTGGGTTGCAGCCTCCAGAGGGTTCCAGTATTTACAGTGAAGAAATCTGAATACAGGTTCCAAACGTGTTTACATCCTGCAGAGGTCAAAGGCTCAGCTTTTGGCTCAGAACTGACCTTCCCTGTGGCACCTGCACAGAGCTGGTGGGATGTGACACCCTGGGTCCTCAAACCTTCCTCAGCAGGCTCCTCTTTCCTTCAGCCCATGTTGTTTGTAATGAGGTGGTGTGGAAACACTGGCATGTGGCAGAGAAGGTGATTCTAAATCTGACATGAACCATGGTGGGATTCTTGGGATGTCCTGTGCACGGCCAGGAGCTGGACTTCAGTGATCCTTGGGGGCCCCTTCAGAGAACTCAGAAGATTCTATTCTATTTTAGTCTAGTCTAGTCTAGTCTAGTCTCCTATCCTATCTTATCCTACTCTATTCCATTCTGTTCTATCCGATCCTGTCCTGTTCTTTGATCTCTCTAGAAAAAATTCTTGCAGGGAAAGCACAAACTGGCAGTGAGCTGTGTATTCTGAGCAGAAAAAGAGGGTTTGTATTGCAGCACTCCCACAGGTCACAGAGTCAGTTAGACCTCTCAGTCTTTGAGACCTGCCTCAGGTCAAGCCCCGACCCGCCAGCCTCGCCATGGGAATCACCAAGTGTCATTCCAAGCCTTGCACTATTTGGGAAGGTGAGATGACATAATTACAGTGGTCCCTTCTGACCTTGCAATCTCCAAACCCTCATAATTTGTAATCAGGATACAAATTATTTGCCTTCTGAGCTGAGGAAGGAAGTCTTCTGCATCACCTATCTGCTCCCAAACATCCGCCCTTTCACAGCTGCCTCTGTGCAACGTGCAGGGCTTTCCCTGGCCCTGGAGCTCCAGTTCAGCTGCAGCCACAGCTGCTGGGACCAGCCTGGCTGCTCCAGCCCTGCCTGGCTGAGCCTGCCACACTCTCAGTGAGGTGTAGAAATGCTTCATTTGTGTAGATCATTCTGGTATAGAATTATAGAATCAACCGGGTTGGAAAAGCCCTCCGAGATCATTAAGTCCAACCCTTGATCCAACCCGGCTGTGGTTCCCAGCCCATGGTACTGATGCCACATCCAGTCTCACCTTAAACACCTCCAGGGACGGTGACTCCACCCCTCCCTGGGCAGCCCATTCCAATGGCTGATCAGTCTCTCTGGAAAGAATTTCTTCCCAATTTCCAACCTAAACCTCCCCTGGCACAGCTTGAGACCGAGCCCTCTTGTCCCACTGCTGGTTCCTGGGAGAAGAGACCAGTGCAATCAATAAGGTATCAATAAGTTGAGGAAACTCAAAACATTTCTGCAAAATCCATCACCTCGTTTTTCCAATGGATTTCTGTCGCCAGCACAACTCCCACAGTGACATGGAGTCAGTTCACATTTGCTTAAAGGGGAGCAATCACCATGTCATGGCCAGACTCACCTGTCCTACATGAGCAGAAACACGTGGACGTGTTTTGGGACTTGTCTGACGTGTCCCACTCAGCACATTCCTCTCTCCAAAACTGCAGCCCAAAGTGTTCTGAAGCACCAAGGCTGTGCTGCATCCCAGAGGAGCTGTGGCTGCCCCATCCCTGGCAGTGTCCAAGGCCAGGTTGGACGGGGCTTGGAGCAAACATGGTCTAGTGGAAGATGTCCCTGCCCATGGCAGGGAGGTGGAATAAGACAGGTTTTAGGGTCCTTTCCAACAGAAACCATTCCATGATTCCGTGATTCCATGATCTCATCACACAATCCTGTTGTAGCAAGGCCCTGCCACATTGAAGACAATCCTTTCCCCCATAGAGTGTGTAGGGTTACACACTCACGAACACCACAGCAGCCCTTGGTGGTCACTGAGGAACTGAAGAGCTCACCACAGCAAGAATCCTTGTCACAGCCCCATCACCTGTCCTTCAGCTTCATCAACGAAGGCATTTTGGAGAATGGGGTCTTTTCCATACCATGAACTTTGCATTTAAAGTTATTTACCCTATATATTCCCAAGAAATTAGATTTTATGTCACCCTGATGCTGCTGTGTGGCAGCAGTAGGAGATGCTGTCCTGTCCTTCACTCTCTGCAGCAGCGTGAGAGGCAGAGGGGCTGTGGTGGGGGCAAGTCACTGCAGTTCCATTTCCCAGCAGACAGGGCAGTAGGGGTTTGGAGGCTGCAGTGCCCCGAGGCGGGTGCTGAGGGCAGGAACCTGGCTGGGATTAGAGGAGGCCTTGGCAGGGGTTAGAGTGTCTGCACAGGGCTTTTTCTGAGCCCTCTGTGTCATTCCTGTGGGAGGCAATGGCAAGAGAGGCATCTCCAGAGGAGCACTCACCCCATGGCTGTCTCTGGAGCAGGGGCACAAACTCTGCTGGTGCCTCTGTATGTCCAAAATATGTCCAAAGCAGCTCCTCCAGCCCAGACCCTAAAGCATGAACTGGCTCAGTGATGTGACCTCAGGGAATTGCACCCTGAGAGATTAAACTCCCCATTTCCTCACAGCCCAGTGCATGTGCTGCTCTGAGGAAATCCGCTTCACCAGCCTCGACTCCGTGCCCTCTGTGCAGAGGATAACTAAGCCTGGGACCTTGGGGGAACACGAGCAGAGAGATGGGATTAGTCAGCAGCACTAGGGGGCACTTCCAGCAGGAACCCGGACAGTGGCTCCTCCGGAGAGCACGGAAAATGCACTGTGCAAAATATTTGTGCGGAGCAGGAAAACACTGCATTCTTTGGATGACAATGGCATTGTGTCACTGTCTGTGACCACAGCCATGACTCAGGGCTGCTGCTGGGGGGGCAGGAGGCTGAGGGCAGCACTCCCTGCCAGCCAGGCTTGTGCTGCAACCCTGCTGCGCGGTGGGGGATCCAAAGAAAACACAGGGCTATTGTCTGATTTTGCTTTTTTCCAAGAGGGCTCCTGATGGATGGTCTGGCAGTGCAAGTGCTGCTGCTGGGCCATGTGCACAGAGCACAGGGCTTATGTTCCCTGGCAGGGGTGGACCAGCTCCATCCATGGTGTCCGAGGCAGCAGCCAGGAGAGGTGTGCCATGCAGGTCTGGCTGCATTTCACCACTGCTTCCCAAAGCCCTGAGCCTGGGAATTTCCAGTGGCTGCCCCCAGGCATCGTTCACATCTGAGTTCATGGACTTGGAAAAACAGATTGTGACTGTCAGGTTGGGGTCTGTTGGCAAGTCCCTCTCTCTCTTCCCCTCAAGAGTGGGTGTGAGGTCAAGGGCTCTGTGTTAACTGATTCTCCTTCTTTCAGAGAAAGTTAGGTAGAACATGTTTCCAGGAGAAGGTGTCAGTAAAATCTATAAAGGAAAGCTTGCAAAAGTGGAAAGTCCCTGCACATCTTTCCTGTCCCACTTGCCAATCCCTTGGAAGATGCTGATCCAGACAGTTCCTTGGTTTGCTTCTGGCTGTCCTCACACACCGCAGGCACTGACCACTGCAGCAGGGCCTGAGCAGAGCTGGCTGTACCTGGGACCTGCCCAGGGCTGGCTCCTAGCAAGGCTCTGTGTCAGCTAGGCTGGGTACAGGCTCTGTACTGCAAACCCCTGGATGTGCTTCAGGAGACACCCCCATGGTGGCAAAAGTGCCACTGGGAGAGGGCAGGCCTGCACCCTCTCTGTGGCTCTGTGCCTGGATGAGGGGATGCAGGTGGCCCAGCCTTGACTCCATCACGAGTTTGATGTCCATGCTTGGCTGTGTTCCCAGCTGATGGAGAAATCGGGGTGAGATCTTAGAGACAACAAGTCTTGGACAGCAGAGAGGGCAACGAACACTGGGGAGAAAGTGGCTAAGTGGTAAAGTGCTCACATCTGCATCTTCCACCCCTCAGCACACTCTGCTACAGCCCAGGGCTCCGAAGGACCATCATCTTCGGAGATGTGTCTCCTTCGAATGTTTTGTCCACACAGGACTTCCAGCTCTTATCAATTCCTAGGATTTACAGGACAGATGTGAGTGAAACCCTCAGGAAAGGAAATGCACAGGCTGCCCTCTGCCACCAGGAAAATCATGGTGGGTGGTAAATATGGATGAGAACGGTGACACCTGCTTCAGAGGCTGTGGTTTGGGAGCAGCAGGACAAAGGTGGCTGCAGGCACTGTGACAGTGGTACCTGAGCTCCTCCTGTCTGGGCTCTGGGAAAGCTGATGGTGACAGGGACACAGCCAGGTGACCCATCTGCTCCAACTTGCTTCCTGACACGCTGGGGGAATGCTTTTTTAAATCAAGCCCTCCTTTCCCCTGCCTGGAGGGAGAGCTGTCCTGAGCCCAGCACTGTGACAGTGGGCAGGCTGTGCTGACCAACAGAGGTGCTAAAACATGACCTCTCCAGCAGAAACCTCCCCCAGTACCAAGCCAGAACAGCAGTTTCTTCATTGACTTCTGCTGGTGGAGAGAAACTGGGAAAACAATTTTCCTGACTTTCCTCCTTTTCATGTGAATGGTGTGTTTTTGTGCTGCTGTTGGAAACAATTGTCCTTCTGAGCAGAGGGTGTGGATGGAGCTGGGTCGGGGCACTGCAGGAAAACATCTTTCTCCTTCACTGGCAGACCAAGTTCCTCCCCCCCGTCTGTCAGGCAGGAAATAAGGGAAAGCTTTGAAAGCACCGCAGAGCTTTAACTGTTACAGCCCAGGCACTCTGAGAAGGAGGAACTTCAGCACATCTCTACCACTGGGAAAAAACTTCTCAGTTCTCAGCTTTTGTACAAAACAGAGAAGGAGGAACAAGATGTTCTGTTGGTGTGGAGGAGGCAGGAACAGGCTTCTTCTTCACCCCCACCCCCAAACCTGAATGCCACGTCCAGGGAAATACGTGTGTTCCTTAAACTTCCTGGCACTGACGGGGTTTTTGGCCTTTGTGCCCTGCCAAGGACTGTGCTGTGTCTTCTGGGCAGAGCTGTCATTGTCCTGTGGCTCCAAGGCACGAGGCTGACAGTGCTCAGACACCACAGAACCACAGCATATGCTGAGTTGGAAGGGACCCACAAGGACCATCAAGTCCAACCCTCAGCCTTGCACAGGACACCCCAAGAGCCTCCCAATGTGCCCTGCTCAGCTCCTCACTGAGGTGGATCATTTGAAGGATGGGAAGAACGTCAAGGTTTCACTGTGTTTTCAGTCCAAGGAGATAAAACCCATCATGTCCTGAGCAAACAGCCCCAGGAACCTTCCCCTGTAGGCCCTTCATCAAGAGCCCCAGAGTGAATGTCTGCAGGGGCTCTGTGCAGGTGTCCCCCTGAGATGTCTCAGGGCAGGGGAATCCCAGGATATGCTGAGCTGGAGGGACCCCCAAGGATTGTCCAGTCCAACCCTCAGCCCTGCACAGGCCCAGCCCCAAGAGTCACCCCCTGTGCCTGATGAAGTTTGCTTTGCAAGGAGAGCATCCTGGAGAGAAGCCCAACCCCGTGCACCTCGAAATGAACTCAGCAACCCCAAGCACGGCGCGGTGAGCGAGCCCAGGGCAGCTCCCCCTCCCCCTGGGCAGCAGCAATTAGGGCAGCACCCAAACAGCCCCACAGAGCCTCCAGCAGAGCGTGGACAGCCAGGAATTGATGTAGGAGCTCACCCAGACACAGGGAACGCCCCTGGCTACAGGAGCCAGCGGGAACACGCCGAGGTCAGGGAGGGCAGAGCACCCCATCCATGGGTCCCCAGCTCCGTAAGAGCCCGTGTGACCCAGGGGAGGTGTGACACCCATGGGGGCACAGGGTGCTTACAGCCCTGACATCCCCAACCTAGGCCCCCATCATGTGCATCTGCCCCTCTGGGAGACACTTTTGGTTTTCTACCTCTTCTTGGAGATCTGCACCTGCTCCCTTCCCATTTTCTCTGGGGACTCGGAGGTGACACTTAAACACGCAGGGCCGGGGGCAAACCTTGTGAGCTTTTCTTTCAAAGCCCCAAGTTCATGACCTACTGTCAGGTTGGGGTCTCCTGACAAGCCCCTCTCTCTCTTCCCCTCAAGAGTGGGTGCAAGATCAAGGGCTCTGTGTTATCTGATTCTCCTTCCTTCAGAGGAAATTAGGTGGAAAACGTTTCCAGGAGAAGGTGTCAGTAAAATGTGTAAAGGAAAGAAAACAGGCTGAGATTAGACCAGGAGGGCTGAAGTCAGTTAGTATGTAAAGATGTAAACATGCAGAACTTCAGACCAGCTCAAAACCAGCCCAGCAAAAACCTTGGTCAGCAGCTGGGGGCTCACCACAGCTCCACCTAAATTGGAAATGACACATTCAAGATTGTGCCCATGACCTCAGTTAAGGTAGATTCACCTCTTCCTCCAAACCTTCTCCTTCACTTTGCTGTGGATTTGAGTTCTAGACTCACCTCAGGTTTAGGCAGAACCCTTCAGAACCACATGAGATTTATTCTTGGTTATTTAACGGAGGAAAGGAAGGACCAGGTGTATCCTGAGAAATGCAGGTAGAAGGCTTCCAGAGCTTGACAAGTCTTCAGTCTGAAGAAAAATTAGGGGAAATGCCCATGATCGTCCCTGCAGAGCCTGGAATGTCCCTCAGTTCAGGTCCTGCCCTGGTGTGGGGCACAGATAAGAGGTGGAGCTCCTGAGACAAACACCGGGGCATCTCTGCAGTGAAGGGGTGTCTCAGGCAGAAGCTCCTCAGTTTTTCCTGCTGGGGTATTCAGGGTATTCACACCAGTGACTGGCTGTTTGCAGGTATTTGGTGCCATGGGAACCCTTGGACTCGCCCACCTCTCTGCCCAGCACTGGTGGCACAGATATTTTCAGCCTCTGTTCGCCTGTAAATCTACCATTTTCCTTCCTCCACTGGTACCACCAAACACATTCCTCTGGGGAATTCAGGCATGTGCAGAGCAGCAGGACTTGGCTCTGCAGACACTGAGCCTTCAGCATGGCCAGATCTGAATTCCTGACTCTTTCCCTGTGTTCCTTTTCTCTCCCCATCCCCAGACACAGCCACCTCCTCCCCTCTTTATTAAGGAAGCTGAAGCTCTGGAGCTTTCTCTGGGGGACCCAACTGTCCTGCAGACCCCAAGACTCCAGACTTTAAATCACGCTCCAAACACACACCTGGGCAGAGTTAAGGGCTTTGCTCCCCAGCCCTGTATGGCTCTGCCAGGACACGCTGTTGGAAGTTTTTCCTCTCTTTTCTCCCTTGGCATGATGCTGCAGGGCCAGAGACCAAGCAGAAGGTGGGACAGGAGAAAGGGAGAGCACAGCTGTCCCGAGCTGCTGGGCTCTTTGACCTCACCCCCCCTACAGTCCCAAAGGATACAGAAGTGCTCTGCAAACCCTCTGTCCAGGCACTGTGAGGGGGCCCTGGCACAGGTTGCCCAGAGCAGCTGTGGCTACCCCTGGATCCCTGGAAGTGTCCAAGACCAGGCTGGATGGGGTTTAAAGCAACCTGGGCTAGTGGAAGATGTCCCTGCCCATGGCAGGGGGTGGACTGAGATGATCTTTAAGGACCCTCCCAACCCAAACCATCCTGGGATTCTGTGGTTCCTGGGACCTGAATGGCCACGTTGTCCCAGGAAGGTAAACCAGGCTCCAGTTTGGGAGGGTATTTCCTGGCTTTCTGAGAAAGGTCATGACAAAGTTTCACTCTGAGCAGGTGGTGGAGCATCCCCTGGATGTGCCCACGGGCTGGGGAGGGGTCCAGGGTGGGGTGTGTGCTCTGGCTGGTGCAGCATGGCACAGGGTGGGGGTACAGCTGCTCAAAAATTCCCAGGCTCAGGATTATCATCCCTTTTGCAGCCACAGAGCTCCCAAGGAGCAGTGGTGAAGCCCCAAGTGCCCTCTGGCACAGCCCAGGGCCCTCCTCACTTGGCTCTGGGACACCAATGAACTCCCACATGGGAGTCTTTATCCATTGTAGCCTCTTGCCTTTGTCTGGGAGGTTTCTCTGTCACTGGGGGAACCCACAGCTTCCTCCTCCAGGCCAGACTGAGGCCATACCCTCCAGTCCCATCTGCACCCGGAGCCCTTCCACACAGCACCTGAGGACCTGGTCTGTGGGATTTAGTCTCCCCAGGCCATGTGGGCAGGTCCCACACAGAACAGCTTTCCCTCCCTCCTTTCCCTTGTGGGTTGAAGGGTCCTGAACATAAGAACATCCGTTTCTGTTTCTCCTTTTCCAACCTCTATCCCATTTTCAGAGCCTGCCTGGACACAGCAATGGGTGGGTTGTGTGATCATCTCCCTGCTCCACGTGCTGTCCCTGCACAGGGATCCTCACTGCAGCTCTGGCTCCCTTCTCCCTCCCTGAGCTCCATCTGTGCTCATCCTGGGATTCTCTACCTGTTCAGGGTCTGTCCAGCCCTTGGAGATGAGTCACTTGGTTTCCATCCAACTCCTCTTTAGCCTTCTGGCTGCCTCAGCATGTTGGCTGGACTCTCTCAAAGCGAGGAAACAGAGGTCGAGGGAGTTGCTTTGGCCAAAACCCACTGTTTTATCTCCCAGGTTTAATTAGAATGATTTGTCTGGAAAATTTGGCTTTCTGTGATAAAAGACCTCTCTAATGAGAAAGACCATAATCATGATTGAAGAATCTCCTGGATTGAAGGTATGCTAATACATGTGTTACCATATGCATGGCCTATGCAAGTATGTTCATGAATATAAATATGTTTACTAGACTGTTGGAACCTGCTCCACAACACAGCCTGCAGTTCTCTTATCTGTGCCGTGCTGAAAATAAACAGATGTATCCAAACATCCAACCCCTCCTGGATGGGGAGCTCCTTATCATACCCGCTTCCCCCCACTGACCCAGTTAAACCTTCAGGAGTTCATTAATTTCCTAACCACGGCTTTTTAGAAGTACTACCCAACCTTCCTATCAGCATGTTTTTGATCTTGAGAAGCTGCAATTCCCTGATGCTTTGTTTGCTTTCTGCAGCCTGCAAATGCATCCATCCCTTCAGCTTTGTCCCTGCCTGCTTTCCTCTGCTAATTATTACCTCTTTTCCCACACTCTTCTCTCCTGGCTGGGTAGTTCAAAGCCTTGGTAGAAGAAAAGTTAAAAAAGAAAAAAAAGAAATTACCCAAAGTCTGGCAGCAGTTTTCCTCTTTATATGTTGAGTGTCCCTCAAGAAAGGAAATAAAAGGGGGAAGATCCCAGGACATTCCTGATACTGAGCTCCCTGTTCCATGGCCCAGGTTTGGTAAAGCTCTCAGGATTCCCTGTCTCCTGGGAGAGATCCTTATTTTGTTATCCACCTTCTCCAGGTGGAAGGGAATGGCAGACTGCAAGAAGAACCAAGGGAAGGAGGTCTGGAAGCTCACCCTGATGGCTCAGCTGGGACAGTGGGACAGCACATCCAAAGGGTAGAGAACTGCTCCGTGTCACTAAGCCCAGGGACACCAGCAGGGACAATGCCTGGCTGGTGTGAGCAGTCAGAGTCTTGGAAAGGACAGGAACTGCAGGAAGGAGCTGGACTAGGATGATCCTTATGGGCGCCTTCTAACTCAGGATGTTCTGTGATCCTGTGATTCTGTGACTCCATGACTTCATGGAGCTCAACCCTTCCCTACCAGACCTTCTGTTGGGGATGTCTCTGCTCATGTGCCAGCCTCGCTCCTGCCCTGCGGATTTTAGGCTCAACTCAGGACAAGCCAGACCAGCAAACCCCAAGCACAGCTGCAAAACATCCACCTCCCATGCCCTGTGCTCACACAGGAACCCTCCAACCCAAATGAAATGTGGTTCGCTGCCCGTGGCAGGGGGTGGAACGAGAGGGGGGTTCAGGTCCCTCCCACCCCAAACCACCCTGTGATTCTGAGCCCCTTTTTGTAACAGCACAGCAGAGCAAGGTACGGAGGGTGGGAGGGTGGGAGAGCACTCCTTAGCTTGGGGATATGGAAATTCCTCACCTAATCCCCGATAAGATAGGAAACGTTCTTTTCCAGTTACCAGCAGTATTTGGACACACAGAGCACCACCTCCCTCTGCCCCGCTGCTCAAAGAATCCAGGACTTTACCAGGGGGCCCAAACGGGGCATCCCTGGACATTTCTGATACCCCTTTTTCTGCAGCCGTGTCACAGCTCATTGTCCACCAGTGGGTCCTCCTGTGTTCACAGTCACCGTCCCCTGTATCTGCTCTAGGAGAACTCAACAGCCCTTGGGATCACAGTGGGGTTCTAAGACCCTGCTCCTTTTCCAGTGCAAAAAAACCCCAAGAACGAGTCAAAGAACAAAGGCCAAAGGACTCCAAATGGTGCTCTCAGCTCTGGGAAATGCCAAATTCTGAAGATGGTTTAGGGAATAAAAACCGAACCCATTCACAAGTCGTATTGTGTCATTCATTGGGTGTCTTATTAAAATCTAACCCTTCATGGAGTATCTGAGCAAGGCCGGAGAGCACAGCTGAGGGCATCAGCAAAACCAATTCTCTTCAAGCAGTGATGGAGGAGCTTGAGGTCCAAGAGGACTGAAAAATGGCTGAAACCTGGATAAAAGGACCATAGAGATGATGGGTGTCATCCAGTGATGACACCATCCTTTGGTGACCTGAACTTCCCCAGAATTTATAAGTATCCAGGACTCTTGGCAGAGGATCTGTACAACTGCCCACACCCACAGAACACTTTGGGCAAGAAACGGCTGAAGAAAGGAGAGTGGCCACCCGAGCCACACAACCAGGCTCTGCTGAGACTGAAATGGGAATCACCAAATTGCTTTCACCAAGGCTTTCTGCTTTATCAGGAAGACGTTCCGAACTCCCCTGTGACCTTGCAATAAAGCAGATAAATGTCCCCTCACAGCACACAGGCTGCAGTGCACGTTTCTGCCCAGGGCAGCCCCATTTTTCACGATGATTATTCCAGCTACATCTTCATGATAAAGGGTTATTTTAAGGACAACACAAGAGATGCTCATATCTGTCTTGATATAAAGACATAAAGAATTCCCTCTCAGCCCAGAGTCTCCCGCTATCTCCCCTGTTGAACTTCCAGAGGATATTTCTTACCTGTCTTTGAGCTTTAGCATTGCCTCAATGACTCTGAGCAGGAGGCCTGATGGAAGAGGCTCCAGCAACAGTGATCACAGCTTAGATTTCACAGCAAATTAACTCATTTATTTTCATATTTACACCCTGTTGGGCCAGAAGATGACTCTGATGTTGTCAATGAAAGATTAAGTTAAATAAGTGGCCTCATCAGCCCCTCTTCTTGTGGGGATCAATCCAAGGAGAAGGAGAGAAAGTCATCCAAGATTGGCTGTGCATGGTGGGATCTGAGCAGCATCAGGTGTTTGGGACAGTTGCTGGCAAATGCAGGGGTTGGGAAAGTACTTGTCTGGTTGTTTCCGTGCAAAGAGAAAACTCAAAAAGCAGCAGAAAAGTAAACAGCCAAGAGCTGTGTTCTGAAAGATGTCCTTGAATAGAATCACAGACTATCTTGAGTTGGGAAGGATCCCCAAGGATCATCCAGTCCAACTCCTGGCCCTGCTCAGTCACCCCAACAATCCCACCCTGTGCCTGGTCATGCTCTAATGACAGAATCAGTTCTTGGTATGATAAAGGCTTGTTATCAGATACAAAAACACCAGTAGAAAAACTGTCATGGTGCTCAAAACCAAGTTCTGATGCTGGTAATTAGCCACCAGTGCCATCAAGAATAATCAGCTGGAATCACACATCAAATGAGAGCAAACAGAATATGCAACAGTCTCCTAAGGGAAGTGGCAGAAAGAACCAACAATTGAGTCTTTTCTGCAGTGAGCTGGAAAACACACAGCAAAGATTAGTCTTCACTGGTTGTACAACATCACAACTGAGGCCAAGCAACTGAAAGCTGTGTGTGATGTGGTAAGAAAAGCCCTTACCCCAAAATCTCTGCGTTCGAAACAGGAGAAAAAGAGGGAGGAAAAGCAATCCCAGCATTTCTTACAGGATCGTTTCCATCAGACATCATTCTGACAAGCTGCATTTCCTTCTAGTTTGGTTGTCTGCTGCTTCATTCAAGGAAGGGTCTGTACAGAGGCATTAATGGAAATAGATCTTGTTGCAGTGATAGAAGAGCTTGTTGATAGAATAACACCAAAATGATAAAAGATCTTTCCTCAAAAGTTACAAAACCTGATGCAGGATTCACAGAAAAGTGTCTGTTCTGGACTATTCAAAGGCCAGAATGGGGTGGGGGAGAGGTTCAGTCTGCATTTAAGACATCTCCAATCCTTGTGGCTGCAGCTCTGAACTTGCATTAAAGGTGATGGACACATGGAGTGGTCTTTGCTTTCCTTCATAGACACATCAACTGTCATTTCAGGCAACTTAAGGTATCCCAAATATCCACAAGGGGCAAATATGTCACAGAAGCCCTGGGTACCTGACTTACGAAGGTGGGAGCTGGAGACTGGGAGGGATAAGCAGGTCATTTGAAATGTCTCTGGCTGCTTCTGTGTCAGTGAAGGAGCTGAGCCCTTGGGCAGAGGAGCCTAAAGAGTGAGCCAGCTGATCACCTGGGGTCTGCTCAGGGTGGGCTCTGGACTCAGCTGAGTGCCTGACCAGCTCTCCATGGGCTGAACCAGACCTCAGACCCTTGATGAGCATCTCAGGTGTGCGCGCCTACCTTCGGTTGCCTTAATTCCGAGCTGAGCCTCACCCTGAAGACAAGTTCATCCACTCTGGCCCTGAAACCCACGGCCATGGGCAGTTCAGTGCAGGGACCAACGCAGAGGAACACAGCCCCTCTCAGGAGGGCAGGGCCAGCTAAGAAGAGAATGGATCTTCCACAACCCCTGGCTATCTGTCACCCTGTGCAGATGTCTAAGGCACACCAAGGTGTCTCAAAGGTCACTAGAACACCATGATTTGGCAGCATAGTGGACCTCAAAGGTCCAGCCACGTCAAGGCCAAAAGTGCCTCTGTTATGGATGTGGTTGTTTTCCGCAGAAGGTTTCTGAGATCACCCTGAACCTGCCAGGTGAGTCAGCACTCAATGGAAAACGGAATGAGAGCACTTCCAGAGGGCTGGAAGTCAAGGTGAAGTTCTGCCCACATATCAAAGCTGGCTGAAAGAAGAGACAAGCAAACCCTTGCTGGTATCTCAGCCAAATCGGCTGAACTCTTCAAAGACACACTGTTGGGCTGGGATTCCCAAAGGAACCTGCAGCATTCAGCTGCCCACATCCCCCTGGAAGTCAACAGCCAGTTCTTCCCCGACTTTGAACACCACTGAGAACACAGAGGTGGCTTTGTTTGTTCCTCCTGCTCCTCAGCCCCAGTTCAGCTGCTGCACCTCCCTGAGCTGGGGCCACTTCAGCTCAGAGGCTGCACTCGGGGTTCGTTCCTCTGCAGGGAACAATCGACACCAGGGTCTTGCAACACCCAGGTTCTCCTCGGAGGTCTTCCACGGAGCAGCAAACAGGCCCAACCCTGCTCTGTTCAGGAGGTCTGATAAGATCACTGCCCAAGGTGCCGTGGCTGCAGGCCAGAACCCTGTCCCAATAAACCATTTGCTGCAGGACCACTTTGCCTGGACTTGTCTCTCTCTCCACATGAAGCCAGGCAAAGCAAAGTATTCAGGTGCTAAAAATGTTCAACTATTATTGGTGTTTGTCCAACATCGGGAGGCTCATAAATCTCCCAGCAAAGATAGAACAGGAGCATGGTTAAGAAAACAAGGAACTTTAGGCATTGATCCCTCTCCTCCCGCTCCCAGAAAAGCTATTGCCTGTTGATGAAATGCCCCCCTTGTCTGGCTTCCAATCCAAGCCCTATCCCTGCAAGTACTCTTTTCAAACCTCCTGCATGACAAGAGTCAGACACACACACACATGTTATCCAAGAGAAAATACTAATCCAGATGTGCCCAGTGGTGGAAAACCAAAGCCAGCAGCGAAAGTTAAGAGTTAAAGAGTTAAAAAAAAAAAAAAAAAAAGTTAAAAGTTCTGAGACCCCAGAGAGTGTTTCTTCTGCTTTCCACCGCAGCTAAAGCTCTAAACTCCAAACTGAGGAGTGCTCAGTGGCAGCAGAACTTCAAAAAATAACAACCAACTCGTTGCTTGTGTTTTTCAGGGGTTGATCTGAGTGTTTCCAGCAGCTGAGATAACTGTACTTACAGCTGTAACCGCAGGACATGCTGTATGCAGATCCCATGCAAATGAGAGTGTGTGCCATGACCAAACTCCTGCTCAGGAACAGGCACAGCTTGGGGGGAAACAGCCCTGCTAGAAAGCAGAGCCGAGGAAAGAACATTTCCTGTTTTCAAGTAGCCAATATAACGAACAATTCTTTGTGTTCGCTGCCAACCAGGGAAATAACTTGTGCTCTTAACATTGCTGAAGGATGTGGTGTGTACACACAGGGGAGCTGGTGGAAAACGGGAGATGGAATGTCACGTAGGGAAGAGAGGAGGACACCTGTGGCCAGCAGGGCGTCCAGGACAGGCAGCACAGCTGCACAAGTGCAGTCCTACTGCCTTCCCCCACCACCCCAGGGGGAAGAAAAGTCATGGAAAGAGCTGGAACAGCTTTGCAGTTAGTGGGGTCTCAGGGGGAACCTCAGTGCTCTTTACAACCCCCCCTGAAAGGAGGTTTCACATTTACAATGGAGCATCTCCACCTGGAGATGCTGCTTTACACCTTCCAGAGCAGGGATGAGCTGGAGCTGGGACGAAGCTGGTTGTGCCCCCAGGCCTGAGCTGATGGTGAAAAGAGACCCCATTTCAACAACCCCCTGAGAGGAGGTTGCACTGAGGTGGGGTCAGTCTCTTCTACCATGTCTCAAATGAAAGGATAAGAGGAAATAGCCTTAAGTTGCACCAGGAGAGGCTCAGATCAGATATTAGAAAAAAATTAACTGAAAGAGAGGTCAGGAACTGGAGTAAGTTGCCCAGAGAGGTGGTGGAGTCACCATTTCTGGAAGTGTTCAAGAAGTGTCTGGATGGAGCACTTGGGGACACCCCTAAACTTGGGTTTAGGGGTGATTGTGGTGGTGCTGGGTTGATGGTTTGACTGGATGATCTTGAAGGTCTCTTCCAACCTTGATAATTCTGTGCTCCAGTGACTGAACTGTGCTGAAAGAGTTCAGGGTCAAAAAAAAGTAAATTCCTTCACTTACGATTTCCTGCCTCTTCAGATATCCCTCCTACTCTCAGACTGGAAAGGCACATTTGCAATGGAGCATCTTCACCTGGAGATGTTGTTTTACCCCTTCCTGAGCAGGGATGAGCTGGAGCTGGGACGAAGCTGGTTGTGCCCCCAGGCCTGAGCTGATGGTGAAAAGAGACCCCATTTCAACACAAATCCTGAGTTCAGAGGGTCAGCTCAGACTCTGCTGGTGGAATTCAGTCCATGACCACATCTCCTGTGGGGCAAGATGGCCACGAAACAGCCTTTTATAAAACATTTGTGTAAAACACCGTATAATTTCAAGGAAAAGACCAGAAATTTGTGTTATTGGCATAGTGGAAAGACATGGAACAGGAATATTTTGGCACAGAAACCCAATTGAAACCTTTCCTGTGCTTTGCTTGATATTCCTGTAACGATTTCGGTAGAACCTAAAATAATTAAGGCTCACAATCTTGCCCAAAAAAAGAAGGATAAGAGAAGGTTACTAGAGGAGGACTAGTTGTATGAAGATGAGGGAGCCTCAGGGGGAACCTCAACAACTTCCTGCAAGGAGGTTGTAGTGAGGTGGGGGTCGGTCTCTTCAAGGGAAAGGATGAGGGGAAACATCCGTATGTTGAACCAGGGCAGGCTCAGATTAGACATTAGAAAAAAAATAACCACTGCGAGATGAAGCACTGGATTAAATTGCCCAGGGAGGTGTTGGAGTCACCAAAGATGAGGCATCGATAAAGCAGGAACTGAGTGGGATCTTCTCAGAGTGCTTTAGAAGAAAACCTTGGCTTTGTTTGCAGGATTATGGAGACACTTGGAGCTCGCTAGTGCAGGTCCTCAGCCAGGAGCAGGACTTTGTAAGACAGTTGTGATAAATCAGTGTCTCCCTCAGCAAACAGCTCACCCCAGTGACCCAGTTCTCGCTGGGGCTGGACTGGACACTGGTCAGCGCAGACACAGAGCCACAGTGGGTACATTCAACAAAGCCTTTCATCCATGGGAAAAGGAACTTCTGTGTGTTTTGGCCACGTCCAGATGTCTGCAAAGCTCTTCCATAAAGACCTGGCCAGGTGACCTTTACATGTGAGTCCAAGAGGGAGGGCTGGGCTGAGGCACTTGCTCAGTGTTGAATACCAGGTTTGGCATTTGTGGAAGACAACCAGAGGGGAGAGGTGCAGCCTTTCCCTGGGCCAGGCTGGGTCAGTAGGAAAGCACAGACATCTAAAGCAGAACCTGCAACCTTCAGGCTTTGCTTCAAAGCAAAGGAAAAACAGGCAAGACAATGAAGTCTCCCAGGGAGAGAGTGCACAGGGTGCATGTCCTGCACAACAAACATCCCTGGGATCAGCTGGGAATGGCCGCTCTGTGGTTCTGTTACTGCCATTAGGAATTGAAATATGTAGCACACAGGGAATGAATCTGTTTTGCTAAACAAGTCAATAGATGGTGGTGAGAGCTGGTGGTGAATACACTGAGCACCTGCAGCCTCCTGACAGCTGAGTCAGTCAGAATATTTCATCCATACCTCACAAGAATTATGATATGAAGAGCTCAGCTTGATCCCATCCATCTCACAGTTAAACACACACTGTTTCAGTGGCCTGTTTCCTGCTCTGGCGACAATGAAATGTGCAGGCAAGTGGCAGGATTTGTGTTCCAGCACCCAGCCTGTGCCTGAACATTCCCATGGCAGAGCTTTCCCGAGGCTGGGGATGCTGCACTGAGCAGTGTGAATGGCAGCACTTGCGCCAACCACACCATGTCTGTGCCTGAAAGCTTTGGCCATGTCCAGATGTCTGCAAAGTTCGTCCATAAACACATGACCAGGTGACCTTTACATGCGAGTCCAACAGCCAGGGCTGGGCTGATGCACTTACTTGCCCTCCCCTGGGCTTGGAAAGGAAATTTTGGCACAGTTTGATGATGGATGACAGAGGGGTGACCTGAGCACACAGTGCCAGGTTCACTGGGACCTGAGCAGCCTCACTGGGAATATTTCCAAAGCGTCAGATTCCCTTTGGGGGTAACTCAGAACAAGTTCCAAAGAGCTGAGGCTGTTGGTCCCTCAGTTGCTCTGATCAGCTGTTGTCCCTAAACAGGGACATCTACACTAGAGAGCTCTGAGTCTGGGCACAGGAGGTTCATTTCCTACAGACTCGTGCTGGGGTTTGCCAGCTGTGCCCATGGGAACTGCTGTGCGCAGAGAATGTTGCACTGGCAACATGAAAACATGGCCAGGCCACAGAGCCACTCCTGAGCTTCTGGGGCACAGCTTTTTGTTCCCTGCTCCTGTACGACTCAGCCCAGGGAGGTGCAGGGTCATGGTTGGTCCTTCTGGGCACAGTGTTGGCAGGAACACACAGGGCACCGATGGGAACTGTTGGCTTGGCCAAGCAACTCTTGTGACCTTCTTTCAGATGTTCAGAGTACCAGTGGAGCTCCTGAATCAACGTGGCACTGGAGGACGTACCTGTGTGAGCTGGTGCAGTGTGAACACAGGCCTTGGCAGGGGTGGCTCTTGGGGGATTCCCACAATGTGACTGGTCCTGACAAGCTCCAGCCTTTCTGTTGTTTCCATGGACAATGTCCATCACTGGGTATATGTGACAGATCATCTCCAGTCCACAGGCCTCAACAGTCACCTCTTAACACCTCAATCCAACCCTCAGAACCCAGCTCAGGGAGCACCCCCAGAGAAGGGCTTCCAAGAACCAGAGCAACAGCCAACTGGAGGCAGAGGGGGGGCAATAAACACTTGTAAGCAGAGGGAGAAGTGTCTGTGTTCTCTTCAAAGAGCTGCAGAGCACCCACGAGGTGAGAGTCCCAGCTGCACCAGAGCCACTGCCAGATCAGAGAAACGTGGAGGTCCAAAGAGCAACACACCTGAAATGGCACCTGCACGTCCCTACCATGTGGAACCATGGCACTGAGAAGGGGAAGAGATGCCAAGAAGTCCTTCCACCTGCTCCCATGAGGAATTCCAAGACCAGCCCATTAGAAGCTGCCTGAATTTTCTATGATGGAGGTTCCAGAGCTTCCCTGTGTGGCCTCTCCACATCCTTTTTAGCAAAGATGTTTTCTCTTGGCCTCTAACAGAAATTTTCTTTATTGAAATTAGTCAGATTTCTTTCTTTCCCAAAGGGAAATGAAAACCAGTCCATCACTGCCTTCTTCATACAAGACCTGTGAGCTGGACAATGGTTATCCAACTGCTGTTCCTGTCAGAGAAAACTCTCAAAGGCTTTACCAAAGATTTATTTCACTTACTGATTTTCCCAGAGCCGCTAAATGGAAGAAATACATTAAATTAGTTAGACAAGATTTATCCCTCATAAATTCACATCCATGGTTCTTTATTATCTTATTATCCTCTTGGCACCTTTAAACTGATTATTTAATAATTTGTTCTTGCATCCTTCTGCTGCACAAGTTTGACTCTCCTCATGTGCAGATCTCAAGGTGCTCCTTCCCTGCTTTTACAGGTCGGACCTTTGTGTTTGCCATTTTTCAGTCCTCTCAAGCATCCTCCATCACTGCTTGATGAGAACTGGTTTCAGGGCCATAGAACAGTCCCTGCTGAACCCTGTGCTCAAATCTCACATCTGGGTGCCCTGATTATCCATTTTCCAAGATATTCCCAAGGTTCTTCTGCAGTAGGGTTTTTTCCCTTTGTCTCTAAGGCAGATTCTTCCTTCTGTTGGCTGCTCAGGCAATCCCAAACTCCTTGTTAGCTTGTGCTCCTGCAGACTGGTTCCTATGATCATATAGTTGTTATCTGTCTGTCAAATACATTTTACAAACCTGTCTTTAACTTTTGCTGGGTTTTGAACAAGTGTGTTCCAAGGCTGTTATTACTCTTCCAAAGAGTCTTCTGTCCCCTCATCTGCCCTTCCCAAACAGTCAGAGAAGCTTGAAGTGAGGTCGTCTGTGGGTTTCACTGTTTTGGGGCTCAAATGAGTGTTGGCTTCGGGTTCAAGTCCCTCCTGTTTATCCTCCTTCCTCCCAGCCCCACTGCACAAACCTGGATTTCACTGTTCCATGTCTTACACCTCCTCTTGCCTCTTGAGTGCTCCTGCTGAAACTTCCCATCAATGCACCAGCCTGTCAGACAAACCACCCCACTCCTCACACAGCTCCTGGAGCTGTTGCTGTCAGCCCTATCTAGACACACATCTCTCCCAATCCCTGTCCCATGTCAGTCCTATCTAGACCCACATCTCTCCCATCCCTGTCATGCCATGTGCAGCTCCTCCCCTCATGCAAACAGCTGCAACATGCCCAGGAGATTCCAGGTGGGAGATACCAGAAGGAATCCTGCTGTGGAGTGTGATCTACAATCCTGTTCTATTTTCTCTTTTGTAATCTTCTTTCAGTGCTCACAATTATGAATTTAAACTGCTGCTTTGCCAGAATAAACTTGTTTTCACCCTTAAGCATGTCTGGTATTAAAGGCAGGTCTAGGTGAAGCTCTGAAATTTGGATTAGCATTCCCTGTTCTGAAACAATGCAACCAAACTCAGCAGAGGGACACCTGGGACCTGACCCCAGTTTGGATCATCCTGAAGCTGCTGACTGTGCTGGGCCAAGGCCAGGCCAGGGCCAGGGCATGGTTTGGTCACATTCCAGGTTTGATGGAGTCAGGAGAAGGAGACTGTGCAGGGCAGGTGACCCCCAGACTGTGAGAGGGAGTTGTGATGGGGTGACATTACAGCCTCCCTCCATCAGAGGGGACATCCAGGGCACCTTCCCAGCCGGGCTTGACCAAGGCTTGCACAGAGCCAGGGGCACAGAGCCTTTGCCTGCTGGCAAAACTATCTTTGGATTGACTGTAGGTTCCTCCTTCTGGGGCAGGAGTTGATGATGAGGGAAGCTCTCGTGGCAGCTCATGGAAGGCCAAAACCTGCTGTCAGGTTCAGATATTTGTACCAATCGTATGGATGCAGGGACAAAAGGAGCAGATCATCTCCCTGGAGCAGTTCTTGGACCTTTCTGTGCAGTCTGTCGCTGACAGAGCTGTGGGTTACATGGGCCTCGGGATGTTCCTGTTACAGTACAGCGAGTGGGACCCAGGGAGGGTTTGTGGATCTGCTGCCTCCTGAAGGACCTCCACGTTTTCCAGTGATTTCTCCTGGGTGGTTTTCAACTTGCCTACAAGAGCTGGGTGCAGATCTCCCCACCAATCCACTCCGTACCTTGTGTCAAAGACCTGAAGAGGCCAGAGCTGGGGCAGGTGGGAAGGGAACAAACCCCAGGCCAGGTTGAGCCCAGGGCACAGAGGAGACATTCCCTGAGCCAGCAACCAGCTCCAGCACATCCCACAGGCAGCAGGCAATGCTCAGTCTGCATCCAAGGGTCTGGGACTCTTCCACAGGAACAGAGGAAAAGCTGAGGCTAGGCAGGACTGAAACCAGGCCCAGGAGGGGTCGGCTCAAGACCCTTGGCAAGGAACATCACTGAAGATCAAACTTAGAGGAAATAAGAACTGAACTTTGTCCCCATTTTCGCTGTGACTGACACAAGGCAGCTTTTCTGATGCAATGGGTTTTCTCACTGTCATCACCCTTTGCATTTATGTGGAAAGGCAAACTGGAAACAGGGAATGATCTGACTTTGGATTAAATGACACATAAATACAGACCCCTGCTCTGACCAGCACGGACCAGCCTCAGTCTCCATTTTCTTCCTTTCATTCTCACCAGGGAGGTAACACCACAAGGAACTCCTTTTTGGAGTTTGATCCCAAATGTTAGAACCTGTTTTCAGAGCCTCTGAGATTTAATGGAAAAGCTATCAACTCCTGGACATATCAAGGGTGCTCTTGTCACTATTGACCCTCCATGACCCTGGGCCACTCAGGGATGGGAAACTGAAAACACTTATCATTGCAGGGACAAATCAATTCATCAGGAGCACATGTAGAACTCTTCGGAGTAGAAAGTCTATAAACCAACTGCAACTGGACATTTTTCTCTCACTGTCACGTATATTATTCACCACAGAGAGGACAATGTTACCCTCTAGCTAAATATACAAACAACCAAGGAAAAAAATGGGAATATGCATTGTGACGCAGGAGAAAACAGAGAATCCTGGAATCTTTTGGGTTGGAAAAAACCTCCAAGATCATTAAGTCCAATCTGTGCCCAATCCCCTCCTTGTCCCCAGCCCAGAGCACTGAGTGCCACGGCCAGGCCTTCCTTGGGCACCTCCAGGGCTGGGGACTTCAAACCTCCCTGGGCAGCCCCTGCCAAGGCCTGACCACCCTTTCCAGGGAGAAATTCCTGCTGATGTCCCCCCTGCCCCTGCCCTGGCCCAGCTGGAGGCCGTTCCCTCTCCTCCTGTCCCTGTTCCCTGGCAGCAGAGCCCGACCCCCCCCGGCTCCCCCCTCCTGTCAGGGAGTTGCAGAGCCAGAAGGTCCCCCCTGAGCCTCCTTTGCTCCAGGCTGAGCCCCCCCAGCTCCCTCAGCCGCTCCTGCTGCTCCAGCCCCTTCCCAGCTCCGGTCCCTTCCCTGCACACGCTCCAGAGCAGAGCTCTGACCTACCCTGTCTCTTATCTATCGGCAGGGCCTTGATTTGGAGCCGTGTGAGGACACTGAGGGCACTTGGTGTGTTCAGCTGGAGCAGAGGAGGCTGAGGGGAGACCTCAGTGCAGTTCCAACTGCCTGGGCAGGGGCAGAGGAGGGGCAGGACTGAGCTCTGCTCGGGGGGAGCAGGGACAGGCCCCAGGGAAGGGCTGGAGCTGTGTCAGGGCAGGGTCAGGTTGGATCTCAGGGAAAGGTTCTTCCCCCAGAGGCTGGTTGGGCACTGACCAGGCTCCCCAGGGCAGTGGGCACAGCCCCAAGGCTGCCAGAGCTCCAGGAGGCTTTGGCTGCTCCTCTGGGGCACAGGGGGGGACTCTTGGGGCTGGGGCTGTGCAGGGCTGAGGGTTGGACTGGATGGTCCTTGGGGGTCCCTCCAGCTGCACAGAGCCCCTGCAGACATTCACTCTGGGGCTCTTGATGAAGGGCCTACAGGGGAAGGTTCCTGGGGCTGTTTGCTCAGGACATGATGAATTTTATCTCCTTGGACTGAAAACACAGTGAAACCTTGAAGTTCTTCCCATCCTTTAAATGATCCACCTCAGTGAGGAGTCGAGCAGGGCTGGAATGCTCTAAAATGCTCATCAGACCAGCTTGGACACTACCCTGGAGGTGAGGAGGGTTCACTGGGAAGATGATGGGAGAGGATGGTTCCTACAGCACCTGTAGCACGTGGAATCCTTTCACAAGGACACCGGACACAGCAGGTGATGAAGAACCATCACTGCAGTGACTGGGGCACCTGCAAATGGCTGGGATTAAACAGTCAGTGATGAGTTGTAACTTTATGGGATGCAAAAACCCATCTGTGGAATCTTCCACAAAGACATGAAACGGCCAAGTTACAATTTCTTTAAGGTATCAAAATAACAGTATTTCCAAATTAACAGAAAACTTGCAGGTTTTGGACACTTTGGTTTTTAATTAAAAAAAAAAAAAAAACAAAAAAAACCCACCAAACAAACAAACTTTTGAAGAAAGCTCCTACTTCTGGGAAAGGCTTCATAGACTCAAAGACTCATTATTTTGTCAGGAAAAAAAAAAAAAAAATCAGCCAAAGTTTTTCAGCAAGCCATCAAGGCACTACAGGATTATTAATCACTCTCTTGGACAATGTGCATGTAATAAAACAAACTAAAATTAGCTGGAAAAAAAAAATTCAAAGAAAAGGCCACTTTCCAACATCCTGACAAATGAAATAAGTGGGTGCCCAAACAAAGGGCTCAGAGCACAATTAAGGCAGAGCAGGAACTGAAGGGGCAACACTGGTCCAGTGCACTTCTCGTGAAGTCTTTCATCCATCAGAGCCCCCAAAAGTGCTTAATCAAAATAATGGAAAGCAGAAGGAGAACAAAATGACTTGGAAGCAAAGGGAAAAGATAAATGGAGGCTGTTGCACATATTAGAGAGGTGGGGAAGGGGCTTTTCAACATTTCCTCTTACAGAAATTGCTGCAGGTCACTTGACTTCCTTGCTTGTCTCTGAAATAACCACCTTTTCCTCCCTTAAATGAGTGACAAACCGCCCAGGGCATTGCAGGGAGGGAGCAGCACTGGCTGATCTAATAATATTGGCAGATTTTCAGGCTCATTTCTCTGTCTCATCCTTTGCACAGCCCATCACCATCTTCTTTCTTTCTCTTCTGCCACCACCAAGCTCTCACTTGAGGTGTCTGGTGTTTTGACCACGTGTGGCTTTTCCCTGATGAGCCACAAACACCGAAGTTATTCCTCCTAATCCGGTGGTTTTCCATCTTACATTTCCTCCCACAGCAGCCTACTCCTTTGGCAGGCCCACCTGGAGTTTTCCCCGTTCTTCCCAGGTCTTGCCTGACCTCAGCAGTTCTGTGTGACCTGCAGAGGGTTCTTTGTTCCCTTTCCTTTCAAGATCACACACGAGGCCGCCGGGGCCGGTGTTGGGCTCATGAGTGAAATGCAGGATGGCACCCACCCAGCCCCATGAGTTATGGCCACAGGAAAGCCAGCATCAAAAATAAAGGCTTGTGTTTGAATAATACAGCAGTCAGCCTTTATTTTATCAATTATTTAGGGGGCTTTTGGTTAATGGTTGACTCTTTTTTTTCCCTGAACATGGAAGAATATCAGCTTGGGAAAGAGCTGCATCGACACCGTGAATGGGGCTGCAGAGGTGACACTGTGCCATGGAAGGGCACAGTCAGCACATCCATGTCCTGCCTGCCATGTCCTTGAGCCATTCCCTGTCCTCCTGACAGGTCTCTGAGCAGTTCACAAGCCTGTGGAGCTTATTAAGGCTGGAAAATTTAATGTCTTGCTTAAGAGTGCAAATACTCTGTGTATTGTGATGGCGAAGCTGCCGAGTGCTGTTTCCCTCTCACGCAGCTCTGAACCAGCACATCAACTCTTCTTTTTCACAGCTTGGCAATTTGGGGGGTTCATGGTTCCGTGTCATTCCTCTCCCAGCTGGCACACTAGAGAAAGGAAATTAAAATAAGAAGTCTTGCCCAAATGTGGGTGCTCTTGAAGTTAAAAGGAGAGGTTGTGCACAGACCTGGCAGTGGAAGAATAATGACAATAAAATGAAGGCAGCACTGCTGTCTGTGCCTGATGTTGACAAGAATGGAGACGTTCATGGCATCCAGCTGAACATTTTTCTGGTGCCTCCAACCGAACAAAAGAAAACATGACATTATGGAAAATCCAAAAAGGAAAAGAAAAAATATTAAAGTTGCAGACTTTAAAACACGGAACCACAAAGGACTTTGGAGATATTAAAATTGCCAAATCTGAGACAGACTCAGCTGTAGGACCCACAATGACAGAAGATGGGAGTTCTGGAAAGGGGCAGGAGAAACCCAAGACAGCTGTGTCCATCAGCACAGGGCAGGTTCCAGGACAGGTGGGCAGAAAGAGCGGGATGGGGACAGAGTGACCAACACCAGGGTCTGTTCATCCCCCTGGGATGGGGCAGATCGTGGTGTGTGGGGCCTTGTACTGAGGGAGTCCCCAGGAGCTCCAGGCAGCAGGATGGTTGTGGTGCCCTGTCAGCAGCTCCTGGGCAGGCACAGGGGCTCCAGTTGGAATCACAGGATCGTTAAGGTTGGAAAAGCCCTCTGAGACCATCAAGTTCAACCATTCCCCCAGCACTGACAAGGCCACCACTAAACCATGTCCTCAAGTGCCACATCCATATGCCCTTTAATTCCCTCCAGGGGTGGGGCCTCCATCGCCTCTTCCCTGGGCAGCTGTGGCACTTGTCCAGGGTTGGACAACACTTTCCATGAAGAAATTTTTCCTAATATCCAGTCTAAGGTTTAGGTTGGATCTCAGGGAAAGGTTCTTCCCCCAGAGGCTGGTTGGGCACTGACCAGGCTCCCCAGGGCAGTGGGCACAGCCCCAAGGCTGCCAGAGCTCCAGGAGGCTTTGGCCGATCCTCTGGGGCTGGGCCTGTGCAGCGCTGAGGGTTGGACTCCATGATCCTTGGGGGTCCTTCCAACTCAGCGTATTCTGGGATTCTAAACTTCCCCTGGTACAACTGGAGTCCATTTTCTCTCCTCGTGTCACAAGTTGTGATGCTGCTGCTTGGCCAAGGACCCCTTTCCTTGCAGGTTGTGGGGGCAGCTTTTTGCTCCATGGACATGATCAACCAGAGCTGAGCCTGCAGACCTGTGCTGCCTGCTGGGACAGAACCTCTCGCCAAGGAGTCATCAAATGACCCTCCTGCCTGGTCTTGGTGACCCCTCCATCCAAAGCCTCAAATGCAGTAAATCACAACAGAAACAGAGAGAAAGAGAGTCCAGGAGAGGCCCGAGGACATAATTTGTTAAGAGAAGGCAGGACTGGCCAAAATCAAGCAGCAGCACCTCGCTTTGTGCAAGGCAGCCTGTGGGTTTGGTTCTGGGGGTGATGAGAAGATTCCTTCCCTAGCTATACATATATACATACATTTCCGCCCCCTCTTGACACCCAACCCCTCCCTTGAGATGCAGTGAGGGATGGAGGAATTGGGGATGGGAGCCAGGGCAGAAACCTTTGGATTAATACAAAAAAAGATAGAAGGTTCCTGACCCAAAGAGCTTGTGAGCACTTGTTGAAGGAGCAGAGCTGGCAGCTCTTGCTGTGCAAGTTGGAACAGTGGACAAGTTTCTGGGTGCGAAGGAAACTTGATCCAAGGCAGCCAGGAAAGAGCCTCCTGCCAATGCTGTGCATCACCTGCACATCTGGGCCAGTCCCACCCACTGATCACTCCTGTCTCCTGGAACCTCCTGCAGCTCCAGCTCAGCTCAGCCTTTCCTCCACGTTCAGGAGAGATCCAGAGCTGGGAGCACAGCTCCTCCCTGACTGTGAGCGAGAGCCCAGGGTAAAAAGCTGGGAGGTCCTTTGAACCAAAACATTCTCTACGAGATCAAAGTATTGAGAATACTGAGAGTCAGTGTTCCTGACGTGGGAGAGATTCCTCCTCACCTCCCTCCTGCTGCAAACCTGCAAGTACCTGAAGGGAGACTAAAAAAAGAAAGATGGAGAGGGACTTTTTACAAGAGCATGGAGTGACAGGAAAAGGGGGAATGGGTTCAGAGTGCAAGAAGGAAAATTTAGGTGGGATGTTAAGAAGCAATTGTTCCCCGTGAGGGTGGGGAGGCCCTGGCACAGGTTGCCCAGAGAAGCTGTGGCTGTCCCATCCCTGGAGGTGTCCAAGGCCAGGTGGGACGGGGCTTGGAACAACCTGGGCTAGTGGAAGGTGTCCCTGTACATGGTAGAGGGTGAGTTTTAAGGTCCCTCCCAACCCAAACCATTCCATGACTCTGTGCCTTTGCCTGCAGGAGGCATCTCTGATTAATCATTGGAGAACTGCACCACAAGCCCTGTTTTCCACCGCACAGGTGCCAAGTTACACTACTGGCATTTGCAGAGCTGCTCCAGGACTGTGCAGAGGTTCTCTGGTCATCCAAGGAAAAACACCTTGGTCTCTGTCTCAAAGGATTTATTACCCTGAATTCAGGCAGCCAGTGAATCACTGGAGCTGCTCCTCAGCTGATGTTCACATTTATTCTGCTTTTGGTGGGACAAGTAATGTGCAGAAATGCAGAATGCAGGAACGCAGTTTCTTGTGGATTTGATGAGAATTTAAGGCATGTGATCAAAAACAATGAAAAATGTGAGTGGTGGGAGATAGTGAAAGCCCCTGATTCCTGCCTGGCTTTTTTTGTTATACCTTGTTCTTTGGGGGCATAAAGGGGCCAGGGTTTGTGTCAGTGGGTTAGAGGGAGCTGTGGAGGTACCTCCTTGAATTTCTAAAGCTTCTGACCAGGTGCTACATTAATTTTACCAAAACCTGGCCCTCCTTTCAGAATTTCTCCTTAACCCAAGGCTTCCCCCCTTCAGGACCCTTCTCTCTCTCCTGGCTGTCCGCTGACATGGCCATAGGCTTTGCCTCTCTCCTACTACCCTTTGTCCACTCTGTAAGATGCCATCTCCACCTGCTTCTTCAGATCTGTCCAAATAAAATCGTGCTCTGCGTCTTCGCTAGCGCCCAACCCCTGCTTGTAGATGTTTCCATCTCATCCCTTCTCCAGGCCCAGTTGCTGCTCCTCCCTCCCAGTGTATCTGCCTTGCTCACAGTGCTCACAGGATCAAGTCTGTGAACCACGTTCTAAATTGCCTTCATAGATTCATGGAATGGTTTGGGTTGGAAGGGACCATAAAGCTCATCCAGTGTCACCCCCTGCCATGGGCAGGGACACCTTCCACTGGCCCAGGTTGCTCCAAGCCCCATCCAACCTGGCCTTGGACACTTGCAGGGATGGGGCAGCCACAGCTTCTCTGGGCAACCTGTGCCAGGGCCTCCCCACCCTCACAGGAAGGATTTCTTCCCAATATCCAACCTGAATTTCCCCTCTTTCAGTCTCAACCCATTCCCCCTTGTCCTGTCACCCCAGTTCCTGATGCAGAGTCCCTCTCCAGCTTCCCTGTGGGCCCCTTTAGATACTGGAACTTGATCAACATCCTTTGAAGGACTCTGAGTGAGCTGGGCGTCCATCCTCGGACAGGAGTTCCAAATTCCAACAATTATTCCCAGCTCTCCTTGATTTGCATTCCTTATTTAAATCCATGTGATTTACTCTTAGAGACAAAGGTTTCAAAATCCAGAGGGAATGTTTTGATGGCCTCCATGAGCAAGCATGATTTGTCTGTCAAGACTCCCCATTACATCATCAGGTGGCCCTGACCTGGCTCTCTGAGAGGCAACTGTGACTTCATCCCTACCTCAAAAATTGTTTACCCAGAAATAGGAAGAAAGAGGTCTCAAACCATGAATTAAAAAAGTATTTAATTGCTCCAGTTTCAAACTTCTTTTTGCAGGGCAAACTAGTGCATAAATTACAGGGAAAATATCCACTTGAAAATGGTTAAAAGAACTGGAATTTTTATCCATGCAATTTGCCTGAACTAAACTTTTGCTTCATTTCAAAGTGGCTCCTTGAGCTTTTTTTTTTAAACTCCCAACAAATCCATAAAGAAGAAAACAATTATTTACCAAGCTTTTACATTTTTTTTTTTTTTTAACCCCAAGACTTTCTCTCCTTATAAGGAGAGTCAACAATCTTTGTTCTGAGGTAATTCAACTGTCTCCACGCTCAGGAAAGTTTCCAAGTTTTCGTTTTAGATGTTTTGCTTTGTGTGCCTGACCTTTCCTCCAAGCTCCCGCCCTCTCCCTTTAATCTCTAACCAGCCCTTGGGTAGCGGGGTTGGGTTGGGTTTTTATGTTTTCCTTGAGAGCAATTCGTGCCTCTACAGTGGAGTCAGTGCTTCTACTTTCTTCCTGACAAGGTAAAACCAATTGCTGGTCTTGCAGAGAAAATTTCCAGGTATTTGGACATTGCCCATTTCAGCTCTGGGAAAGACGAAGCTTGTGCTGTGCTTTGTGGGCACTCATTGAAAACCCACCCCCAGCCCTGGAAGTGTCCAAGGTCAGGTTGGACGGGGCTTGGAGCAACCTGGGCTAGTGGAAGGTGTCCCTGCCCATGGCAGGGAGTGGAATGGGATGAGCTTTAAGGTCCCTTCCAACCCAACCCATCCTGTGATTCTGTATTTAAGCTGTTGTATAAACCACCTCCATCCTACATTCAGTGTCCTTGTGTCCAAAAACTGGTGAGTGATGCCTCGTGCTCCAACCCTGACCTTTTAACATGGATTTTACTCTGGATTTGACCCTTCTTCTAAGGGTCATAAGGAAAATCAAGCCTGGAATTAGTAGATTGAAATCTCTCGTGGGGTCACTCCATCCAGGACCAGTTCTGCAGCCCCTCCACTCACAGAAGAAGTTGGAGATTCCACCTGAAGTTCTTCACTTTGCAGGTGACTGAGGGTGGAGCAGGCTGTCCAGGGACGGGTGGGGTCTCCTCCCCTGGTGCTCCGGGACAGCCCTGCCTGGGCAGGGAGGTGGAAGCAGGTGGTCCACTGGGGTCCCTTCCAACCTGGCCCGTCTGTCATCCTGTGGGATCAGTAACTGAGAAGCACAAGTTGGCCCAGGAGCAGAAATCCCTGGAAGGTGTCACACAGCTTTGTCAGACTCACTGGTGGAGAGCAGGTAGGGCCTGGGCCTGGGCCTGGGCCTGGGGCTGGGCCTGGGGCTGGGATTGGGACTGGGGCTGGGATTGGGATTGGGACTGGGATTGGGACTGGGACTGAGGCTGGGACTGGGACGGGGGCTGGGACTGGGATGGGGACTGGGACTGGGGCTGGGACTGAGACTGGGATTGGGACTGGGACTGGGATTGAGACTGGGACTGGGATTGGAACTGGGACTGGATTGGGACTGGGACTGGGACTGGGATTGGGACTGGGACTGGGATTGAGACTGGGAACGGGATTGGGACTGGGATTGGGACTGGGACTGGGATTGAGACTGGGACTGGGATTGGAACTGGGACTGGATTGGGACTGGGACTGGGACTGGGACTGGAATTGGAACTGGGACTGGGACTGGGACTGGAAGCTCCTCATGTTGCAATAGTACGCAAGAGGATGACCCAGAGAGTGGACAGCTGACTGTCTCCTCTCCGTGGTGCAGGTGCTGGGAGGGCCTGTGGATATTTGCCTCTCTCACCCCAGCAGGTGCAGTTTGGAGCTCCCTCTGGAGCTGAGGTTTCCCACCTGCAGCGTCACACTCATCTCAAACCAGATGGCCCACAGCAGCCCTTCCACCTCCTGGCTCCAGGGGTGTGAGGGGATGGGGACATTCAGTTGGAATGGGCACATCCAGATCAAGCAACAAAGTGCTCTCAGAAAGAAAGAAGCAGCAGCAGGGCCCAGTCCTGCTCCCTGACTAATTCTGTTTGTGAAGGAGGCAGCTCTGGAATCACAGAGTCATTAAGGGTGGGAAAGATCTCCAAGATCACCAAGTCCAACCGGACTGAATACACACGTGGCCACAAAACCATATCATGAAGTGCCATGTCCAGTCATTTTCTGAGCACCTCCAGGGAAGATGCCCCCACCCCTGCCCTGGGCAGCTGTGCCAGTGCTTAAACACTCTTAGTTTTCCTTAATATCCAACCTGAACCTCCCCTGGTGCAACTCGAGGCTGTTTCCCCTTGCCCTGTCACCAGCTGCCTGAGAGAAGAGGTCAAACCCCATCTCGTCACAACCTCCTTGCAGGGAGCTGTAGAGTTCAGGTTTGTGAAGGACAACGGGCTGAAAACTTCAGTGCAAACCCAGTGTTGAGGCTGTCATGAGTCTTTGGCATTTATGATAAAATTACACTCCTTTTGAGACAGTGGCACAAACCTTAAGCAGTGGCAGAAAGAGAATCTGCAGAAATTTGCCTCTTTGGTAGAGACTTGTCATGGATCTGATGGAGCACTAAAATGTGAGCCAAAATCAGAACAAGTAGTTCATGAAAGAAGATCTGAGGTACTTTGCTGAGTGTCCTTTGTGGAGCCTCCCCAACACAGATCGGGCTGAGTGGAGAAGGCTGGAAGGTTGAGAACCGTGGTGTTCACCAGAGGACACAGAAAGAGACTGTGCACACAGTGAAGAAGGAAAATAACCTGGATCCAGCCTCCCTCAACTGGATTGAAGTTTTCCTTAGAAAGAGAGCAGGAAAATGGAAAGGGAGCAAACAAAACAAAGGGAGAGGAGGAGCCCTAGAGATAAGAGGGGGCTTGGGATGTCCCCCAGTGAAGACCCAGCCTGACTGTTGGAGGGTTCAGAGGCACAACTGATGAGCTCTGGAGGGGCTCTAACATCATTTGACAAATAGGAGTGGAGAGTAAAAGGAAAGAGGACCCAGAGCAGGTGGGTCTTCAGGAGAAGCAGCCACCGAGGGGGGGCTGCTGGGAGAGGTGTCTTCTGGGACTCCTCTGCACCCATGGCTGGGATAACTCCCTGCACTGCTCCTGTTCCAACAGCTCTGCTCAGACAGGTGAGTCACGCAGCATTTTTAGCTCCTTACATAAGCAATGCCAACAGGGAAGGTGTTACAGCACTGCTGCCAACACAAATGCCCAGGGACCATCTCTACTCTCAGGAAAATGAGTAAGCACCCCCTCCAGAACAGGCTGAGAGCATCTCTCACACATCATCAGCACGGGATTTTGCAACAGGGATGAGCTGCAGCTCTACCTCTGTTGGCAGCTGTTTTACCAAACTCAGAGCTGGTGGGGCAAAGTTGAGGAAAAAATACCCAGGAAAATGTCTGTGATGCCAGTGCAAACCCTGATCCATGGAGTTACACATCTCTAGGCACATCCCCTTTGCCCAGTGATCTGTTCTCTGGGGGGAGCAGGGACAGGCCGCAGGGAAGGGCTGGAGCTGTGTCAGGGCAGGCTCAGGTTGGATCTCAGGGAAAGGTTCTTCCCCCAGAGGCTGGTTGGGCACTGACCAGGCTCCCCAGGGCAGTGGGCACAGCCCCAAGGCTGCCAGAGCTCCAGGAGGCTTTGGCTGCTCCTCTGGGGCACAGGGGGGGACTCTTGGGGCTGGGCCTGTGCAGGGCTGAGGGTTGGACTGGATGGTCCTTGGGGGTCCTTTCCAGCTCAGCACATTCTGGGGTTCTGGGATTCAGGACTGAACAGCAATGGGGAACTTCTCGAATCTCTCAACCATGTTTTCTACTGAGTTGCAGGGGTTGGTCCCTCAAGTTTTGTGCCACAGAACGAGTGTGAAGTGACCTTAACAAGAGGTAGTATTTTACCATGTTCTCCAAATTTTGCATCTCGCTTGGCTGCCCAAAACAGCATCTGCCTCACACCTGCCCAGTGCACCAAGGGAAACTCCCCTTATTAAAGATTGTGTCCCCAGGAAAGAGAATGACACTGCTGCCTTGCAGACACACACCACACCCAGCACTTACTGCTAGCGGGGCTGGTAACCACTTCAAAGAGCACTACCCTGAGTAATGTTAATTCCTGAGAGGGTTAAATCAACATTTCCTGAGTGAGAACAGCCGGCAGACCCAGAGAGTGCTGCTGGGGAGGTGTCTGAGCTGAACACGTCTGACTGGCTGACCCAGGACAGAGTGGGGAGACTGAGGGCCAGATCCTGGGTCCTGAGGCCATTAGAGAATGGCTTGGGTGAGAGATGGTCCCCAAAACTGGTGTATGAGATGATCATCAAAAATGGTGTCTCCTTATACTTCAGAATAAGTGAAGGAAAGCTGTGAACCTGCCCATTTCCCGTTAGGAAAGTTTCCTTTCCCCAAATCTGGTGCTAACATGGGGTCCTGGTGTGTGGGGAGGTGCTGGAGGGTCTCTGCCCCAGTTTTGTACAAAGACTGGTCACATCTGTGGTGTTTCAGAGGAGGTAAAACAGAATTCATAGCCCAGAGGCAGCAGCCAAGTCCCAGATCAGCCCTGCAGCCCCAGCTTAGATCAGAACCACTGTTTTACCAGAGGCAAAGGAAGAAGCCCCATTCCCTCCAGGAGGCTTTGGGAATTCCACCCTGTCCAGAACACGCAACCCAAGCACATAACACCAGTCTGTTCTGTCAACAAGGGCAAAAAGCTCTTCTGTAAAACATCTCCTTGCGTTCAAGGACCCGCTCGTGGCACCAGGTCAGCTCCTTAGGTCTGGGATTATCAAAAACTCTTTTTTCCGAAGCCAGGCTCATTTCCTTCCTGCAGACAAACCTGGACACACAGCTGGGTCTACCCTAAAATTACAGCCTTTTTCATTCCCCAGCCCACCTCCAGTGACCTCAGCTCTGCCTGTGCTGCTCCTCAAGCCTCAGAGTTCAGCAGTTCCAGGTATCTGGCCAGTCAAAACAATACATTACCAGAGTGGTCTCTTCATACCCCTCCTCCAAATGGATTATCCAGAACCTTGGCATTGTGCTCTTAATTCCACAACTGACACAATTCCATCCTGCCGCTGGGAAAGGTTTAAAGCTCATTATCCCACAAAACCTGTATGATGGGAATGAAAGTCTTATGTCCTTGTAACCTCTCCACCACCACCCACCCCCTGACTTCCAGGGCAGATTTGGTATTCCTGATGTAAGGCCATGATTCCACAAGAATTGGGAACAGGACTGGGGTTCACCAGGAACATTTTCCTTTGAGCAGATGTCTCAATTAGCTGCTCCCTGTAGAATTTACTCAGTTTTTACTCCATTTTTATAGAGAACCCTCTCTGATGGCTCCTTGCCCAGTGATAGAAGAGATTTTAAGGGAGCAAAAGAAAGACTCATTAAACACATTTGAAACTTTTAAAGTGAAATCAAAGTGTTTTTTCGTTAGGGAAGCAGGACTGGCTCAGCCTGGTTCACGTGCTGGGGGTGTCAGTGCCCAGAATTCCAGGGTTTCCACCACGACTCCTTCATTGCTGCTTCAGTGATACTCAAACTGAGAACTTCTGCTCAAGCCAAGCAGCCAAGGCTAATTTAGCTGAGTTAGGGGGCCCATTTGGGTCCCTGTGAGCAGTAGCAGGTGGCTCCACTCTGAGAAGATTCCTGGCTTTTTCAAGTAACAAACGTAGTTTAAAAAATGCCTAAAGTTTGTTCATGCTACAGCAAAGCACCCGGAGTTAATCATTCAGTGTCAGTGCAGGACAGGAGTTACAACGACAATAAATCATCATCCATTTCCTTGAAACACCATCCCCTGCTAAAGGATTACTTCTTTAAATACCAGATAATTTTCTAGATCAGTGTAACAGGTCACCAGGAGGAGACACTGCTGACTGTCCTCCTTTCCTGCCTGATTACACTGATAAGCAAAGCACAGCTTTGAACCCTCTTATCACCTTCAGAATTGCCTCCAACACAGTGAAACGAGGCTTCCCATGCTGCAGCACCATCATCCTTCTTCTGCCAGCACCAGAATCCTTCTGCTTCCAGCACCACATCCCTCTGCTGCCTCTGGAGAGACAGACACGAGAGGAAGTGGAGCACAAAACAGCTGCTGGATCTGCCTGTGAGGCTGAAGAGAAGCTGTTCTCATTCATTAGGACCAACCAGGCTCTGAACAGCCTTTTTGTCCAAGGTAAAGTGAAGTCCAGAGGGTTATGGAAATACTGATGGATCTAACGGGTGGTAATAGGTAGGAAAACACATGTAGGAACTGGGGGGATTCAGGCTGGATGTTAGGGAAAATTTCTTCACTGAAAGGGTGGTCAGGGATTCCATGGAAAAGGCTGCCCCAGGGAGTCACCACCCCTGGAAGTGTTCAAAACATGAGTAGATGTGGCACTTCATGATATAGTTCAGTGACGTGGTGAGACTCAGTCAAAGGTTGGACTTGATGATCTTGAAGGTCTTTTCCAACCTTAGTGATTCTGTGATTGTATGAAATGTGGAATGTGATCCAAGAAAGCTTTGCTTGATCATAGGCCCTGGAGATTTTCTAGAGGAAGAAGGTCTCTGGTAGAAGTCTCCCCACTCCCCTCCTGCCTTCGACCACCAGCAGCTCTGTGACTTCACATCTCAGAGCCATTTGGGGAGCAGAGAACAGGCAACTGTTCCTGGTTCTCCAGTCTGTGCAGCCTGCAGGGATCACACCCCTCACCTCAGGAGCAGGACCTCTCAGTGCTTGAATCCCAGCCAAGTCCCAGATTCACAGGAGAGGTGGAAAACCCTTCCACCTGGGAAATTTCCCAGATGGATGGTCAAGAGCTTTGGAGAGGGAGATTTAAACATCTTGGAGCAGAGAAGTGTTTGGAGACCCAGCTCCTCCTGTCAGTCAGTGACCTAACCAGGGTTTTGTGCTGCTGGAGAAGACACAAGGAGGGGCTCACTGCAGCAGACAGGCACAGGCTGGGCAAAGAACCACAAGCAGCCCTTTTAGGGTCCAAATCCACCTCCAGAGGCATCTCTGCAACCCTGAACCTGGATCACACTCAACACTCACAGAGTTCCCAGCTGAGCATTTCCTACAGACCAGGCTCTGCAGGTCCTCAGCCCCATCCAAGGTGCCTCTCTCCGCTTTGCTGGGTCTGGGACTGAGGTGCCAAACAAGACTCAGGATTTCCACCCCTGTTCAGGCAGTGCAGTGCTGAACCTCAGATGATGAACGCCCTGTGCTGGGCCAGCAGACGAATCAGGTAAATCATCCTGCTTGTGCTACAAACTCCACTCCCATTGCCTCTCCCAGCCCTTTCGAGCCACAGAAGGCTTTTCCTCATGCTGGGAATAGAGATTCATTTCAGCCTTTGCCCGAGAGCTGCACAGTGTGCAATGATCTGAAGAAACCACCGGTACCAGTCCCATGTGGCTTCTTCCCAGCCCAGGAGAGCAGAAGGACCAACAGGGCCTATCTTGTTTTCCTTCCCTATCCGAGGCTTCCTTGGGGCAGGTTGAAAACACGCCAGAGATGATGTTCTGTACTGCCAACAATTGCAAGGGGTTCTGCAGGAAGAGAGCTACAGAGTTATCAAGTCAGGTGAGTAAGAAGGATCTCAAGGGGGCCTGGACACCTCTGAAGGGTAGAAAACCTCTCCCCTCTGCTGCCAGGTCTCCAGACCCTGCTGCTCCTTCTCCTCCCCGGATGACAAGTGTTATTCCACGCCTGCAGGCAAGCTGTGAATATGCAAACATGCACACCCTGCATTAACATTAGCAGCAATGTTTAAATCACGCTCCAGAGGCTAATTGGCCAAAATTCAAAGGTGACACAGAGAGAGCAGCCCTCGAACAAAGCATCAGATGTGCAGGGGTTGTTCCAACTTGCCCACATTCCCTGCTCTCCACTGCCCTGAGAAGGCAGATCCAGCATGGGAAACTGGGCACCCAGTGAGGCAAAACCCAGAGCCAAGGCTGAAGGGCTTCACAGGGCAGAAGAGTGGGTTTCTTTGCAAGATGTACCTGAACAGCTGCCCACAGAATTCCGGAATTGTTAGGGCTGGAAGGGATCCCTGGACATCACCCAGTCCCTGCCCCTGCCCAAGCAGGGTCACCCAGAGCAGGTGACTCAGGGACATGTCCAGGTGGGTTTGGGATGTCTCCAGTCAGGGAGACTCCACACCCTCCCTGGGCAGCTGTTCCAGGCTCTGCCACCTCTATGGAAAGAAGTTCTTCCTCAAGCTGGGGTGGAACTTGCTGTGTTTAATTTATGGCCTCTGCTGCTCATCCTCTCGCTGGGCACCACTGGGCAGAGTCTGGCACCGTGCCCAGTTAGAGCAAGGCTCCGGGTTTCTACCCAGAAACTGGATCCCTCCCCAAAAGCAAGATGTAGCAACTGGTGTCACAACTTGTACTTGACATCTTCCTTCATGCCCAGCTCCTGTATTCACAGTGTGATGTGAGACTGGGTTCTTTTCACAGAGATGACAATGTGCTCCAGCCCCCCTGGTGAAAAGAACACTTCAAACCTGATATTTCTGGCTCAATATAAAAAAAACCCCAAAACATTAAAAAAGCCATTAAAAAAGCCCCACGCTGACATTCTTCAGCCACATGTTGAAGTCAGTATTATACGGAAATAATTTCATTTGGAATGAAATGAGTGAAAAAGTACTGCACTAACCCCTCTAGGGATATGACCAATAAAATAGTATTTGAACTGTGGGCTCTCAGTAACTAAACCTTCTTTTTTATAGAAAATAAACTGTCTTTATTTGAGTAGCTGCATTTCATTTTTCCCCCCAATTTTCATACCTTTCCCAAAACCATGAGTCATGGCCCCAAACCCTCTCCAATCGTGCCACATGGAGCCCTCCAGCTCCTCTCTCAGGAGTCAGAACGAGAGCAAGGGTTGCAAGAGCAACTCCAGGGGTAGATGAGGAAGGAGGGTGGGTGCAAAGAGGTAGAAGGAGGAGGGTGCAAAGCGCTGCCTTGGTCACTTTGGCTCCTGTTTTCCCAAGGGAATGGCTCACACACGAGTACAACCACCACCATCTCCAAGGCAAGGGGTGTGTGAAGCACCTGCACTTCAGGCCATGCTGGGCTTCACTTTCCCTGCCAGGTCTGGCCTAAGAGCTGCCCCAATCCTGTGGCAGCAAAGACGGGTCTCTCTCCGTATTTAGGACACAAGTGCTTTGTGTTTGCCCAACACCTTTTACCTGAGGTTTTCCGTGTCACACAACGCTCTGGGAAGGAACAAATCCTCAAGGGGCACAATCTGACTGTCCAACCATTCCCTTACAACACCCACCCCTCTGTCCAAGGGTCTTCTTTGCCAATTGACTCCATCATCTCCAAAATTTCCCCTCCAATCTCACCTTCCTTTGCAGTGACATGTGAGAGACCGTGAGTTTGGAAGGACCCATCTAAACCATCTGTCTGACACCTTGTCTAGCCCAGGCTGGAGAATTCCTCCTGTTCCCTGTCGTGGCTCCTTTCAGGGACCTGGGAAACCATTACAGAAAACAATGATATTCCAAAAAACTCAGAAAAGAGCCATGTTATAAACCAGACACTGTGCCCCGGAGGAGCCTCCTGAACAGTGGGACATGAGCTGCTACTTCCCACTGGGCCTGGGGATGAGACTCTGCCTATGGGGTGGTGCCTTCAGCAATGGGGACACAGACACTGTGACAGTTGCTTGCCCATAACCATGAGCTGACACTGAGATGCCCTTTCCTGCTGCTCCTTTCTCTCCCATTGCTCCACCTCTCCTTGACATTTTTGTGCCCTGTTGTCCTCCTTTTCATTTAAAACTCACCCACAATGGAAAGCACAAGGAAAAGAGGAGAGGAAAAAGGTGAAAGAAAATGGAATTATTCCTGGTGTAGTTATATCAACAAAAACAGGGGAAGATGAAGGGGAAGGAAAGGCAGGGGACCACAGCCATGGGATGCAGATGGGGAAAGATGTGCATGGAAAGTGTGGACTCAGTCAGGGAAATGTGGAAATAGAAGAGGAAAGGAAAAGGCCATTCTGTCTGAGGAAAGACAGTCAGTTATCCAAGAGCACACATAGGGGAACAGTCAGTGGGGCAGGCTGGATCTCAGGGAAAGGCTCTTCCCCCAGAGGCTGGTTGGGCACTGACCAGGCTCCCCCGGGCAGTGGGCACAGCCCCAAGGCTGCCAGAGCTCCAGGAGGCTTTGGCTGCTCCTCTGGGGCACAGGGGGGGACTCTTGGGGCTGGGGCTGTGCAGGGCTGAGGGTTGGACTGGATGGTCCTTGGGGGTCCCTTCTAACTCAGCACATTCTGGGATTCTGGGGTTCTGTGACAGCACAGCTGGAGGCAGTGGGATGGTGGGGGGTGGCTCGTTGTCAGTGTGTCCCCAGCATCAGGTGCCCAGGAGGGCACAGCAGCACAGGGAGGTCCGAAGGTTTCCTACCTGTAGGACCAGCCCCAAGAGCAGGAGAACATCCTGCTGTGCAGCACACAGGACTTTGTAGCTGAGCACTGTCCCCCTTAACTCAGAGCTCTCCAGCTCCTGGCCCAGACTGGCTCATTCCTTCCCTGTTCACAATTCCCACTTCATCAGGCCCTGATTTGGCTGCTCTCCTTCACGTCCCGTCCCTCTGAGCTCTTGGCTCTGCTCCCCTCCCTGGCACACCTGGGGGGAAGCTCCAGGTCTGAGGCATTTCTGCTCCATCAGTCATTTCTTTTCTGTCTCTGGTGAGTGTCCCCAGGGATGGTGACAGTGGAGCCGAACTGCTCCAGCAGTGCCCAGGGAGGACACCTCAGGGGCCAAGTACCTCGTGTCCCTGCTGGGGCTTGGTGACAGCTCTGCAGGAGCCAGGATCTGCAGGGCCTGACTGCTCACCTGAGCCGGGATCTGCAGGGCCTGACTGCTCACCTGAGCCAGGATCTGCAGGGCCTGACTGCTCACCTGAGCCAGGATTTGTAGGGTTTGACTGCTCACCTGAGCCAGGATCTGCAGGGCCTGACTGCTCACCTGAGCTCCCTGGAAAGCTCACGCTGGGACTGATGGAAAGCTGGTACTGTAGCTGATCCCAGCTCCCTGGAAAGCTGGGATTGGGGTGATCCGACCCCAGCTCCATGGAAAGCTGGAGCTGAGGCTGATCCCAGCTCCATGGAAAGCCAAGCCCCACCCTTCGGCCCGGGATAATATTTTTCTGCCGCCTTGCCAGGGTTGTCCTTTGTTTTCTGAGCTGTTGCTACGCACCTGAGGCACACGAGGGAAGTCACCTCTCCAGAGGAAAGAACACTGGCAAAAAGTCACCAAATCATTGTTCTGGTGCTTTCTGTGTCCTGGACAAACATGTGAATCTGCTCCTGTTTATCGGGAGGCACAAGAGCAGCATTTTCTGGTGATCCTCAGAGGTGATTTGGCCATTGGACCTGCTGGGCTCAGTGGCAGCACTTGGCCCCAAAAACAAAACCAGGAAGAGACTAAGTGTTCCCATACAACTTCCAGCACAATCAGCAGCCCTCCTCGAAAGCCCCTCTGAAAGGAGAAATGGGAGAGGGGAAAAAACAATTGACAGCAGAGACTTTATTAAAAAACAATGAAAAAAAAAAAAAGACAATTCTTCCGTTAATCAGACCCTTATCAGCAGCAAGGTGATAGAAAGCCAGAGTTTAATTGGAAGTGAGCAAATGTGTTTGTGCTGCTGTGGAGAGCCTTGTCTATGTGAGCAGGAATGTGGCTGCATCCTGTTTTCCTTGCTGGTGGGGGAGGAATCCGCTCAGGATTCCTTGAAAGGCTGTGGCGTGTTTTCCAGCAGCTCCATGCTGGGTCTGTGAATTGGGTTCCTGCTTCTCAGCATCCTGGAGAGCAGCTTTGTGCTCAAAGGGGTCCCAAAACAGTGGCAGTGTTTTGTAGGAAAAGACCTGTCATCCTTCCATCACAGCAGCAGGTGCCTGAGCTCCTGGCACCTGCCTCCTCTGTGCTCCATCCCACTCTGCTGCTGTCTGCAGACAGCAGGACAATTCCCAAAGCAGGGAGATTTAGGATTCCAGTGATATTTTACTCACTGCCCACTCACCTGTGTCTTTGCAAAGGGCAACACGGGCAAAACTGGAATTGTAAAGGAGGTAGGGGTCAGAGAGAGCCCAGGGAGGGCTGTGCTCCCTCCTGCACGAGGTGGGCAGTGTCTAGGGGTGCCACATGCCCTCAGCTCTCAGGGATCTCCAGACAAGGCAACAGGCAGGGAAAGATCCCCAGTCCCTCTGCTCCTGTTGCCTGAGAGGAACCTTTGTAGGGCACTCGGTCATTGTCTTCTTCATGGCAAACCCTCAGGGACAGTGTCTGCCAGCTCTGTCAGCTCCTCAGCCCCCTGCCCAGTGCCAGGAAGGGCCTCTCAGATTCACCCTGGCTTTTTCCCTCTGCCAGGGGTGTTTTCTGCTCCACTGCATCCATCCCTTTCCAGCACAGCCTCGTTCCGTGGTGCAGCGCTGGATGTTCAGTGAACCTTCCACTGCCGTGCCATTAAGTCTCAGGACACCTAAAATTTATAAACATTTTTTCTCCTCTTCTCAGTCCCGACCTCTCACCAAAGGAATCACAGTCACCCCTCCATCCTGCCCCTTGTCAGTGCAGCTCCTGCCAGGATGATGAACAGCCCCAGCCCAAATGCAACACCCTTTTCTGTACCAAAACTGCGGCTGGCTTGGATGGAGGTGTCACCTGCCCAAATCTCTTTGGACTGTCCTTGGAGCATTGGCCACACAAACACGAAGTTTGGCTCTCCTGGGAATGTCACCCCAGAGCAAGTTTGCAGAAGAGGCAAATCCAGCCAGCACTGCAGCCCAGCATAATTAAGCAGCATTTTCATTCACGTCATCCCCTGGCTTTGGCTTGGCTTTTATTATAGTCATTACAAAGACAGATATTACTTTTGCATTGACTCACTTGATGGGTTGATCAGCACTTTATTGTAGCCTCCAGTTATAGCACTTTTTATGGCATCCAGAAGAACTTAACCATTAGCACACTATTAGGAAGAACACTGGCAGCTGATTAAGTTGCTGAAGGTCAAAGACATTTTTCTTAATTGCTCCATGTGTGCTCCCTCCTCCTCCCCCTCCAACAGAGCTGGAGGGAGATTATTCTCTTTTAATAATAAAGTCCCAGAGCCATACCCCGGATTTGCCATCAAATCCCCAGGGAGAGGGCTATTCACCATCCTAAATCTTGTCTAAACTGTTATGGCCTCGCTGCTGAAATGTGGTCTTGGGTATTTTCATGGCATGTATGAAACTAAAAAAAGCCATCAGGGTGACTTATTAGATTCATTACAATAGATTGCAAATAGTGGGCTAATAGGGTCCTAATAAAAGGGATGGATGCACTGAAGGGAGCTCCCTGTGTTTGGAGGGAGAGGGCAGATGATTTTCCAGGCTCTGCGGGCTCTCAGGACTCCTGGCTGTGGTTGTTCCCTTCGGTGCTCCTTGTCTCAGCAGCACACACCCTCAGAGCCCCTTGCAGGGCCTAAAGGGGCTCCAGGAGAGCTGGAGAGGAACTGGGGACAAGGGATGGAGGGCCAGGACACAGGGAATGGCTTCCCACTGCCAGAGGGCAGGGATAGGTGGGATATTGGGAAGGAATCTTTCCCTGTGAGGGTGGCGAGGCTTCCTCGTTGTGGTTGTTGCCAGAACAGCCCCGTCACAGGCAGGAAGAGATCCCAGAGTTCACGAAAGTCTTTCCAATCAGCCTTGTCATCCTCTCCTCTGGAATGCAGCACTTCAGGTGTTTTCCCACTAACTCCCAGGGAAAGCTGCTCAGCAAGGTGTTCATACCCCGTGCTCCGGGCTACACCAACTGTGCACTGAGCTGTGCCTCCAGCGCTCCTCGTGCACCACAGGAATGGGGATGTAGCTGAGCCAGTGGCACCATCCCTCCTGTCACCAACACAGCTGGGGACAGGGAGCTTGTTTAACTCAGAAAACAAGCAGTTTTGCCCTCTGTGCTCCTCATCTCAGCAGCACACACCCTCTGGGATCAGAGCAGTGTGTGAGAGGGAAGGTAACTTCTTCCTGAGAGATCAGATATGAGGCAGAAATTGTTCCCTGTGAGGGAACAGGTTGCCCAGAGAAGCTGGGGCTGCCCCTGGATCCCTGGAAGTGTCCAAGGCCAGGTTGGATGGGGCTTGGAGCAACCTGGGCTAGTGGAAGGTGTCCCTGCCCATGACCGGGGTGGAACAAGATGAGCTTTAAGGTCCCTTCCAACCCAAACTGTTCCAGCATTCTATGATTCTGTGATTCCATGACTCTATGACTTGCACCACTTCCAAATAAATCCACACCATAAGTCTGGAAAAACAGCCACGAGCCTCGTGCTCCTGGAGAGGGGGCACGTCCAGGGATGGGACACAGCTCTGCTCTGGCTGCAGGGTGAGTTGAAGGCTTCAGCTCCCTTCTCAGGCAGAGTGTTGCTGAGGGTGCTCACACCTCCCAGGCCTCACCAAACTCCTTGTGGGATCAAGGATATACTTACCTGGAGCTCATTGCCAGCTGGGGTTTGGGCCTGTGTTCAGGACAAGGAACACAAGTTTAAATTGTGGGACTGTGCCCATTTCGATTTTCTGCTTCAGCGTCTCCCCTCTCACAGGGAGGGAAGCTCTGCCCTCCTGCTGCCACCGGAGCTGAGAAACCAAAATCCCTGGAAGGGATTTCTATGGTAAATTCCACCTGCAGAATGATCCTGGTGGCCTCCCACATTCCAGAGTCTCAGGCACGTTTTTAGCGGCTCATGGGGCTTCATCTTTCAGCTCTGGACTCGTCTGAAGTCACTGCATGGTCAAAAACATCTTTCCTCCCTTCTCCTGAGTTGGATTTCTACCAGTTCGGTTTTCCCATGGGGGTTTAGTCAGTGCTGGAGGGGAAAGGCTCCCCTTGGAGCAGCCTTTCCCTGGGGGGGTCAGCGAACTGCCTCACCTTTACAGGGGAACCTGATGGAGAAGTGCTTTGGGGAGGAACAAACTGATTCCTTTGGACAAGGGGGTGGCTGTAGGGGCTCCCCAAAGGTCTTACAGAAGTCAGACAGGTGAGAGACAGCCAGCTGCTCATCCATGAGCAGGTGTGAGGCTGAGGAAAGGCCTTCCACCAGGCTCACAGGCAGAGCCAGAGGAAGGTGTGGCAGATGGAGATGTCCTTCACCAGCAGCTCTATGCCAGCTCCACCTGCCTTGGCTTTCCTTCCAATCCCTTACAAAGGAAGTGATTAAGGGTTAAACAAGACCTTGTTCTCATGGAAGAGATTTCGGGGTTTTACCCTTCACTGTTGCCTGGATCAGATAAGACAGGCTGTGGTCGGTTACTGTGATGCCCAGACCCGGGAATGACATCCAAAGAGCCTGTGGCTTTCCTTGTCACCCAGCCAGGAGATCCTGAAGATGTGGGATGCACTGACCACAGGCACCTCACAGCCTTTGGCAGAAGGTGTGGATTTTGGAGCTGACACCCACTGTGGATCTGCTTTTTTCTCGTTCCATCCAACTCAAGGCAACCAGACAAGTCAATAACCTTCAGATCCGAGGAACTGGACCCAGAGACACCATTTGGCAACTTTAAACACGGAAGTTACATCAAGCCCTCCATTTCCTTGGCTAAAACTACCCACGGACACGTGTCAGATCCTGCCACAGTCTGTGGAAGCCAAACCACAGGAGCTCCCCAGCCTTGGCCCAAGGGACTGGAGAACGTCTCGGTGGTGGAGGGCACTGAGAAGCTCCCACTCCATTGAACTGTGCTATTCTAAGCTTGGCTTTCCAGCACAAGCTCAAGGAGGTATTTCCCAGGGAAAAGACCTTCTGCAGAATCTCTGCCTCGGTGCCTTTAGTTCTGGCTTTAGTCCCATGTGGGACTGACAGATCTCTGGGAGAGATGGAATCCTGGGGCCAGAGGCTCAGCTGCTGCAGAGGCCCCCAGCCCTGTCTGGAGGGTCTGTGCTGCTGGACCACAGCCAAGCTCCACAGACACACTGGGAGCTGCACTTGCAGCTCAGGCCAGAGGTGCCCAAAGCAAAGGCACAGGAACAGGGGCTGGCCCGTGGCAAGTCGTGGCCCTGCACCCATTCAGTGTCCCCTCCCCTCCTGCTGCACCCTGGGCCTTATCCCACAGAGTCACAGATCCACAGAACAGTTTGAGAGGGGAGGGACCTTTAAAACCATCTCATTCCACCCCCTACCATGGGCAGGGACACCTTCCACCAGCCCAGGTTGCTCCAAGCCCCGTCCAACCTGGCCTTGGACACTTCAGGGATCCAGGGGCAGCCACAGCTTCTCTGGGCAACCTGTGCCAGGGCCTCCCCACCCTCACAGGATTTACCCCTAATATGTAATCTAAACCTCTCTCTTTCAGTTTGAAGCCATTCCCCCTTGTCCTGTCACTGCAGTTCTGATGAACAGTCCCTCTGGGGTTTCCCTGTAGCCCCTTCAGATCCTGGAAGGTGCTCTGAGGTCTCCACAACCTTCTCTTCTCCAGGCTGAACACCCCAGCTTTCTCAGCCCGTGATTTCATAAGGCCCAGCTCTTCCACAGAGTGATCCAGACCAAAACAGTTCAAAATTATAAAATTCGGGGCAGAAAATCTCCTCTCAGAGCAGATACCTGCCCTGGACAGCTGCTTCTCTCCATGGAGGCATCTAGGGGCTGGTCCTGAAAAGCCATCACCCAGATACCTCTCATTCAAACCATCCTGGTGTTTTATGTCAACACATCTTCTCCCAAGCAGAACCCAACAGTTCAACAAATCTGAGGAGGGAACCAAGTCCCATCAAAAAGAATATTGATTGCCTGCTGAGGACAGAACTGGCCCAGGGTGCAGAAGGGAGGTTTGCTGCCCGTGGGCCATCTAGGAAGGGCTTTTTTCAAGAATGCCTGAAAAAATGCCAGAGTCACACGCAGGGAACAAGAGGTCCACTTTCATGGGCATTGTCAAGCACAAAAAAGACTGCTTGATTAAAAAGCTGCACCTTAGGAAAGATGCCCTGTCGCTTATAGTTAGAACTGGCTTTGGAAGTTGCCTGAATTCCTGCATTTTCCTCTTAAATGAAGTTTTATTATTCTGTTCTTTCCTGCTGGGTGTGAGAATTTATAAAATATGCCTCTTTCAACCTACTCCAGCTAATCTTTGTCAGTGGATTCAACAACCTCGAGAATAAGCACAGTCCTCTCTTCATCCCTTTTCACCCTAATTAAGATGCTCTTCAGCATCTCCTTTCTCTTCTTCCCTCGGGTGGTACCTAATTAGGACTTCTAATTAAAGCTGCACCCTCAGGGCTGGGCTTTGCACAGATGTTGGGATCGGTCCAGGCACCACCACAGAGCTCCTGCCAGGCTCAGGTTGTCCCTCAGCACTTGGTGGGACTGAGGGGCTTTGCAGAACATCCCTGGCGAGGAGATCCGCTGAGGTTCTGGGATCAGGGCCCTGGGGGACTTTTCTGCATGTCTGGCCTGTGGCATTTTTGAGCTGGTTTTCCAGACATGTCAACTTCCAGTATTTCCTCCTGTGGAACTCACTGGTGAGTCCAAAGATTCCTCACATGAATTTGGGGAACCTGCCTTGGAAGATTTTCCATCATTCATCCCTACGGCAATTTTTTCTCTATTGATTGATCTTAGGGTCCCCAAAAAAGCAACAACCCACCCACAATGATTAGTTCAATTTTCTCTCTCCCTGTCTGGATGTCTGTTTTCAAGCCCACATACTGTAGAAAGGCTGGAGAGTATTTTTTTCTCGTCCTACCTCCAGCAAATATGATGCTTCTCACACCCCAAACAGGGATGTTTGTTCTCTAGGACCGAGGGCTGACCAAGTCAGAGTTCCTTTGTGACTTCAGAAAGATAAATAATAGGCTGATATTAATAGGCTAAATAATAATTGCTAAATAATAGGCTGGAAGATAAATAGCAAGCCCAAGGCTTGTTCAACAGACCCTCCAGACAGAGGGGAAATCTTTCCTGGGAAGTGCATGAATGTCCAACAACCCTCAGCTTCCTCATTCCCACCACCTGAAATCAGTTCAAGCATGACATTGCAGAAATTCTCCAAAACAGGCAAAATCCTCAGGCCTGTCGTGGAGCTGGGCTGAGCAGAGGAGGGGAGGATTGCACCTCAGATGTTATATATAGGAAATTGCAGAGTTTCACTGTTTAACTGTAATCCAATGTCCTCCTGATCATGGACATTTCTCCGTAAATCCAGAGCCCCAGTGACTTACTGTCACAGAAACCTCTGCAGGAATCTGGTTTTCACACCCAGTCTCAGGGTGGAGGCTGGGCCAGGGGAGATGCAGCTCAGCCAGGAAAGGCACTGGGGAAGGAGGGGCTGCAGATCTGTCTGGGAAGCCTTGGAAACCAACAGAGAAATCCCAGAGTCAGAGAATCTCCTGAGTGAAAGGGACCCCAAGGACCATCCAGTCCATCTCCTGGCCCTGCACAGACACCCCAACAATCCCACCCTGTCCCTCAGAGCACTGTCCAAACCCTCCTGGAGCTCTGGCAGCCTTGGGGCTGTGCCCACTGCCCTGGGGAGCCTGGTCAGTGCCCAACCAGCCTCTGGGGGAAGAACCTTTCCCTGAGATCCAACCTGAGCCTGCCCTGACACAGCTCCAGCCCTTCCCTGGGGCCTGTCCCTGCTCCCCCAGAGCAGAGATCGGAGCTGCCCCTCGGGAGGAGCTGCAGCCCCCGCTGAGCTCTGCCCTCAGTCTGCTCTGCTCCAGCTGGACACACCAAGTGCCCTCAGCTGCTCCTCATGGCCCCTCCAGACCCTTCGGCATCTTCATAACCCTCCTTTGACTGATGGCTTTTTAACTGCACTTACTTAAAAAATAATAACATAAACCCCAATCAGGCATTGTCAGCTCTGAAGGTCAGGGGCACAGGAGGGGATGTGGTTGTTCTGTCCCTGTGGTGACACTCACGGTCACAGAGCTGGGAAGAGCATTTGAGGCAAAGGGCTCAGCCCTGGGAAAACACTTCCAGGATTCCCTGGCACCAAGATCCAAGCTGGTCTGAGCACCCACAGCCCTGGGTACAACACCCTGGGGATAACTCCTTACCAGTATCCCCTAGACATCTAGAAAGGAGGAAGGTGTGTAAGTTAAGGAATGTTTAAGTCACCTGATGGATTCACTCTGAACTGAAATTTGCTCAGGACCATTCCCAACCTCTCCATTCCCACCCAGCTCTGCTGTGCCACTCCCTTTCCCCATGCTTTGGGCCATCCGGATTCCTCTCCCTTCACCCACCACCCCTCAGCCACCAAAGAAGGAAGAAAAATCACACTGACTTTCATCATTATTTATTACAAATTATATTTTGAAAATCACTGTCTAAAAAAATCAATAGAATTAAATAAATATACAGATTTCAGGATGCTACATATGGCAAGTGTGCAGTAAGTCACTTAAGGAGACATTATCCACACAAGGAGAGATACATAGTACTTAACAGCAGTAGTTTTATTTTAAATTACTCAGCTCACATTAAACCATGTGCAAAGTTTCCTCCAGAACAAATCTTTTCAGGTTTGTTTTTTTTTTTTAGAATGACTCCAACCTTCAGAAGGTGAAATACAAAAAAGATTCTCTGCAGCTTTGGGGACCAAGTGACTCATTTGCTCTTTCATTTATGACACAATCAGTCGGTCTCATTCCCCCCCCCCCTCCAGGGCTTAGAGCAAAATCAAGGAATTATTTTTTCTGTCCACCGGGACTACACTTGCAACAGCCACAGATTTTGGTCCACCACCAACTTCCAGCAGCCTTTAGAAATGCTCCTGTGTAATACTGGATTGGGCAGCAAGAGGGACCCAACAGTGGTTCCAGAAGAGCAATGATTTCCCTGCACTGCCCAGGGGCAGCTGCAGCCTCTGTTTCTAATGGAATTAATCTGCCCAGGCAAACAAAAGTGCATTTGTGATACGGCTCCAGAGCCTTGAGATTGTGTTTGCTTGCAGGGTTGGTTCCTAGGTGCTGGGCTCAGTGTTTTTCCCGAATTCCCCTCTCCCTCCTCTGGGCCAGCAGCCCTGTGTTGCTCCACGGCTCTGGCACGGCTTTCAATCCCAGCCTTTCCCTGTGCACACAGCACTGCGCTCCCCGATAGAATCACACAAAGGTTTGGGTTGGAAGGGACCCTGAAGTCCGTCCGGTTCGAACTCCCTCTTCTTCCCAATCCTCCCTTCCAAACCCATCCTGTCTGGCTGCCCTTTCCATTCTCTAACCAGGTTACAATTCCCACAGTGACCTGCTATCCATACACTGTATTTATTACACAGAGCCCAGCTCAGAGATCTGATCTAAGCAAAGCAGCAAGCAAGCCTTTGGATCTTCCCCCACCACCACCTCTCTGCCTCCAGCCTCTCCTTCCAGGCAGAGCTGGAACAAAGCTGGGATGTCAGGCTGAGAGCTGGGAGTACCCTGCCCCCCTGAGGGTGTGTCCAAGGAGACCAGATGGATTCACAGCCCCGAGCTGACCCGGAGCAGCAGCTCAGGCCCAGCAGGGCTCCCTCCCCCCGGCTATGCTGGGGCTCCTGCAGAGACAGCTCCACCTCAGCCTCCCCACCCTGTGCCTGCTGGGAGGGGGCACACTTGGATTTGACCCTCCACCTCAGCTACAGCCACTCAAGGACCTGAGGGAAAACTCCCTTCAGTGAATTTCTCAGCCAGTGAGTGCCACTGACCACTCAGTTGCCTTCCAGGCTTCTGGATTATATATATTTTTAATACCAAACTGGGAGCTCTTTCAGCCTGGGAGTCTCATTCACAGGCACTGACTGACAAGAGAAAATAGTGCAAAGTTGGGCTCAGGCTGGAGGCAGCTCATCCCTGAGCACCATGACCAGCCAAAGCCCCTCTGCGTGGGGCCAAGCTGGGCCCTGCTCAGACACAGCTCAAAGGCAGAGCAGAGCAGGTCAGAGACAGGGGCTCAGTGCTGGCACATCCAGGCCTGCACAGATCACCTGGGCTGTGATTCCACCCTCTGCCCAGGACTCCAGAGCAGAGTTAAGCTTGTCCTCCTCCAGCAAGACTCTTGCCTGATCCAAAAAGGCACCATTCAGCTCCGCAACACATCTAGGACTGTATAGAGAGAGAGTTTTCCCTTTACAACAGTCTCTGGAGTACAGGCAGTGCTGGGTCAGCAACAGGAGCACGGACACTTCCACTTCTTCCCTTCCACTCACGGCCTTTCCTTCAGCTCTAACTACTGACAGCGGAGCTGGTGGCACCCACAGGACTCCAAATTCTTCTGGTGAACTTGGGATGCACCTGTTTCTTATCTCTTCTTCTTCCAGATGTTTTTCCTCCAAGGCAGAACTGTTGGCTGGGGGTCCCTCCGGGAGCGCTGCGGAAGTTTCCCGGAGCGCAGGCTGGAGGCAGCAAGGTCCCTGGGAACAGAAGAGACACCACGTTCACTCTCCAGTCCATTTGCCCACTGCTCAGAAACAGCCCATACTATGACATTTATCTACCCCTCTCCAGGATTTACTGTGGGGCAGAAGATTGGGGAAGGCAGAGGGGGAATTTCCAGCCACAGCTTTATTAAGCCACAGTGGAGCTCCATCAAGCCCAACATCCCCTTTCCATCAGTGGCAGAGGATTCAAGGAGTCCTGCAGCAGGGCATGACCCAAGTGATGCTTCCCCAGATCTGCCTTTCAGACGCTGTTCCCGTTGCATCTGATTTAACTGCCAACAATTAACTGATTTGCCAACTCCCTTTAGCTCATTTACAGTCCTGGAGTCTGTGGTTTCTTCCAGCACCAATTCCGCAACTCACTGATGTAAACTCAGAAAAGCTCTTTCCTTTGGTCCAAAGTTGCTGCTCAATAAATTATATTCCTCCATGATGCCATCCCCCCACCCTCTTCTTGTACATCACCCATCTGCCTGTCCCATACCAGAGGAACGTCCTACTGAAATCCAGAGTTACATTTTATGCAATAATCCTCTGGATTTGGTAGGACACAAGCAACCCTGGCTCCCTCAGCTCTGAGCCCTCCATTCTACAGAGAGCAGAAACAGTCAAGACTTCTCATTTAAAGGAGACAAGAGGAAGAAGGCAGGTCAAATCCAAGTGGAAGCTGCAGTCAGGGGTCACAGCTGCTGATTTTCAAGTGCTTATGAGGGATGTTCAGGGTGGGTTTAAGTGCCATCTCACCTGAGAGCCCTCAGTAGGCCAGGATGGGGAGGCTTCATGTCACCACTCTGTGGGGACCTCATTGATGCTCCAGAACTCACTGGGAGCTTCAGACTCTGGAGGTACCTAATGAGCAAGAGGAGACTCATGAACCACCCACGTCCAGACTCGCTGTGCTGAGCCCCAGTGACAGACAGCTGAATGCATGATCTTGAAGGGTTAATTGCAGCTATTTGAGAGCTATTCAGGGATCACTTTTCCTGCTATTCCCTTCTGTCAGACTTCACTCTATTCACATTTAATGATCAGGGATTTTAACTATTGCCTCACTACGGAATTAATGACAGACCTCTACAATGGCTTTGCTCCCACCTCCCCACAGTGTATACACCCCTCTGTGCTGCTGCTGGAGGGAGAGAACTGAGACCCCACGTGCTGTATAAACAGAGCTGATCACAGAGGAGACTTGGCTTCTGAGTCCCAGCTCACAGCAGTCCTGCTCTGCTCCTCTGGTGTCCCAAAGCTCCACACCCTCTGCTTGCCCCTGTTCCCAACGTGCTGCCAGCTCTGCCTTCCCACCAGCACACCCAGCACCCTGGCAGCAGAAGGGATAGAGGTCACATTGCTTTATATCAGCTAGGAAAGAGACTTTTGTACAACCAAAACAGCTGGTTGGCACTGCCAGGGCCTCCTGGGAGGGCAGTGAAAGCCACTAGACAAGTTCCAGCTGTTCGCAGTGTCCCCAGGGAGCTGGAGACGCTCCAGGTCCTGAGCGCTGTCTGTCTGCTTGCCCCCTCCCCAAAGAGCCACCCTAAGGACCCCCTGACTTACCCAGGCTTTCCCTGGCAGAAGGTGGCACAGATGTTGTCCCTGGAGTGCGAGCACTGGCACCTGCCCGGCGACCTCCTGCGCCGCCTGGGCGGGCTCCCCAAGCCATAGGGAGCCGTGTGCCTGGGAAAAACAAAGGGATTCAGCCATGCCACCAACTTTTTTATTGGCCAAGAGGTTTACAGCACGCTCCTGGGAGGCAGCCAAGCCAGTGCCAGGACAATAAAAGACTCATCTATAGACATAAGCTGAAAAGGTCACTGATAGGTCTAAGCCTTTAAACTGCAGCTCCTCTCCCACCTCCTGTTCTCCCCACCCTACCCCTCCCAGGGAGATTGCCACGATGTGCTGCCTTGGAAGTGGAGTTCCCTCTCCCTGCAGCAGCCCAGGTGCCCGTGCAAGGGTTACCACATGGGCTGGGCAGTTCAGCTGCGTGCCAGAGCACAGCAGGAGCAGGGCTGGCCCAGGCCAGCAGCCCCAGCACAGCAGAGGTGTCAGTGCTTTCCTTCCCCCGCGGGTCTGACACACAGGACATCGTACAAGGATGTCTCGGGGCCATGAGAGGTCCTGTGATCACAGCGTGCCCCCAGAGCTGTTAGTACATTCCCAGCTCCATCTGTGATGGCAATCTCCTCTCCCAGAGGGTTCAGGATTGGCAGTGACTGCAACTCTTCTCCGAGCAAGCAGCGAGTTGTAGTTTCATGTCAGCAAGCATGATTATAACCACACCTGAGCACATGTGTTATGCTCCAGTGTGATGGCCATTGGTCTGAAACTGCTGGGAAAGCTGCTTTAACATTCCTGAGGGCAGGACTTGGCAGCCACGGGCCGTTAGTGCCAGCCCACCACTGTCTCATTAACAATACTGGCAGGGCCAGGGCTACGGTTTGCAAACGGAGAGAGCAACTTTCTGACTTGCAGCTACAACATTTTGGTGTTAATCTGGGCTTGCAGAGGTACAAACCTCAGAGCCCTTGAGGCAGCAGCGCCCTGTGCTTTCAGCCCGATCCCTGGGGGTGAGACTGAACCTCCTGAGCAGAAGCACAACCTGTCCCTTTCTAGGCTGAGCTTGCAATGCTCCCCCGAGCAGGTGCTCCCGGAGCCTCCCGGCGCTGGGACCCTTTCCCCATCCTCCAGCAGAAAGTACAGTCACTGTCCATCCCCAGAGCTCCCCCCCGAAAGCTGCTCGTGCTTACCCAGGTGTGTTGACCCAGATGATGTCCAGGTGACAAAAGTAAATGCATTCCTTATCCATCCAGCTGTTGCAGGAACATCGCTTGGTCCTCGGGGGCGCGGCCAGGTGGGACTCGGGCGGCGGATGGCCCAGACCTGCGGCACACGGAGGGAGGGATGAGCCGCAGGCTCGGAGCCCGTCCGTGTGTCCCCTCCGCAGCCACACCTCCGCCGGGGACCGCGGCGATGTCCCTGTGCCGGCAGCTTTACGGGGTGAGGCTGCGGCTCATCCCGGACCGGCACAACCCCGGGGGCTCCTCCGGAGCGAGGGCACCGCGCAGCGCTCGCACCCCGCAGCCCCCTCGGCACCCCCGTCCCCGCTCCCCCAGCCCGGGGGGGCCCCGGGGTACCAACCCCCCTCCAGCCCGGGGCTCACCGGCTTCCAGGAGGGCAAGGAGGGCGAGCGCCAGCAGCACTGCGGGGTGGCGGGGCATCAGCGCGGCTCTGCGGGCTGGGCTGAGCTGGGCTGGGCTGAGCCGGCGGCTTTTGGGGGCTCTTCTGTGGGTTTTCCTCCTTTTCCTCCCGTCCCTGCTGTTGCACTGGAGCCGCCGCGCAGCGTCTGGAGCCGCGGGGCGCCCGGCAGGTGCTTTATAGCCCCGGTCCCGCCGCGTCACGGCCGCTCCGCCCCGCGCGTGGAGCGGCCGCGGGAACCGCCGGGCCGGGGGGCACCGACACCCCCCCGGGGACACCGACACCTCCCGGCGACACCGACACCTCCCGGGGTTACCGACACCTCCGGGGATATCGACCCAACCCTCCGGGGACACCGACACCTCCCGGGGACACCGACCCACCCCACCGGGGACACAGACACCCCACCGGGGGCACCAACACCCCACCGGGGGCACCGACAGCCCCCTGCCCTCCTCACCCTCCGCAGGGACACGCGTGGGCTCCTCCGCCCCTTCTGTCCGGACAGCGCCGGAGGGATTTGGGAAGAACGAGTCCCGGGGGTGTTGGGGAGGGGATGCGGCGGGGGGTGACCGGGAGACCCCCAGGGGGTCCCGAGCGGGGCTGGAGCTGCAGGTGAAGGCAGGAGGACACACACACAGGCAGAGCCCCCGTGGGATGCCCCCCGACCACCTGCCCACGCGTGGGGACTGACCCTGGCCCTGCACAGCACCTCCCGGGGGGTGGATTAAACTGAGCAAACGGGACAGAATTCAAGATGTATTTCAAGTTTTTACTCGCAATTTCTTAATTTACTTTATTTTAATAAAATCATAAACTGATACTTTTACTCGGAGTTGTCGCTCAGCTCATGCAAATGCAGCTGTTCAATGGCACTCTCGTCTTTTTCTCTCTTTTTTTTTTTTTTTTTCACTAAATCAATTCAAAGACTTCTGCTACGTTGAGCAATTCGAATTTCTTGCAGTAAATCTGTCCTCCCGCTGTCTGATTTTGCTGCAGGATTCACGAGGCACATTCTGACACTGTATCTGCACATTTTTAGCATACGAGTCATGTAAAATAGAGTCACCTCCTGGCACGCACGGGGAGGCACTCGGATCCACTTCACCTGGCCCATCGTGTGTCAGGCAGGAGCAGGAAACTGTTCTCCAGAGAGATGTTGGGTCTTGACCGCCACAAGGATGGATCACAGCTTCCAGAATCCCCTGGGGCCACCGTTCCAGCTCCAGGCATCCCAAATCCTGGGTAAATCCCGTGAGCAGGTTAGAAAAGCCAAATCACTGCACTTGCCTTTCTGGAGGTGTTCTTAAAGGCTTCTGGGGAAAGGGAGTGTATTTTATTTGTTTACCATGAGCAGTTCAGGTTTTTATTGCCCTGTTGTCATGGGCAGATGGAAGATGATGGCAATTACAGCCAGTGGGAGTCTCCTGCACAGTAACACCTGTAGGGGGAAAGGAAAGAGAAATAAGAAAAAGGGCAATGAGGCAGAGTGTGGAGAGCTGCTGCAGTCTGAGTCAGGGCTTCTGCTCACAGCACCTCGGGGAAGTGAAATGGGTTTTGACTGCAGTCCTGCGAGCAATGCCCAGAGGATCTGCCATTCCCTCTGGGTGGGAAGCCCTCCCTGAACTCATGCAAAATGCACACACAGGAGATGCGTGCAGGGCAAAACCCATTGCAGGATCAAAACCAGCCCTTGCTGCTCTATTCACCAACTAGCTCTGACCGTGATGGCACAGGAGGGCACAGATACTGGTGAGAGCTCCTTTTACTGAGAGGGGGTGAAGTGAGGGGGCACAGGGGGCTGGAGCAGATGAAAAATGTACACATGGGAATGCCACTAAAATAACAGAGCAGATGACATCAGGCAGAGAAAATCAGGAAGAGTGAAAATTTTCTTTTAAAATAATATAACATTATTAAACATGTAATAATATAAATATATAATATAAATATAATAATATAGAATAAATGAAAATGTAAATTAAGATAAAATATATTAATAAAAATGAAATATAACTGATAAAATAAAGCTTCAGTATTCCAGGCAAACAAGCAGAGGGAAGTGTTTAACCTCTGTACCAATGCAACAATTACCCTAAAGAAAACAGGGAAATACAATAGCAGCATTACCTGTTACAGCCCATATTCCAGCTGTGCCAAGTTTCAGAGTTATGTCAGAGCTCGGATACTCTGTGACATTCCAGATGCCAGCTCGGTGATATAATAAATCTCCCTTGGCTTCCGTTCCTGGGATCCTCATTCTGGTCACTGCGGGTGAAAGCCGATCCCCTGGACGTGGGGAAGGGAACGCAGCAGTATTTGCTCACTGGGAGGAAAGGCTGGGCAGCAAATGACATCATTTTGTCAAAGAAGGGACTCTCTTTGAAAAGGTGCCACCAGTTGTTTGCACGAATTATGAGACAGAGCCACAGCACTGTGGCTCTCCAGGGTTCACTTGCTGAGAGGAGCAGCAGAGTCTGTCACCCACAGAGTTCGTGCCTCCAGGAAGGAAGAAGAGTCTCAAATTAACCTGATGATTTGGGCATCTGGTTCAAGCAATTTCCTTCACCTTTTGTGGCCAGAGCTCTGTCGCTCAGCTCACATTTCTAAGCAGCACCTGAAGCTACACGTAACTGCAATTCTTGCTGTGAGGCTGGAAGGAGACAAGTGCCCAGATGTCTGCCTGTGTCTGCCTTCAATGCCAGGTGCAAAAACATCTCTACAAACCAGACCTTTCATCCAAGATTTCTCAACTGTTTTCTTCGTTTCTCATAAATCCCAACAGATTGTCACAGAAAATGGAGCAAATGTTACACCCTCTTGTTCACATGTGCTGGATGGAGCCTGAACTCATTTTTTTTTTTCTCCAGGAAATACCCTCCTGTGCTGAGCAGGCACAAACCTGACCCACACACCTCTGGATGTTTGGCACCAGTGCTTCACAGATCCTAAAGGACATGTAACTATGGAGGAATGTCTGTATTTGGTGCAGGGATGTAGGAACCCTGCAGAGAAGAGCTGGGGCTGGCACTGCATGGAGCAGCACAGCTTTAAACTGACCCTGCTCTGAGACCTTCGTCCAGAACTAAAGAGTTTCTGTGGAAAAAAAATACTTTAAAAAGGGGGTTTTTTTGCCTTTAGGCTTGTGAAGAAGAATGTCCAGACATAAGGTGAAACAGATGTCTCAGCATCAACCATCCCACACAGCATGTTGGACTTGATGATCTTGGAGGTCTTTTCCAACCTTAATGGTTTTGTGATTATTCTGGTTCTGACTGTGGTGGTTTCAAGATCCTGCCTGTTTCAGGATCACAGAATATCCTGAGTGAAAGGGACCCCAAGGGTCAATGAGTCCAATTCCTGGCCCTGCACAGACACCCCAGCAATCCCACCCTGTCCCTCAGAACTCTGTCCAATCCCTCCTGGAGCTCTGGCAGCCTTGGGGCTGTGCCCACTGCCCTGGGGAGCCTGGTCAGTGCCCAACCAGCCTCTGGGGGAAGAACCTTTCCCTGAGATCCAACCTGCCCCTGCCCTGACACAGCTCCAGCCCTTCCCTGGGGCCTGTCCCTGCTCCCCCAGAGCAGAGATCGGAGCTGCCCCTCGGGAGGAGCTGCAGCCCCCGCTGAGCTCTGCCCTCAGTCTGCTCTGCTCCAGCTGGACACACCAAGTGCCCTCAGCTGCTCCTCATGGCCCCTCCAGACCCTTCAGCATCTCTGTGTCCCTCCCTTAAACGCTCTCTAACAGCTTTAGGTGTTATATTTTGGCACCCAAAACTGCCCAAACGTTGCATCCCCTCACACCATGTGCTGGGGGTTCAGCTTGGACCGGGAGCTGATTCTCCTTCACCCCTTAGACACAGAGAAGCTTCACTGCTGCTGCAACTGTCCCTGTTTCCCCAGTCAAGAACAGGAGCCACTTCTTTCCAAGGCCAACCCTGCTGGCATTATCACCACACTAAAATCACAAAGGAAAACAACAGGCTGGAGCAGAGGGCCGGGCCAGTGCTGCACAAACACGGCTCCAAAGAAGGAACAAAGGCGTACACAGGGTCCTAAATGCCAAAGCTGGGCTTTGCCTCCTGCAGTTATTTTTTCCCTTTTGTTTCTGACTGGAGGAGTACATTGTTCACCTCATTGTGAGGAATTCCAGGCAGACATGACGAAAGGGACAAAACAGCTCAAGACAAGAGACATCCCGTGCAGGATTCGTGGACGGGGCTGTTTGGAAACCAGGAACGAGCAAACAGGAAAGTGCTTTAACCATTGAGGAGACGGGATCCCGGCGTGTTCTTGGCCCCAGCAGGAACAATGGGGTGATGTCACGAGCCAGAATTCCCCACGGTGGATGGAAGCCCAGCAAATAACCATAACTCTTGTCCCGGGACATGAGCAGCATTTTTCCACAGTCGATCATTCCCCCGCCCCGAGTTGCTGTTAGGAAGTGTAGCAAAGAGACATTGTCAAGTGAGTCTTCCTTTGGGACTTCCATGGCCCCCCCTCCCCACCCCCAGATCAACACTTCAGCTGTTATAAATCACTGCTGTGTGCTGACTGGCAGGAATTCCAGTGGTGGTGCCGGGAGGCTGGAGGAGATATTTCACACAGGGAAGAAGAGTGAACACAAGGATGTGGATACTTGTAAGGGCAAGGAGGCAAAAGTCTCCTCAGTTCTGCACAGCTTTGAGATTCCAAAGAGATTTGACAACTCCAAAGGTGCTGAGGATGGCCAGGAGCTTTGGAGACACAGCCTTGCACAAACAGAGGTGGCTGGAGAACTTCAACCAAGGCTCCTAAATGACATGAGCAATACGGGGCCATCCTCCAGATCCCAGACTTTCTTATTTTGCCTTAAAGTCGGCTCTGTGGAGAGTCACCTGAAGTCCACCTGCAACATCCAGGCGTTCATTCCCTGAGGCAGCTCTTGAATTACCCTTTGGCTCCTTTCATTTGGTGGGGATTGGTCCCATGGGATGACTGGGCAACCCTCGCAGGCTGTGGCAGCTTTCAGTCTTTATTGGGCTATTATTGACAAGCTACACTGCTCTCACCTCTCCAAGATTTGCTCTGCAAGCCCCCAGTGGGCTTCTCTGAGCCACAGGAGCTCTGGGCTGTCACTTCTGTGTTGTTCCAGGAGGGTGGCTGTCAGTACCATGGGGAGGTGGGGCTGCTTGCTGGAGCTGGACATGGGATTTCAACAGCCAAAAGGACTTCCAGGAGTCCGAGGCAGTCCTGAAAATGGCAGCCCCAAAGAAAGGAGCATTAAGACAGGAGTGTTTGCATGGTGAGCTGATAACAGCTTTGTCCCTGCTCGGTGTTTGTCTGTGGTTTGACTATCAGTGCCTGAACACACCACGAAGGGTTGTTTACTCTGCTCCCAGTTTCCAGCTCTTCGTGTGTTTTCCCCATCTGTGTTCCCAGAGAAACCCAGTGTCCCTCACGGACATGGGGAGAGGCAAGGCTTGGAATTGCCATCCAAAGCCAGAACTGCCCTGCTGCCCCATGTCCCCACACCACAGACACGAGGCTTCTCTTGCACGGGGGAAGGACTCCTCAGGACACAAGGTGGGGTCAGGCTGGGATGTGCTGCCTCCAGCCTTTCCAGGGAGGTGGGAAGAGGCAGGAGCAGCAGCTGGGCTGGCCTTTGCAAGGACCACCTCCCACATCCAGGAGAGCCAGCCTGGTGGTGGCATCACCCAGAAAGTGCCTGTCCCCGTGTCAGGACACTGCCCTGTGCCCGCCCTGCCTGTGCCCGTTGGAGTCAGGCTGTGATCAGGCCTGGCATCGTTAAGATGCAGGAACGGATCATCTCAGCTCTGTCCTGCAGGCAGAAGGGACAAACCAGAGGTGTTGCTCTGTGGGACACGGTGGCACTTTCCTGCCTGAGAATTTAAATGTCCAGTGGCCACAAGAGGCTCTGAGACAGCAAAGGGGGAGGACAACCATGGTCCCTTCCTGCAGGGCTTCTCCCTTTAGCTGGACATCTCAGAAGCCACTTGAACAGGGCAGGTTTGGTGTCCTGGGGGTTCTGGCAGTGTTGGGCGGCCCTGCAGTGTCTGTCAGGCAGCAGGAAGCCCCTGTTGATGGGAACTCCAGGGCAGTGAGAGGGCTGTGATCCTCAGGGATTTTGAAAGGGAAAAATAGAAGTGAATGTCTCAGGGACCTTTGGAATGTACTGAACTGTCTCTAGTCTTAGAGGATTCTGACTTTCTTACACAGGTGTAATTAAATTTATAGTAAAGTAACTTGTTTTTTAGTAAAATAAATGGGGGAGAGTCGAGATGTGCCTCTGGGACACCAGTTTTAATTAAATCTAGACAAACTGGGAATATTGGGAATATATGGATGTGTGATCAGCTTTGAGGGGACATTCAACTTCATACACCAGGGCTGATATTTTAGACCTGAATGAGACACAGCAGGAGCAGCCACACATTATCCCTTATGGCAAGATTTATTCACCTTCCTCTTCAGCATCTTCTGCTGAGAACCACAAACCTGCTCTGGTCTGCTCTGGCGTTACACTTATTTTAAAATCATAATAATTGTGCTCCTGATGACACCTTTCCATAGTGCTGTGGGAGCTCTGGCTGGGGCAGACCCTGGGAAAAACTTGCAACTCAGCAAGAAATTTGCCGAATATTTTCAGCACAAGCTGTTCCTCCTCTCAAAAACATAAGGACTCAAAAGGCTGTGAACTCCTCCTGCTCCTTTCTCACTACCTGGTGGTAGAGGAAAAGGATGTTCCCCCTTCCTCTGTGGATGGAAAAGGAAATATTTGCAGTTAAAACCAGGGTTTTTTAATAAAGGGACGGACAGTTACACTGTGTCCCTGCCTGATTACACACTTTCTGTGCCCACAAGGCAAGAAAAGCACAGCCCTGAGTGTGTTTAGACAGTCCCATGGAGACATTCCTTGTCTGGTGAGTGTTCATTGGAACACTTTAACATGGATGTCGGCATTTACTCCACCCTGATGGTTGAACTCCTTCAGCTTTCCAGAACGATGAGTGACCTGGAATGTATAATTACAATAGGTGTCATGCAATTAATCACCACCTGGGAGCTGCCTCCAGCCCTAACTGCTTTTTGATCCCGGTCCTTCGCAGCAAGTGCAGGAGAACGGCTTGTGCAACACCAGGAATTCCAGCTGGGACAAGTTGGGGGGGGGTCCTACCACCCAGATAGGCACAAATCCCCCCTTCTGCAGCAGCTGCTCCCTGCAAACACCAAGGTGCTCCAGGCTGCAGTCACAGTAACAGTCAGGATCCACTTCAGATCCCAGCAGGATGTCTCAGGTCACTTTAAGCAACTACTTTTCATTTGGGCAGCAGCTTATTCCAGGGCTCTCCTCCAGGTCAGTTTTTGGGGGAAATATGGGGGGGGTAGGTTGGGGTAAATAAACTGCAAAAATCTGAGACAGGAATACATAGAGAGAACAAGGCAGAAATTAAACAGAGAATCACAGAATCCTGGAATCCCAGAATGGTTTGGGTTGGAAGGGACCTTAAAGCTCATCCAGTTCCACCCCCTGCCATGGGCAGGGACACCTTCCACCAGCCCAGGGTGCTCCAGCCTGGCCTTGGACACTTCCAGGAATTCCAGGGGCAGCCACAGCTTCTCTGCCCAACCTGTGCCAGGGCCTCCCCACCCTCCCAGCCAACAATCCCTTCCCAATATCCCATCTCTCCCTGCCCTCTGGCAGTGGGAANGCTCCAGAGCAGAGGGGCTCCAGCCCTGCAGCATCTCCGGGGCCTCCTCTGGACTTGTTCCAGCAGCTTCACATCTTTCCTGTGCTGTTGTTCCCAGGGCTGGAGGCAGCTCTGCAGGGGGGTTTCAGCTGAGCAGGGCAGAGAGGGAGAATCACCTCCCTCACCCTGCTGCCCATGGCCCTGCTGGCCCAGCCCAGGGTGTGGGGGGGTTTCTGGGCTGCAAAGGTTCGTTTCCTAAACACCAAAAACCCCCAGTTCCTTCTCCCCGGGGCCACTTTGGGTCCCTGCACCCAAGTCTGTGTTTGTGCTTGGGATTCCCCCAGTCCAGGTGCAGGACCTTGCACTAGGCCTTGTTGAACTTGCTGAAGTTCTCCCAAACCCACCTGTCCAGCCTGTCAAAGTGCCTGGGGATGACATAAACCTTGAGGAATAGCAAGGAAAACAAACAAAATGTAAGTGTGTGCCCTTTACACCTCAGCACTTGTACAGGTGGTTAATTATTAACCATTGATATGGTTTATTGGGGCATTGATGTATTGATTGTGCCGCCTAGAGGAGGATCCCATTGTTCTGAACAATGTGCAAATCCAGGACAGTATCCCAAAGGTTTTCCAATAGGAACGTCTGATGCTGGAACACCAGAAAATACGAACACTGAGCATATCTACTCCCCTCAACTCATGAGAAGAGTAAGAAATGAAATCCAGAGCTTTTATTACCTTATTAAAATTATTTCATCAAATTCGTTGCACAATGGTTGAATTTGTTTCATTTTCTTTACTCAGGGACTCAAAATTGTAACGGAAAAAAAAAAATTTCTCCTGTCAAAATACGACATTTTAACCAGACTCGCAGCTTTTCAAAACATCTTTTTTTAAAAAAAAGAATTCAGAAAAAAAA
>VXAY01005155.1:119927-153921 GCA_013399855.1 Oxyruncus cristatus
AAAAAAAAAAAAACAAACCAAACCCAAACCACAAAAATATTTCCAGCAAACCAAGAAGGTCATAATTTCCATCCAGCTCTATTTGCAATTTTGGTAGGAGATGAGAGACTCCAGTCTGCAGGAGCAGCTCAGGGAAGGAAACAAGGAAAGTTGTACGAGAAAGTTTAATTAAAGTCAGAGTAATTAGGTGCTGAGGAATCACAACACAAACTTGGCAAGGGATCAGTCTGTGCCAGCAGTGTCTTTCTGCTGGATGTCTCTGCCCTTGGACAGATGTAACTGTAATTTCAGTTACTGGTTAACCAGTTTGCCATAATCTCCTCTCTTACAGGCTGGTTCGTGCTGTAACTATTGGTGTTTAACTCCAAGTCCAGAGGGATCAAAGCTGAGGGTGGCAACCAGATTTTCTGCTTCACTGGAAATTCTACAGTTTTCTATTCCAACATAAAATGATGTAAAACTGCTTGGAATTTCATATTTAAAAAAAGGAAATCTCATAAGCAGTATTGTCTCGGGTCTCAGAGTTGTATTATTCTGAGTAAACAGTTGCGATTTTTTTTTTCGTGTCTTGAAAAAGAATTTAATATATTACAGCAAGTGTTGCACTTTGAAAAGCAAATTTAAACATAATAGCAACATAATCCATTCCAAAACTGTAGATATGAGATACTGCAAATTCATAACAATGCTTCCTTTAGTTATTCCTGCTGCTCATTTGGTGGTTTCAGCACAATCAGTGTCTTTGTAAAGGATGTTTAACAACACTGGCTGTGTGTCTGTGTCTGTGATTCACCCCAAGTAGCTGCAGTTCTAATACGAAGTGTCGGAATTCCCGATACAAAAATGGTGGAGGAGAGAAGAGAGGAGGGAATCTTGTCCTTTTCCTTGCCTTGTTTTGTCTGTTTGCTCCAGAAACTCCTCGTCTGTCCGTGATGGTTCTGAAGGACCAGGTGGCCCAGGGGAGCTGCTGAGCAGGAGTAGGGGGTTGCTGGGAGTGGTTTTGCTCTGAAGGCCACACTTTAGTTGTGTCTGACACCTCCTGGATGCCACAAACCACCTCCCCGGTTCCTGGAGATAATGGGAAGCCTGGGAGAAAACAAGGCAGATGAGGAGGTGAGAGGACACGACTCCCCCAGGGCTGGTGCTATTTATAACCTCGGGGATTGCTCAAAATAACCTCTTTTATAACCTCGGGGATTGCTCAAAATAACCTCTGCTGTGTTTGTGGGGTGGTTTTCTCTGGCATGAATCACGTGGGGATGCACACTCCTCCTGCCCAGCATTCCCTGCACATCGTGGGGTCTCACCTGCTGATGCGGGAGATCAGTCCCAGCAGAGGCCGGGGAAGAGAAGAGTTCTCGGTGTCACAGGAAAGGACACCCAGAAAAATTCTTAGCCCCTCACAAGCTTCTCTCTCTGACCACTGAGGAAAACTAAACAAATTCAATCGTTTTGCAAGCCTGGGAGCTGAAATAATTTTACTGGGGGCAACAGACTGATTCAAAATCTTTGCACTTCACTTACCATTAACTTTGGGGGAAAACCGAGATATTCTCAGTGTTCATGTTTTACGGTGTTCCAGCATCAGCACTTCTGCTGGGAAAACCTTTGTAACCTCTTGGGATACTGCCACGGACTTGTCCAAACTGCCCCTCCTTGATTCAGCCCTCGTGGCCCAGCTGATGTCACACGTGCTGAAGCCCCTCTGATGGGCAAAGCTCAGCCCCAACCACAGGTGCCTCTTCTCGTCTGTGGTGGAGTCACCACCGCTGAAAGTGCTCAACAAACGTGTGGATGTGGCGCTGGGGGACGTGGGGGACACGGTGGTGGGTCGACACTTGGACTTGATGATCTTCAGAGGGCTTTTCCAACCTTAACAACTCTCTGATCCATGAGATCTGCAGCGATAAGCCGATGAGTGGCTGAGCAGGCCAGTCCCAGCCCACCCAGGCAGTCTGGGATTTCTTGGCACACTTACGTGGATACTTCAAACCCAACTGCAGCTTGGAGAGCTGGATGCAGGGAGAAGACTGCTTAAATCCCACCTGCACCTTCAAGCAGGGCCATGGCCTGAGAAGGTGTCAGGAAATCCAGAGGTCCTTGGGTTGTCACTGACTCGTTTTTCGGGGTGTAACTAAGGAAAAGTTTGGATATTTCCTCTGAAAACCAAATAACAGACAGCAGGTGGCCTGAGCCACATCCCCCAGCCCTGCCACAGTCCCAGTGCCCTGTGCTGAGCTTTCCCTGCCTTGTCCATGTCTGCACTTCCCGGGGTGCCCCTGCAGCTGCCCACCACAGCAGGGATCCAGCAAAGCCCAGCCTTCCCCCACAGCTTTCCCTTCCCCTCCCAGAGCATCCTCTTGCCTCCTGCATGACCCCAAGTCAATCCCTTCTCCCTGTTCTCCACACTGAGCTCAGCTCTGCTGTAGGTCAGGTGTGCTTCTCAGCACCCTCCCACAGACCCAAATTTCCCCCTCCCTTCACTTCCCTCATCAATAATCCTCGTTGTTCTGCCACCCAGGTTCTTAACCTTGCTAAACTGGTGACTGCCACGTCCTGCAGACCCCCGGCTTTGGAAAATGGACGTTCAGCCCCATTTCTCTGCTGCAAACTTCCCTGGGAAAGGCCAAAACACAGATTTTTCAGTTTTAGGCATCTCCTGCCAGCATGGCAAGACACGGATGCTTCAGAAACATGAATTTTTAGAGGTGCTTTGTGTCAGATGGTAAATCCACACAACGCTGCCACGTGTGAGGGGAGTCAGGACTCAGAGAAGGCCCAGTCTGAGCAGAGAGCTGCCTGAATTGGTGGGAAATACAAACAGGGGGAGCTGGGCACCAGGAAGAGCATGAACTCTGATTGTTCTCCAGAAGTTCAATACTACAACTGGTCAGGTGCTTCCCACGAAAAAATTAGGCCTAGAAGAAAAAGTTCTCTCCCTTTTTTCTCACTCTACCCTGCTTATTTCCAAGCTTCTACTTTAGCCAATATTTAAGGAAAGATATGAAGCCCCATCCCAAAAACCTCGGTGTCTCCTGCCACGAGGGCTCTGTGCTTAAGCCCAGTGCATAAACCAGGTGAAGTTATTCCCGCTTGGCCTCTCCCCCAGCCCAGGAAGGTGCTGTAACCGCTGGGTTTGGAGGCTGCTCGTACGCACACACGTCTGAGGGCTCGTCCCTGCTGGCTTTTGTGTGGGTTTGGCAGGCCCTGCACATGCCTAATGGGGCAGGTCTTGCCAAAAAAACAGAAAGTGGGGAACGCCCAGTTTAAGAGTCTCTCCAGGGCTTGTGCACAAGCAGCTCACCATGTCCAAAGAGCTCAATCCAGAGGGGATTAAGTGCTCAAGCCTCGCATGAGGCATCCTTGGGAAACCTAAAACCTGAGCTGCCACCCAACACTGGAGGTGCTTTGGGCTCCTGGGTGCTGACGTTGCTCCAAAGGAGTGCACACAAGAATCTTGTCTACACCCCAGGCCTTTTGACACTCATGTTTCTGCTGCTGCACCACAGACACCCTACACGAGGTACGTGCACATCCTCATGGCCCAAACATTCCCCACCACGCTCAAATTGTTCTCCTCTTCCCTAAAACAACACAGTTGTCCCCGTTGTTTTATGACATTTTGGAAAGGAATTCAGCAGCCCAGTGAAGGACACCGAGCAGGGACAAACACTGATATAACACTGGCAAAGGGGCAAAGAGAGTGGGTGTTTGATAGCTCCCCAAATGCAGACTTCCACCCTCTGCTTAATGCTAGGAAAAGTGCAGACAGGATATCCCTGCAGGGTGTCTCTTAGGAGAGTTGTTGGCAAAACCTGTGTTTCTCTATACACGGTGAGCAAAGGAGGATTTTTTTATTGTGTAAGAGAACAAAACAAGACAGAACAAAAGTAGTTTTCATGAGAGAAGTGTGTGAGTGAGTGTGTGTGTGTGTGTGTGTGTGTGTGTGTGTGTGTGTGTGTGTGTGTGTGCACTCCCTGAAATACTCTGCAATGAACTGAACAGAAATGGGCTGCCTGTGTCCCTGAGCTGAAATCCAGCATTGCAGGAGATGTTCACAGTCATGGCCCATGGGTGATAGAACTCACCTGCTCCCAAATCCCTTCAGAGGTTCTTCAGCTGACAGAGCAGAAGGCTGGTGTTTGCAGGTGCAAGGTGAGATTGGTTGGTTGTGAAGGACAAACTGGTCCCCACAGGGTCAGGGGCAGTGAGGAGAGGTCCCTCTTGTGAGGGAACGCTGAGAAAACCCAAGCAGATGCTCAGGATGAAGTTTGCGGAAGGCCACGCGTGACTGGGCCGCAAATTAAAGGTAACTGGGTGTTACCACTCCACAGAACTGATTTCTGGAGGAAAGACTAGGAATTGTGGAATGGTTTGGGTTGGAAGGGATCTTGAAATCCATCTCATTCTACTGCCATGGGCAGGGACACCTTCCACCAGCCCAGGTTGCTCCAAGCCCTGTCCAACCTGGCCTTGGACATTTCCAGGGATCCAGGGACAGCCACAGCTTCTCCGGGCAACCTGTGCCAGGGCCTCCCCACCCTCCCAGAGAAGGATTTCTCCCTAATATCTAATCCTAACGTCTCTCAGTCTAAAGGCATTTCTCTCTCCTATCAAGGGAAAGAGAGGCACATCTTCACTTTGCAGTCCCACCAGAGGCTGAGAGTGATGAAACTAAAAGCCAAGGCCTTCTCTGGAATGAAGGAGAGGAGGAGACTTTGTGCTGGGTCAGCTGGAGCTTTATTGTCTGTGAAAGGAAGGAGGGGAAGTTGGATGCACTGGACAGACCGTGTGTTATTATCAATGGCTCTTCAGAATCCAAGACTTTTTCAGGACCCTGAGGAGGACCCAAGAGTCTCGACAAGTCGATGTACCCAAAGACCATCCACAGCATCAAAACGACAAGGAGCATGTCTGACATTGGTTTGAGTGTCCAGAGGAGCTGGAGGGACGTGTCTTTAGAGGGTGTCTGTCAGTGCCCTCCAAACCCTCGTTCCTCCAAAGTGCTGGACACCTAAGAAACAAAACGTCTGAAGTTGCCTGTGGCCTTTGACAGACGTGTTCACTGTGCAAAGTTCATTTCAGAAAAGTCTTTCCAAACTTAGCTTTGATCTGGTTTGGCGTGGGAAGCGCAGAAGGTCAACTTTCCCTTTCACTGGGGGCCCTGCAACCTCCAGCGTGGTCTCAGTGCTCCCACCACATCTCAGCAGGGCTAAAGCAAGAAGGAACAGAGTCCATCAGGAACAGCTTTAGAACCTACTGGTAACATTTGCCCTGCTAATTTCTGAGTCAGGAGGGGCTGTTGAGGCTCGGCTCTGGCTCAGACACCCTCTGCCCTGCCTTTGCCGTTGTTCGAATCCCATGTTTTTAGGCTCAAACCTCTGTAACTCAGTGCCAGCAATCCAGGCTGCTTTGCACAGGAATTACAGGCAGCAGCAAATGCCTCCTGAGCTTCGTTGTCTGGACATGATACAGCAAAGCCTTGGTCTGGCCATGTCAGAGGGATGAGCAGAGGCACAGGAGGATGATGTGCCCTGGGTTAATGGCATAATGAGAGAGGTGTGAAAATTCTGAGCTGTGGCAGCCCTGGGAGGCATCTGATTTATCTGCATGGTGACAGATGCCACCTAAGGAAGGGGGATGGGAGCTGCAGACAGATGATGAAACACAAAGCTGAGTTAACACGAGGCACTTTGAACAATAACTGTTCAGATGACAGTTCATGAAGAGCTCACATTCCTGCAGCCAGGAGAATACCCCACCCAGCAGAGCAACCCTAAGGCACAGACCTGCTTTGTCAGAGCAGGGCCTGCTGCACCCAGCCCTTCACTGATTCCCAGGGCATTGCATCCTGGGCTCTTCCAAGGCAACCAGGAGCCACAATGTCACTGCTGGAGGTGTCACAGTAAGATGGGATCACATCCATGGTGAAGAAGGCAAGGTCACAGAAGCATGGAATGGTTTGGCTTGGAAGAGACCTTAAAGCCCATCTTATTCCACCCCCTGCCATGGGCAGGGACACCTTCCACCAGCCCAGGTTGCTCCAACCTGGCCTTGGACACTTCCAGGAATTCCAGGGGCAGCCACAGCTTCTCTGGGAATTCCATCTCAGCCCCTCCTTACCCTCCCATGGAAGAATTCCTTCCCAATATCCCATCTCTCCCTGCCCTCTGGCAGTGGGAAGCCATTCCCTGTGTCCTGTCCCTCCATGCCTTGTCCCCAGTCCCTCTCCAGCTCTCCTGGAGCCCCTTTAGGCCCTGCAAGGGGCTCTCAGCTCTCCCTGGAGCCTCCTCTTCTCCAGGGGAACCCCCCCAGCTCTCCCAGCCTGGCTCCAGAGCAGAGGGGCTCCAGCCCTGGGATCAGCTTAGTTGCCCTAAGCTTCAGCTTCTCAAACCTGCTCCCCTGTGCAAGCAAAAAATCTCAGGCTGAGGTACAGCACTGGTCTTGGGGACACTGGCTCACCTCAGAAATGCATCAGCACTATCCACAAGAGTGTGATGGCAAGTCTTACAAAAATCTGCCTTAGAATCCTGGGCTCTGGATTCATGTGGTGCTGTGAGACTCTCAGCTTCCATGGTTAGAAAGGAGGTTTCTCCATGTAGCTTTAAGGTAAAGCTGGAAAGCTTAAATCCTAACTGAGAAAAAATAATTCCATGGAGGAGCTTTCTCAGTGAATGTAGAGAACGGGCAGGGAATGCAGCCTGGAGATGATGAACTGACTTTCTTCTGGAGGAAACCTGTGGCTGCTGCAGTGGAGCTTCTTCATGAGGGGCAGAGGAGGGGCAACTTCGATCTATGTGAGCAGGGACAGGCCCCAGGGAAGGGCTGGAGCTGTGTCAGGGCAGGCTCAGGTTGGATCTCAGGGAAAGGTTCTTCCCCCAGAGGCTGGTTGGGCACTGACCAGGCTCCCCAGGGCAGTGGGCACAGCCCCAAGGCTGCCAGAGCTCCAGGAGGGTTTGGACAACGCTCTGAGGGACAGGGTGGGATTGTTGGGGTGTCTGTGCAGGGCCAGGAGTTGCATGGATGGTCCTTGTGGGTCCCTCCCAACTCTGAATATTCCATTATTCTATGATCAGCACTGCAGAAACCTCACTCTGTTCTGAAGCAGAGGTGTCTCATGACCTCACAGAGGTTGATGTCCCCTTGCAGACCTTCTGCTGTGCTGTTGGAGGACGTACTGCCTGTCCCAGTCTGGGCAGGGATGATGCAGCAGGCTTGGAGCACCCACTGCACAACAGCACCTTTCCAAGAGGATGCCTCTCAGCACGTAGGTGTGAGGAGGGCCAGGGGATGCCTTCACAGCACCACGTTCCTGAGCTGTCAAGAAGCAAATACCTCCATGTGGTCAATCAAAAGAAGAAAATGGATTTTAATCCACTGAGATGCCAGCTTAGCTTGGCCTTGACATAAAGTGCTGAGAGAGGATAAAAGCTTCTGGGAGGACAGGCCAGATGGGAGGATTATCTCCAGTGTTTAGGGAAAGGCTCTGACTCTACAAACACCCAGAGCAGTGAACAAACACCGCTGTTGCGGTGAGGGTGAGTGCTGCGTGCCCCGAGCCTTCCACCAGCTCGCTGATATGCAACACACCCCACACGCAGCTGGGCTGGAGCTCGGGGCTGGCAACCTCCCTGCACCAATTTTGGTAATGGCTTTCTACGTGACTCGGGGATGACTAAGCAGAGAGGAATTAGTGGGGACTCTTTGTTCTTGAAGCTCAGCAGAAATATGAACGTGCTGGCCTGACAAAAGCACCGAGAGAATAAAGAGGTCTGGGAGGTTAATGAGTGACATAATCGGCTCTCTGGGAAATGCTGGTAGGCAAGGAATGAAAACAATGTGCCAGGGAGAGAATCGATCACCCAGGGGGGGTGTTGCACTCACCTGTGGCACTGTGGATTCCCTGCACACCAACTGAACGTGGATCCCAGGGACAGAGAGGAGGCAAAGCCTGCACAGGGCTCAGCTGGGGCCTGAGCACTTTGGTGGGGCTCAGAGGAGCAGGAGGTGGAAGGCTGGTCTGGAGGTGGGCTTTGAGGTGCAAAGTCTGCGGGTAGAATCATGGAGTCTTTGAATATTCTGAGCTGGAAGGACCCACAAGCATCATCCAGTCAACTCCTGGCCCTGCACAGACATCCCAACAATCCCACCCTATCCTTGGGAGCATTGTTGAAACAGTTCTGGAGCTCTGGCAGCCTTGGGGCTGTGCCCACTGCCCTGGGGAGCCTGGTCAGTGCCCAACCAGCCTCTGGGGGAAGAACCTTTCCCTGAGATCCAACCTGAGCCTGCCCTGACACAGCTCCAGCCCTTCCCTGGGGCCTGTCCCTGCTCCCCCAGAGCAGAGCTCAGTCCTGCCCCTCCTCTGCCCCTGCCCAGGCAGTTGGAACTGCGCTGAGGTCTCCCCTCAGCCTCCTCTGCTCCAGTTGAACAAACCAAGTGCCCTCAGTGTCCTCACACAGCTCCAAATCCAGGCTCTTCCCCATCTCTTTGCCCTCCTTTGGACACTCTCCCATGGCTCAATCTCTCCCTTCCATCGTGTCCCCCCAAAGTGCCCCCATGTTGAGGTGAGGCCGCCCCAGGGCAGAGCAGAGCGGGACAATCCCCTCCCTGCTGCCCCCAGGACAGGGTTGGCCCTCCTGGCTGCCCGGGCACTGCTGACTCAGGGACAACTGGCACCCACCAGCACCCCCAGGGCCCTTTCTGCAGCTCTGCTCTACAGCATCTTGCAACCCTGTTTTTTTGTATATCCAGGGTTGCCCCATCCCGCTTGGGCCTGCAGTTTGGGAAGCTTTTCTTGGTTCATGATCATTTCTGTCATCTTCTTAGAGTGGAAGCAGCCACGGTGTTCAGGAGAACCAGGGAATGCTGTGTCTTTTTCCCACCCCAGCTTTAGTCCCATTTGTGTTCTGCTGGGAGGGATGTGAACTTTCCTTCTTGTCACCAGCTGCTTCAACGACCCTTTGAAGCTCTGGGTTACTTCCTAAAGATAGAAAACAGCTCTTCCCAAAGTCCCATCCAAAACCCGCCCTTGATCTTTATCTGATACAAATGGTGTTGGCCTAATTTCCAGGCAGAACTGTGCCTTTGGGAAGAGAATTTCTCTGTAGCCTCCCATGTCCCTGTGGTCCATGAGCAGCAAGAGCTGAGCCACTCCTCTTTTCCCCAGTGGCAGTTTCTGAGCAGTCTAAACCCCTCAGCTCCTGATGGGAGCCGACTACCTCAGTAGTCAAGGTGGTCACAGAGCCCAAACACCATCATGGACCTGCCTGTGCTGGAGCCTGAAACACCTGTGGGGTGACAAGGAGGTAGAAGGACGGTGACCTGGCAAAACCTTGTGCTGTGGGATGCTGGGTTGTAGCACGGAGCTGTCAGACAAGGCATGACAGGAACTTGGAGCTGGCTTTGGTTCAATTAATCACAATATTTCTGTCCTCTGTCTGATGTAACTCTGCTTTTGGTGACCAGATGAATCAATGGGCAGAAAGGCAATGGAGCTGGGGAAGGCTCTGGAGCACAAGTCTGGTGAGGAGCAGCTGAGGGAGCTGGGGGGGCTCAGCCTGGAGAGGAGGAGGCTCAGGAGGGACCTTTTTGCCCTCTATAACTCCCTGACAGGAGTGGGGAGCAAGGAGGGATTGGTCTCTTCTCACAGGTAATAAATAACAGGGTGAGAGGAAACAGCCTCAAGTTGTTTAAATTGGATGTTAGGCATAATTTCTTCATGGAAAGGGTTGTCAAGCTGCCACAGGCTGCCCAGGGCAGTGGTGGAGGCACCATCCCTGGAAGTGTTCAAAAAATGTGTGGATGTTGCACTTGAGGCCATGGTTTCATGGTGACCGTGGTGGTTCTGCTGAGGTGATGGTTGGACTTGATGATCTTTTCCAACCTGAATGATTCTGTGACTCTAATGAGCAGGATTTCCATCCAGCTGCTGGGTGAGGGTGTGAAATCATCCTGTGCATCCTCCCGGGAGATCTGCTGAGCTCAGGAGAACAGGTTGGGCTGGGCTGGGCCCTCTCTGGCCAGGTCCTTACAACCCTGGACTAAATTCTTCCGTCAGGAAGTTGCAGGTGGAGCAAAGGCCTGTGGAGGCTGTCGAGGATCAATCGGTCTGAGGAGAGTATTTGAGCCTGAATCCTTCCAAGAGAAAACGAGTGCCCTGTCAGGAGCAATTCCTGCTCAAAGGCAGGGTGATCCCAGGGGATTGCAGAAGGGCTGGGACCGTGTGAAGGATTGCAAGGGGCAGCTCAGGAGGACAAGAAGAGTCCTGTCCCTGCAGCAGTGGGTGCCCCGGGGGCTGGGAGGCAGGACACCATTGTTGTCACTCTCATTGAAGGGTTTGTTTGCTGTTCTCACAAAGAATGAGTAACAAATGAGCCTTGTTTCCTAAAAGGGAGTTAATCACTGGTGGCTGTTGCCCTACGGTCTGGTCCCTGTAAACCCAGCTTCCAGGTCTGGGAATGAGCGTATCCCCTTCACAGTTATCTCTACTCACATCAGTCAACACTGCCCAGGAAATCAGAGCACAGGGATTCAAAGAGGGGACGGTAGCACTGCCCTTCCCCACAGGGCACGAGGGACAGGGGTGCCACTGCCAAATGGAGATGTAACCAAAGCAGGGATGGGCACTGGGCCTTGTGTCCTTATGGGGTTTGTATCTGTTGCTACACAGAACTTTGATAATTAGTTGTTGTGACCAGTCTCAGTGCCAAGAGGGTCACTGAGATGCTCTCAGGACCCTGGAAGCCACCTGTGAACCACTTCCATTCACACAGCCTGGAATGACCAAAACCACCTTCCTGCCGGGGCCTGTTGTCACACACAGGTGCCAATGAACATTTCTAACTCTGGGAGTGGCCTCAGTAGAACAGAAACAGGGAATCCCAGAGTCATAAAGGTTGGAAAAGCCCTCCCAGCCCATGGAGTCCCCCTGTGCCCGATGCCCACGTTGTGCCCCAGCCCAGAGCACTGAGTGCCATGGCCAGGCCTTCCTTGGGCACCTCCAGGGCTGGGCACTCCAAACCTCCCTGGGCAGCCCCTGCCAAGGTCTCACCACCCTTTCCAGCAAGAAATTCCTCCTGATGTCCAACCTGCCCCTCCCCTGGCCCAGCTGGAGGCCGTTCCCTCTCCTCCTGTCCCTGTTCCCTGGCAGCAGAGCCCGACCCCCCCCGGCTCCCCCCTCCTGTCAGGGAGTTGCAGAGCCAGAAGGTCCCCCCTGAGCCTCCTTTTCTCCAGGTTAAAATGATGAACTCCAGACAACTGAGTCCAGTCTTTGATCAAAATGGTGATGGCTCATGTGTGTGAAATCCTGTCTCACTCTGGGTCCGAGCAGATGAGGATTTGGAGCCCACAAACAAAACAACCACCAACTTCTTATGATCCTACACAGCAACAGTTTAGTGGAGGGGGGAAGGGAATGGTGATCTCCATTCCCATTTATTTATGACAAAGGGAACTATTTCAATCATAACTGTTCTGCTTTAGCCTTCCACAGAGTGGCAAATCCCAGTGTGATTCTTAGTCTCAGCATCTTTTTCTATTTTGAGTGTGGATAATGCCATGAGCAGAAAACACATTTTCTGTGCCTGCTTCACCTTAGTGAGGTTTCCAGGTCCTGAATTCCTCTTCCTTCCCACGCTCTCTGTCCAGCAGCAGTTATTGTCAATGCCTCAGAATACAATTTCCAGAAATACACGCTCAGGTGGATTAATTTGTCCCTGCCCGTGGCAGGGGAGGTGGAACTAGATGGTCCCTTCCAACCCACACCATTCTATGGTTCTGTAAATCCCAAATCTGATAACTCTCCAGGTTGGGGAGGAGCATTTCTGGGCTCGTGGTGCTCCTGCCATGGCACACACAGGGTGTCTGGAAAGGTCAGATTTCCTCCTTCCCACAGCCACCCCAAGGTGAAAGCCAGTTTTCTGCAGGTACTCCTGTCTCACGTGAGCACCCTGTGGGGGCTTCCCTGGCCACTGGAATGCAAACCCTGGGGTCTAAATGACCTGTGATGCCTTGAGACACCACTGCTCTCCAGCTCACTGAATTCTCTGGAGGATGAGAAATGTGACCCACTTGAGTCCAAGCCTCATTAATGCCTGGGGTAATGAGAAGCTCAGAGCAGCAGCTGAAGGAATCTCAGGAAGATAAATATCAACCCCCAGGGAGTGCCCAGAGGAGGCAGAAGCCCACTGTGGGGGAGTCTCATAACTGCCTGCTCAGTGTTTGCTTTGCTCCTGATTTCAGCCCTGCTGTTGGGACAGTCCTTCCCTGGAATGTGGTCCCGCTTTGTTCCTCAAATGAGCCGCCTGGCCCAGACACCCATCAGCTCCTCAGCCTGGTCAGTCGGCTGTGGGAGCGTGAGGGACCCGGAGGGGGAGGGAAACCTGCAGGTTGGAGTTGCAAACCCAACTAATCTGTCACGATCTGGGAAATGTGTTGGCAAAGGGTCAGAGAAAACAGCGTTCAACCCAGCGGCCTCTCCCCTGGCTCCTTGGAGTGGCTCCAGCCTCACACCTTCCTTGGGCCCGGGGCAGATTGCAGTTGTGTCTCTGTCAACACTTCCCTCTCTCCAACATTGCCCTCATCGCCTCCATCGATCACCTCAACATGGGCTGGCACCACAACCAGCCCCTAAATCAGCACCACAACCTTCCCCTAAATCAGCACAACTATGCCCTAAATCAGCACCACAACCAGCCCCTAAATCAGCACCACAACCCTCCCCTAAATCAGCACAACTATCCCCTAAATCAGCACCACAACCAACCCCTAAATCAGCACCACAACTCTCTCCTAAATCAGCACCACTATCACCTAAATCAGCACCACAACTATCCCCTAAATCAGCACCACAACCAGCCCCTAATAAATCAGCACCACAACCAGCCCCTAAATCAGCACCACAACCAGCCCCTAATAAATCAGCATCACAACCAGCCCCTAAATCAGCACCTTTAGGGCAGTTATGGCCGTGTCTGTAAGCCAGGAACAGGGCTGTCAGTTGGAGCACACTCCATCCTGGAGCAGTGCTGCAGGGAAGGGTTGTTGACTTGCCATCACTTGACATCCACCAATGAAGCCGGAGTGGCTCCTCTGGGGTGACCAGCAGGGCAAAGAGCAGGGAAGAGGAGTCTCCAGCCCCCTGCACACCCAGCACACTGCTCTCCCACCTGACTCCAGCCTGGTGTTTCTGGCATCTCCATGGGAAGCGTGGGACAGGAGGAGAGGGCTCTGGCTGCCCTGTGGTGACAGCACTGCCCTGCATGGGGCAGAGCTGCATCAATAAATGGTAATTAATAGATAATAAATCAGTATTTATTTCATTTATCAGTTTATTGTATTCATTTCATTTATTTGTTATTCCACATAAAGGGGGGAAAAGCCCATCAGGTCTGGAACAGCAGGTCTGGCCCCTCTGACTGAGAGGTGGCAACACCCACCCCGCTGCCACCAGCCCAGACAGGAGCAGGGCTGGCTCCCGGCTGGTGAGGACAGCTGGCACTTCCAGTAGCATCCTTGTATTCTCAGTGAGGAGCTGGACATATCTGGAATCACTTGGACAAGGTATTGTCCACAGAGGGAGGGAGAGCAAAATTAGGCTGCTTGGCTCCCTTCCTGCAGATTCTCCCAGACAATGGCCTGTCCTCGGCCTGGCACGGCCTCTCCAGGCCGGCTGTTCCTCCCGAGAAGCCCTGAGGAAGGATGTCCAATTTCCAAAAGGTAGGATTCGAATTAGCCATCTAAATTACACAAAGTGACAGGCTGGGAGAGCTGGGGGGGGGGTCCCCTGGAGAAGAGAAGGCTCCAGGGAGAGCTGAGAGCCCCTTGCAGGGCCTAAAGGGGCTCCAGGAGAGCTGGAGAGGGACTGGGGACAAGGCATGGAGGGACAGGACACAGGGAATGGCTTCCCACTGCCAGAGGGCAGGGAGAGATGGGAGATTGGGAAGGGATTGTTGGCTGGGAGGGGGGGGAGGCCCTGGCACAGGTTGCCCAGAGAAGCTGTGGCTGCCCCTGGATCCCTGGAAGTGTCCAAGGCCAGGTTGGAGCAACCTGGGCTGGTGGAAGGTGTCCCTGCCCATGGCAGGGGGTGGAACTGGATGAGCTTTAAGGCCCCTTCCAGTGGGAAGATACCACACCACTGCCATGCCCGATATAACACCCATCCTGAGCCTTGCAGTGACAGTTCCAAGGATCCCAGCGAGGTCAGTGTGTGGTTAAAACTCCGGTGGGGCCATTCATTCTTATGTCCCATTCATTCATCTGCTACTGATCAAGTGCACAAAGCCAATATTTTTTATTTATACAACAGTATAAATAAAGTATTTTTTATTTATACAACAATTAAAATACTGCCCTGCAGAAGAAGTCCAGAGGCTTTAAACATGTCCCATTTTTGACATCAGAGAAACTTTTCAGCACTTAGTTAATGTGCAGCTTGTTGCTGGGTCAGCTCCCTCCTTTCCCAAGGAGCCTGGGAAGTCTGACCAGCACAGGGAGCTCCAAAATTGAAGGTAAATGATCTTTTCCCATGCCAGAGGCAGAGGATTTGGGGGTCTTGCCGATGTGTGGAGGGATGGAGCGGGTAGATGGTGATTTTAGCAGCCACTGACATGACCTTGGTCCAGCAGTTGGCCGGGGGGTAACCGAGCTGTGAATCCAGTCCTTGAGGCTGCACGAGAGGCTGTGGCTGAGAGTGACTGACTCAGATGGCAGCAGGTTGGCAGTCCTTCAAAGAGCCTTGCTTTGTCTTCTTTGTGGGAGGTGTAAATGAGCTGAATGGAGCCGCTGAAGGCTCTCCCGTGCCAGTTCTTCGCAATCTCCCGGCTATAAATAGCTCCTGCCTCCCTCCCCCGGGCTGAATGAGCACAGCGGCGTGTGAGTTATCGCCCTGCTCACGTTCTCCCCTGGATTACAGGCATTTTGTTTGCTTGTTCCACTGTGGTGATGTCAGGCAGGCTCAGAGAAGCTGCAACGTGCTGGAGCTCCAGGCTCCAGGTAGGAGCTGCTTGAAGCATCGGCTCCCCAGGGTGTCTCAGCCCCAGAGCTCCAGGCAACCCTCCAGGGAAAGTCGGGCACTGTTTCCCCATCCATCTGGCCCAGCAGGGCTTCATGTGCAAGAAAAGTGGCCTGGAGCTGTGTCAGGGTAGGGTCAGGTTGGATCTCAGGGAAAGGGTCTTCCCCCAGAGGCTGGTTGGGCACTGACCAGGCTCCCCAGGGCAGTGGGCACAGCCCCAAGGCTGCCAGAACTCCAGGAGGCTTTGGCTGCTCCTCTGGGGCACAGGGGGGGACTCTTGGGGCTGGGCCTGTGCAGGGCTGAGGGTTGGACTGGATGGTCCTTGAGGGTCCCTTCCAGCTCAGCATATTCTGGGATCCTGGGACTCTGTGAAGAGAGGAAGTGGGAGATGGGCAAAATTGCACTGGAAGAAAGCAGTGAAACAAGTTTTCAGCATTTTGGTTAATTTTCCTGGTCTTTTTCATTTCTCTGCATTCTGGACTGGCACCAGAACCAACAGAACAAAGGCTGTTCAAACAGCACCACGGAGCTCACCTGATCCCAGCTCTCTCAGGGGAGACTGGAGAAAATTACCCTGTGTCCAGAGCCTGCTTATCCTAAGACAGTATAAACACGCCCACTTGATAAAGATTAACAATATCTATTTTCCCTCTGAGCTGCTTGGTTCCCTCAGCCATGCAGCTCTCAGTCCTTTCCTCCTGCACTTTTGGAGGAGCAGCAAGTGCAGCAGCGGCTGGAGCTCCACACCAGGGAGCAGCGATGAGTCCAGGAACTTACTGGAGTTCAGTGCCCCATGCCCTCATCCCACTTCTGTTAGGAGACACCAGAGAGACCGAGGGCTGATCCTTCTCTGGTTCATCTGTGCCAGAGAGGGCTGCAAAACCTCCCTGTGCCGAGTTTGGGGGCCCGGGTCCCTGTCACACCCTGTTTCCAGCACTTCTTTGCACTCAGAATGTCCTGAGGATGCAAAAGGGCCGTGGAGGTTAATTACCCACCTCTGGTGGTGTTGTTCTCTGCAGGGCTGGGAGCAGCTTTCCCCAGTGATCCCAGGGCTGAAGAAAGGTTCTATCACACATGGGCAAAGCCAAGGTGTCCCTGCTCTCTGCAGATCCCTTCTGGAAGCTCTGCTGTGTCTTCCACAGGAGCAGATGCCGGCGGCTGGTCCCAAGCAGGGCCCCATTCCCATATTCCCATCTCAGCCCTGGTGCTGAGTGTGCCAACAGTTCTCAGCATTAGAAGGGCCCTGGGGTAAGATTTCACACACACTGAGCCCCTTCCAGTGCTGAGGGGGGTGTGTGTGTGTTGGCAGAATCAATTAAAATTCTTGGATCACCCCCAACAGCTTTGACTCTGTTTGGGCCAAATTCCCAGAGGGGCCCCTTTGCTGCTTCCATGTTGGCTGTGGCCGAGGCCTCCTGAGCACAGACTGGTCCAAGTTGGAATATGTTTTAGATAAACAGTGTGTCAAGTTATGGCACGTGCCCAGCACCCTGATCCAGGCTCAAGTACAAACCCAACAGCGAGCCCAGCTCTCCTGGGGAGGTGATGGGACCACGGCAGTGGCTGTGGGCTCACCATGAATGGAGGACACCGTGAAGTCCTTAAACCCAAGAAAAACACCAGCAGCCAGGATATTTTCCCTTTGACTGTGGTGTCCCACCAGCTGCTCCTGGTGTCATGTTAAGACCATTTCAGGTAAGGAATTTAAGGCCCTGCTGGCCTGTCCCCAATCAGTGCCAGTGATGGGTCAGTGGTAACTCACACCTGCAGGACGTGGCTCTGCTCCCCTGTGTCCTTGTCATCAGCCTCGTTGGGAAGGGGAACTCAGCTGGAATAAATGAAACATCTCTTTTCTTCCCCTGCAAGAGAAACATGAGCAGGAATCGCCTGTGTGGAGCGACAGTGAATAAACACAGGGCCTTTTCACAGGAAGGCTCCTCCAGGCACCACCACTATCTGAGGAGCAATTACAGCAAAGAAGAGAGTCCACGAGCAGCCAAAAGTGCAGAGACAAAAGCCAGAGCCAAGCTAATGTTTCCAAGCCCAGTGATCCCACTTGGGAATCCAAACCTCCAGCTGGGTTGGAGATTCCATGAGTCCTTTCTCTCACGCTCCCTTGTGTGGGGCCATCCCTGGGCAGGAGCAGGACAGAGAAATGCCACAGAGACAACTCCTGGTGACCTGGATCGACCCCCAAAGTTACATCAGGGACGACCCCCCTTGCCCCAGGTCGTACCTGGTGCTGAAGATGGGTGTTCCCGGGAGCAATGAGGATGCTGATGTGTCTTGTTTGGATATCCTGGTGGTGAGAGTGTAAATAAAGCTCTGCAGAGAGCCCCGTATCAATCACTTTACATTGTCATCTTCTCAGGGCTCAGACGAGTCATTTTTGGGTTGTGATTTGAGTAAGGAATGAGTAAAACAGGATTAATATTATCTAGGACTGACTCTGACAGACACTCACTAGACCCACACAAGCAACAGACATGACTCCACTCCGGCAGCTCCACCTTTATCACTTCATTTTAAAAGAAGACATGAATGTAGGGTTAATTTTGAACAGTAAATTATGATAAACTGATGATTTTTTTCCCATGATTTTTAAGACTTCAGTCAGGCAATAAGCAGAGAGAGAGGGTGGAAGGAGAACCACCTTTTTGCCAACTCTTACCTGCCTCAATAGCTCGAATGTATCAGCCATCCACCACCCTTCTAGAGTAGGCAGGATAACTCACTCTAGCAGTTATTCCGCTGAATATTTTTAAAATATCATAAACAAGACTTTAAATATATATATATGTGTGTGTGTGATATATATCTGGTATAAATATATGTATATATATATCACATGTGAATGAGTGTGCATATATTTAAACATATGTACCTACAGTGCTTAGACCTCAGTGTCCTACTTTGTGTTTGATGCACAAACCCACAGTAGCTACACTGGCACTCCCTCCTTATTAGAATCACAGAATGCTTTGGGTTGGAAAGGACCTTAAAGCCCATCCAGTGCCCCCCCCTGCCATGGGCAGGGACACCTTCCACTAGCCCAGGTTGCTCCAAGCCCCATCCAACCTGGCCTTGGACACTTCAGGGATCCAGGGGCAGCCACAGCTTCTCTGGGCAACCTGTGCCAGGGCCTCCCCACCCTCCTAGGGAAGAATTTCTCCCCAATATCCCATCTAAATCCTCTGTCTTTCAGTAGGAAGACATTCCCCCTTGTCCTGTCACTCCAGTTCCTGACAACGAGTCCCTCTCTGGTTTCCTTGGAGCCCCTTCAGATACTGGAAGGCTGCTCTGAGGTCCCCACACAACCTTCTCCAGTTCTTTTCCCCAGCTTTATTCTACCACAAAAATAAATGCTTTTCAAACCTAAGGCTTTTTCAGCCACTGAAGCCTCTCCCCAACACTTTATGGCATTTTGCTTCTGGCAAATCTTGCATCGTGTTCCCAGCACAGGTGACCTGATGGTGGTCACTCCATGCAGAGAGAGCATCACCCATCACTGCTCGGAGGTTGGGACATCTCGTGCTTCACTGCTCCAGCCTTTCTGTGAAGTAACATCCTCCAGTTTCTCTGAGCAGGCAGCAGAGAACAGCAGGTTCTTCCACAGCAGAGGATTCGGGTGGTGGTGCTGGACCAGCTGCTGGTGGGAAGGGCTGGGAGGGTTCAAATGGTAAAGGGAAGGACAGAGGAGTGCAGTGAATCCTGATCACAGCTGATGTGACCTCCAAAGGGCGAGTCTCCTGCTGCTTTAAACCTGTCCCTCAGCACAGCTGGGCCTTCCCAGCTCCCCTTCCTTTACAAGAGCCTACAGAAATGACCTCGGATTTCCTAAAGCTCCTGGTGTGTATTCACCTGCACCTCGGGGTGTGTGAGGGAGCAACAGAGACCAGGGCAGTGTGTGTGTGTTTGTGGGTGTGTGTTTGCACCTGCTCAAGAGCACATTTGCACTTCTTTGAGAACAGAAAGTGTGTCACTGCAAGCCCAGCCATGTTTGGGCACCTGCCCAAGGCCCATGGCTGGGTTTCTTCCACTTTTGGTCTCCTCTTGTCTCTGTTGTTGGTCTCCTCTTGTCTCTGTTGTTGGTCTCCTCCTTTCACTCCTGGGATTTCCAAACAGTTCCCCTCAATGCAGCCCAGCATTTCCCACAACTTATGGGCACAATTAACTATGAGAGCACTTGAGAGACTTTCCCAGTCACCCCTCCAAAGACTCCAGGGTAGAACAACAACCACAAGGATCAGGTTTTCTCTGCCCTTGGTCTTGAAGGAGAGACAGGCGGAGCATAAACATGTTGCAAGGAGACAAATTCTTCCCTGAATTGTCTGTGGAGTGCCACCAGCATGGAGAAACACCCCTGTGTCCGTGGAGAAACCCTCTCCCACAAGAGGGTCTTGATCTCACAAGAGGATCTCGATTTTATGACCCTGATCCCCCCACCACAGCACCCCTGACTTACAGGGCCCTTTAAATACAAGTGAAAACTTGCAGTAGTTTCCTTGTGGAGCTTCTCCTCTAAATCAAGATTGATAAAGTGCCAGAAAAATGCAGACATTATGCAAGGAGGGGAGATGCAAAAACCCTGCTGGGAAGGAGCTGCGGGGGGAGGGAGCGGGAGGGAAAATTTGCATTAATTAGTTTTTTTTCTCCTCTCAGACGTGCAGCAAATCTATGCCCAACGCTGGTTTTTTTAAGGAAATGCAGCTTTTTTTTGAGGAAATACAGATGATAAAGTAATATCCCACTAGATGGCACTCGGTGGACGTGCATAAGTCACTTGGCAGCTCACACAGAGCCTGTGCCAGGTGGAGCTGGCTGGGGCTGCTGCAGAGCTGGGCTGGTGCAAGGCTGGGAGATGGTGCACCCCATGCCCTGGGAGGGCAGCCCATGTCCCACGAGCACCATCCTGAGCACCCACACTCGTTGCCAGAGCCTGGTGTCTGCCCCCAGCCTGCCTTGCCTGTCTCCCCGTCAGTCTTTCGGGGGTTGTGCTTCCCCTTGTGCAGCTGAGGCTGCTGTGATTTGTGTTTCGTGGCTGGGAGACTCAGCCCCAAGGATGTGATTTCTTGCAATGAAGCTTTGAAATTGTGATTCCTGCCCCCCCCCACTCGAGTCAGGGGGCTTCAGCCAGCCAGGAAGGATGTTATTGGAATGGTGTCCTCATCCAACAGCCTTGTGTTGGGGTGACAGTCTTGCTTTGACCCTTCAATAGATGGCTTGTGTGAGGGAGCTGCCCCATGAGGGGGCTGCAGGACAGACACAGCATAAAGGGGCATCTTCCTCCTCTTCTCCTCTTGCCCACTGCCCACAGGCTGCTCCCCCAGATGAGCTAACAGATGTGAGGGGCTTCTCCAGAGCAGAACCAGGCTGGGCACAGCCAGGGGGCACTACCGGGCCAAAGGCAACTGGAAAAATGGTCGTGTTTTGCTTGGAGGAATTTAATTATCAAAGAGGAGAAGGTCTGGAGGCTCCCTGACTCCGCAGCACAGGGCAGATGGGAGAATCAAATCCCCCCGGGAGAACCTGCTGCAAGCTGTGACGATGTGGTTGGGCCAGAGGAACATCCAGTAAAACCCAAGACCCAGTCCCATCTGGCCTCAAACCCTTCTCTGCATGTACCAAGCTCAGGGGTGTCTGTGGGAGCAGCTGATCCCATGAGTCTTTTCCTCTCCAGGATGATGCTCTTCCCCACAGAGCACCGGGGAGCTGCTCCAGGACATGGGGACACCTCACGTGGTCCTGCTCCCACTGCCACCCCCGTGGTGCTGCTGGCTCCTTCCAAAAGAAGCACAAAATGCTCCCTGACCAAAGGGCTGCTTGGCAGCAGGACTGTGATTTGCCTGGTTGACTGACAGCTTCCCCAGGCAATTTAATTAAAGAGACCAGAGTGCTCCAGGAAAATCATTAATTTCCCTTAAAGAGGAGTCTTTGCCAGTCGTACCTGCCCGACGTGGGGCTGAGGGGAATTGCCTCCCCCCAGCCCTGCTAATCCAATCATTTCATGGTTCATTCCTGCGAGCTCATTTCGGTGCCATCTGTCAGCAATCCCAGCCCCTCGGATCAGCCCCACAAACCCCTCCAATCCCCTCCCAACCACACAGGCAGTGATGGTGGGGTTGGAGGGCACAGGCAGACACCTCCACACAGGCTGGGACCCTGCAGAGGAATTCTTGTGCCTGGGACAGCCCCAGGAACGCTGAGCCTGGGGATGGGAACAGCCCCAAGGGCACCATCACTGCTCTGCAGAAACAGGGGCAGGTGTGTCCAGTACCTGAGTGCTGTGTCCAGCTCCGGGCCCCTCAGTTTGGGAAGGGTGTTGAGGGGCTGAAGCACACCCAGGGAAGGGCAACAAGGCTGGGGAAGGGGCTGGAGCACAAGTGCTGTGAGGAGCAGCTGAGGGAGCTGGGGGGGCTCAGCCTGGAGCAAAGGAGGCTCAGGAGGGACCTTCTGGCTCNGCAGTAGGACAAGAGGGCACAGATTTGAGCTACCCCAGGGGAGGTTCAGGTCAGACATTGGGAAGAAGTTCTTCACAGAGAGAGGGATCAGACACTGGAAGGGGCTGCCCAGGGAGGGGGTTGAGTCACCGTCCCTGGGGGTGTTTAAGGGCAGACTGGACGTGTCACTCAGGGCCATGGGCTGGGTGACAAGGTGGGGTTGGGTCACAGGTTGGACTCGATGATCTCAGAGGTCTTTTCCAACCTGGCTGATTGTGTGATTCTGTGATTCAGTACTGTGAGGGGTGGACAGACAATGGTGGCACTGGGGATGGCCATGACTGGCCTGATTTTAGCTGTTCTTCATGCAGGGCTGGTGGAAAAATGGAACTTCTTGTTTAGTTGATGGTGCTCAAGGGTTGGGTAAAGGTGAAAGCAGCTGGTGGGCCAGGTACCTGGCAGGGTTTGGGACTGAGGGACCAGAGGGTGACTGGGGTCCTCTGTAGTGAGGGTGACCAGAGGGTTACTGTGACCATCTTTAGTCAAGCAATGGGAAGAATGAAGGGAATGAAGGAAGTCTGAGGCCAACACACAGATCTGGGTGGGTCCCAGCCTGGGAAGCCCAAGTGCAGATTCATTTTGCCTGAGTGCAATGAAACATCACCATGGGAAACCACCCACTGAGTCTGGGGTGACTCAAACCTGGCCAGAGAGGTCGGGCTGCTGCTTCAGGGAGGGTTTGGGAAGAACCAGCTGGGACACTGAGCCTGGCTTCTGTTGTGGCTGTGCCACTGAAACCACCACAGCAACCACAGTCTGGAAGGCCTGAGACAGGCACAGCCACAGCCTAGAGCCAGATGAAAGCAAAGGGACCAGCTATGGGAGGAGAGCCCAAACTGGAAGGGTGCCAGGAGTGAGCCAAGAGGGCCCAGCAGAGCCGTGGGTGGACTCCCAAGCAGCACGTGGGTGATCTCCCCTAGAGAGGCTGCCCAGGTGTAGTAAATAACCCCAAATACCTCAATGATCTGCATATTCTTGTGGCAAATCAGGTTAAATTACACCCTCGCTGCTTCTGTGGCTTGACCCTCTCACTCTGCCCTGCCCTGTCCTCACAGAGCTCAGCTCTGTATCCCACTGGCCAGGTGGCTGTGAACCTGCAGCCCCCCCTTGCTCATCTCCCGTCCTGTCAAATCCCAGAGAACAAAGCAGGTGGATGTCTCCAGCTGTGATCATGTCCATGATGGCCCAGGAGAAGTGGTGGATGTGCTGGTCCCTCCAGGGGGCAGGGTGGTGGCACTGAGGGGTTTGCAGGTGACAAACCTGAGTGCACCCTGACCAGAGGCTGAACCAGAGGCACCTTTCTCTGTGAATGCACCCTGGGCTGGCACACACAGGTCCCTGCAGCCACAGCTCAGCCTGGGGCTCTGCAGCCACACACACCCCCAAAACTCTGGTCCTGCACCATCTGACATTTCCTTGGGAGGGGCAGAGGAGGGGCAGGACTGAGCTCTGCTCTGGGGGAGCAGGGACAGGCCCCAGGGAAGGGCTGGAGCTGTGTCAGGGCAGGGTCAGGTTGGATCTCAGGGAAAGGTTCTTCCCCCAGAGGCTGGTTGGGCACTGACCAGGCTCCCCAGGGCAGTGGGCACAGCCCCAAGGCTGCCAGAGCTCCAGGAGGCTTTGGCTGCTCCTCTGGGGCACAGGGGGGGACTCTTGGGGCTGGGCCTGTGCAGGGCTGAGGGTTGGACTGGATGGTCCTTGGGGGTCCCTTCCAGCTCAACATATCCTGGAGTCCTGTGGTTGCACCCACAAGTACTCCATGGGTAACTCTGCTCTGCACCCACTGCAAGGTGGCAGAAGGTGAGGAGCTGTGACAGATGAAATAAAAGGACCTCATTAGCTACATCCCTTCCCCTTCATCCCCACCCCAGCCCTCCTGAAGGTACATACAGAGGTGTTTGGAGGTGTTTGGTTGTGTTCTTTGCTCTGTGGTTTGGCCACCCACGAGTGAAAAGCGGAGGGTCAAAAAAAAAAGGTTTAGCTCTGGGCCCATTCCAGCTGCAGGCCAGGGTTTGGGGAGCTCTTTTTTGGATGCTCTGGACTTGTAAAAGGAACAGCCTTGTGAACCCTGATCTCATCATCTGTATCATGAATAGTGTGGCAGCAGGACCAGGGCAGGGATTGTCCCTCTGTGCTGGACACTTGAGAGGCCACACCTCGAGTGCTGTGTCAGGTTCTGGGCCCCTCAATTCAGGAAAGACATGGAGGGGCTGGAGCGTGTGCAGGGAAGGGAACGGAGCTGGGAAGGGCCTGGAGCAGCAGGAGCAGCTGAGGGAGCCGGGGGGGGTCGGGCTCTGCTGCCAGGGAACAAGGGACAGGGGAGGGGTAGTTTGGACATGAGGAGGAATTTCCTCACTGGAAAGGATGGTGGGGCCTTGGAAGGGGCTGCCCAGGGAGTTCCCACCCCTGAAAGTGTTGAAGAAATGATTTGAGGGACTCTTAGTGCTGTGGTTTAGTTGACAGGGTGGTGTTCAGTGAGAGGTTCAACTTGGTGATCTTTGAAGTCTTTTCCAACCTGAAGGATGCTCTGGTTCTGTGCTCATGGTGCCTACAGACCCCGTGGGGTGCACAGCTCATCCCCCTGTCACCCTGCTCAGCACTGGGAGGCTGCACACGTGAGGTCCAGGTGTCTCTGGCTCAAGCTCAGCTTGAGCTTGGTGTGGTGAGGCCACAACCAGACCTGCAGCCTGTGCCATGTGCTGAGGGAGGGCTGAGCCTGGTCCTGTCCTGCCTGTGCTCCTGTTCCCTGTAACAGCAGCAGCTCAGCCCTGCACAGCCTCCCCCATGCTGCTGCAGAGCATCCACACCTCTCCCCTCCATCTCGGTGTGACTGGAGCTTCTGTTCTCTTCTGGACCCCCAACATGGGCCCCTTGATGCACCCCAGGCCCAGCGATGGCTTGTGCTGCTCCCTGGCTCGGCCCAGCCCGTGGCCTGAAGCCCAGGCAGGTCCCTGCCTGCCCACCTCGAAAATCAGTCTGCCTGCAATTCGTGCTGGCTCCAATTATCAACAGCCCAGAATGGGAAATGCAGCCCCTTTTCCTTGTGCAGGAAAACCGAGCTGTGATTTTGCCTTGGATGCTCTCAGAGCTGTCTGCTGGGAATAGCTCATGGGCCAGGAATGTGGCTCTTCTTAGCTCAGATCACTGCTATTTTCCCACTTAAAACTAGAGGCAAAGAGATCAGCTGTTAATTAGCAACAGGGGAACTTGCTGCAGGTTTATTCTGCAGGTTTATGAGGATTTCCCCCTTCTGCAGAACCTCCTGGTTAAGGGACGGGCTGCAAAACACCGGAACACTTTCAATCCTGCACAAAGAGCACGGGCAGTGCCTGAGGGATGGGTAAGTCAGGGGGGAAGGATGGTGTGAGTGCAGAAAAGGAGGATGTGAGATGATGAATGCCAAGCAGCATCCCTTGTTCTTCCTGACAGTGACATCTCAGCACAGTCCCGTCCCTGACTGGGTTTTTATCTGTGGAATGACCCAACCTCTGAGCTAGTTCAGGCTGTAATAAAAGGCCTGGCGGCTGCAGTGAGCTCCAACCCGTATCACAGCAACAGCAGGAACATTTCAGAGCAGGCTTGGTTTAGCTGCAGCCTCTGGGGTTCTGGGAAACAGCTCTTTAATGTCTGCAAAAGTGCTTTGAAACCCGGGGATGAGAAATGTGGAAGGGGAAGGACGGGGGTGATTGGGAACAGGGCGGATTGTGCTTCCAGCAGACCTGAGCTCAGAGAAATCACGCCTGAGGAGTCTCAGGGAGGCAGCTCAGCTCGGATTTCTCCTGATTGAAACAGCTGAAAAGTGTCCAAGGAGACCCAGGGAGCTGCAGGATCTAAAGGATGCTTCAGGTGGGATGAAGTCAGTGATAAAACAAATGGGCAGCTCTTGATGCTCCAGCAGGGCTGGAGCTGTCATTGCAAGGGCAGAGTGAGCTCTTATTTATCCTGTGCTGGGCAGGTGGGGCTTAAGAATCACTCTGGGCTCCCTCCCTCACACCCAGAGCTGTCTGAATGTCCCAGAAAGGATCCTGGAAACTTCTGTCCCTGATCACTTCCCAACAAAATTTCCTGTAGAGCTCTAAGAGGCACCCTCCGGGATTTCTGCCGCACCCTTGCTGCAGTGCAGAGCTGGGGTTGTGGCCGCAGTTTTAACCCCCAGGATGAAACTGGGCCGGGACAAGGTCAGTGCTCCCTCTTACACAGCACTGGAAGAGGGAGGCAGAGAGAGAGAAGAGCCCAAAAATGAGCCACACTCTCCAGAGGGGATGTGCTTTGCCATCCTCAGATGCCCTTTGGCTCCGTCCATGTCTGCTGCCTGCTCAGTCACACTTCAACCTCCCCAGGCTGTGGATACAAACCCACAGGAGATCCAGCACTGCCATCCTTCCATTCCAGCAGCTGCCAGCGCATTTTGGAAATGGAGCTCTCTGATGAGGCCCAGCTCTCCAGATCTCACACTTGCCAGTGTCATAAAGGCCTTAAAACGCTGTAATGGGAGCTCTGGTGTCCACCAAAGCCACTCACAGGAGAGACTGTTGGATTTCACAGCTTCTCCTCCTTACTGAAGCAGTACCCCTGGGTTATTGCACTTATTGAATTAGGAGCTGTAAAGCAACTGGGTAAATAATAAATTGCTAGAAGGAAATAAAAAAAAAAAATGCCACCCCTTTCAGTTATTAGTCCAGATGAGTGAATTAGGTGTGGAAACAGCAGCTGTGAAGTTGGACTCATTAAATCACACATCAATTCAGCACTTATTAGGTCTCCAGTCAGATATATAAAAGCACTGGAAGATGGGTTTGCTGTGAGCAATAGCCATTACTTTTGCTGCTCTGAGCAGCCTGTGGGGCTCCTGCTGATGCTGGGCTGGGAGAGAAGAATTTAAAGCACCAGCCCCTGGTGCCAGGTGAGAGTTTGGAAATTGTGGGGTTTGTCCCTGAAGGAGGAGTTCAGAAAGTAGGTGACAACTACACAGGCATTCACAAAGAGCCAGGAAGGCACAGCAAATGAAATGGGAGGAGAGTTTCTGGTCTGTCTGTCCCAGAGGAGGATCACACACCATCAGCCACGACTGCAAGTTGAGCTCTTCCACTGAGCAAGGTGGACCCACACCTCAGCTGCCTCCCCGCATACTCTCATCCATCCATCCATTCACCCATCCTGGTTATCCTCTTCCTCTTGCATGCCCTGCACACCTTCCCCATAACCCTCATCTCCTCTCCTCCCCACACTTGTCCCCTGCCAGCAGCCCTGTCTGGGCAATACACATCCCAGACCAAAAGCTGGGCTTAGAGCTTGTCGAAAACTGTGAAAATCCCTTCCTTGAGCACAATAATTCCCTACCTGCTTTTTATCTAGCCTGACCCCCTTTAATAAATTTGCCCCCTAATGGGTTACAGAGATCTTAAAGCCGGAGATCTGTGCTGGAGCTGAGTGTCAGACCAGCCCTGCTGGCGCTTTGTCTTCAGAGTTATGAGGTTAGAAGAATAATACATTTTTCATTCTTCAGATTTGCCACATGAGAGGAAAGATAAGGTCATGATTTCCAGCTTCTTTTCACAGCCGCAATACTTAGAAATCTATTTTTGCAGTGAAAATTTGGATACTCGGTTAATAACCTGGTTCCAGGAGCAAAAAGCTGTAAGTGCTGAACAATCCGGAGCCAGCAATGGCACGTGTGTGCCTGGGAATTCCCAGGGCTCCCACACTTACAGGACCAAAGGTTTAACCAAATGTTTGGACCACAAAGCCAAATCTCTCTCTGGGAGTTTAGTGTTTCAACTCCTAACCCAAATATTTCAGCTGGAATGCTGCATTTCTTCAGGACTGAAGCAACTGGGCATATCTGTGGCCTGAGCTGCCTTTCAACTTGCAGCCAAAATGGGGAGAGACCTTCTGAGATAAATAATACATTGAATGTGCCCTCACCCACAGCCACCTCTTGCTGAAGCCATAACCTTTCTGTAGTCGATCTGTAATTTGACGGAGAATAAAACAAACTCAGCTCAAAGGCTTTTTTGTTGAGGTTTAAGGTTGTTGCTGGTTACCTGGTTAAGGGGTGTCCCAAGGGCAAGGCCCTGGTGCCCTTTCAGTGCCGGCTCTCAGGGAGGGCACTGGCACCAGGATGGGTCTGACAGACTCCCAAAGCTCCTGAGCCCAGAGGGGCAGGAGCAAGGCCTGGCTGGTGTTGCCTTCACTGTAGTTCCTGAGAACCTGGAAGGCTTTAACCCATTCCTCACTCACTGATGTGCACACTTAGGGTCCAGGATCATCCAGGATCATCCAGGCTGGGAGGGAGTCTGGAGCAGGGTCAAGCAGGGAATCACACCAGGTTACTCTGGCCTTTATCTACTCTGGTCTTGAAAGCTTTGCTTATGCTCTGCTTGGCAAAGTCAGGGCCACACTCCTGAGGGATGTGCCCAGGGCTCCGGGAGGGGCAGTGGCAGAGCCCTGGACTTCCCAGGGGTGTTAATCCCTCCTGCTGAGCACACGGGGGCCATGGCTCCAAGTTTTCCTCCATAACCCAGAGGAAGTGGCTGTTTGCATCATTCTTTCTAATGGTGAAAGACAAGGTTTCCACTTAATCAGGGCCCAGGAGCTGTGGCATGTCAGGAGACACCTGCTTAGAGGGAAAGCACAAGCTGGCCCTGTGGGCTCACCCCAGCAGTTCCTGCATCCAGCTTTTGTGCTGACCCCCTTTGGGGCACAGAGGCTGCGAGGGGGCACTGGGGACTCCAGCAGGACACGGAGTTTGTTGTGAGGTGATGTTTTTATTTGTCTTGCTCCCTGTCCAAGAAATGTGTGTGAGCAGGATGAAGTCATGGCTCGCCTGCCAGCGCTCCCTGGGAGGGATCTGCTGCCCACTGCAGCAGGTCCCACCAGCTGCAGGAATGGTGCAGGGCAGGTTTAGGCTGCTGCCATTCTGCCCTGCAGACATACCCAGGCCCTTNAATGATCAGCACTCTCTTACACCAGGCACTATTTTCCCGGGTTTTGCCCACTGCACAGGTCCCACCAGCTGCAGGAATGGTGCAGGGCAGGTTTAGGCTGCTGCCATTCTGCCCTGCAGACATACCCAGGCCCTTCTGGTGCACAGCAGGGTCAGCAGTACCATTAACCACGGGCACAAGGCACAAACCCAACCCCTCCCGATGCCCACGTTGGCTCCATCCCTGGTGGTGTCCTCCATCCCTGCACCATCCAAACCCCATCCCTCTGCCTGAGCCCTTGCTGCCCTTCGACACCTCCCTCCACCAGACTTTGTTATCTGGTATAGTGGGTATGGTGGGACTTGTTTGAAGGTTGGGCTTGATGCTTTTTGAGGTCTTTTCCTCCCTTAATGATCCTACAATTCCGTGATCCTGTGATCCCTTCTCCTGCTCTGCTCCGCTCTCAGCAGCCTCCTCCTGTTGCCATAATAACGAGCAGCAGCCCGTGGTGGCCTTGCCAGCCCTTCCAGCAAAAACACCTCCTCCTGGGCCCCAAACCATCTGGCTGAGCTGGGCAGGGGCCCGGGGGGGGCACAGGGGCTGCCCTGACCCGGACACACACTTTGCCTCAGGCTGTGCCCCCAGAACTGGGTGTTGGACACACGGGCACACGTGGAGAGCTGTCCCCAGCTGGTCTCTGCAGCACACACTCACTTCCTGCATCCACCTCCTGACACCCCCCTGCTCTCCCACATCCTTCTTGCTGCCCGAGGCACATCAGGGAAATGTGGGGCAGGTGGGGAAAGGGCCATATCCCTGCCCAGCACCCCATGGCAAGGCAGCAAGTGCATCTGCAGAGCTCATCTGTGACTCCCAGTGCATGGGGTGGCTCTGGGGCTGGGCCTGTGCAGGGCTGAGGGTTGGACTCCATGATCCTTGTGGGTCCCTTCCAGCTCAGCACATTCTGGGATTCTGTGACCTGCCCCAGCCATCTCTCCTCCACAGCGGCTCACCCCGTGTCCCTGGAGCCAATCCCGGACCATCCCGGCCCTCAGGTCTCCTCTCCTCCCTCTCTGACACATCCTCATATGGAGCACCCTGAGGCAAAGCCAGGATCAAACAGGACCAGCTCTGTGCAGACTGAGGAGTCCCACAGACTCCCTGTGGCTTAGGACGTGCTTCTCCCAGGGAATCAAGACCACAGGCACAGCCAGAGCTGCTTCTGAAGGCACTGGAGGCACTGGACATCCATCCTGGGGTCCACAAAATCAATCAAATCCCAGGTCTCAAAGGGATTTCTCCTTTTAGGAGCTTGTAACCAGCAACAGATCAAAACGCCCCCAGACCAGCCTGTTCAAAGCAAGGGGGTTCTGCTACACCCAGAGGTGGGTAAGAAACACAAAGAAATGGAGATCTGAGGTTCACCTAATTCATTTCTCACAGGTGTTGTGTGAGTTCCACTGAGCCCAGACCTGCTGTTCCAGGACCAAAGACAAACACCCTCCTCAGTGGCTCTCAGCCTCTTTCTCAGCTCTTTTCTGGCAAGCCATGCCAGCTCTACCCCTCAGGGAACTGTCCGTAGACCTTTGCACTGTGGAAAAGCAAAACCAGAAACCAACCAAAAACCTGCTGGCAGGGCTGGACCTTGGTAGGAACAGTTGCCCGTACCCACCTCCACCCTGTCTCTCAGACCCGCTGCATCTCCCTGGGGACATTATTCCACCCCCAGCCCCAGGCCTTTCCCCTCTGTTATTCCTGTCATGCCAGCAGCTCCCTTTGGTGCAGCTCTGTGCCAGGCTGTGGAGTGACTGAAAGCACACAAACTGATTTTTATTTTTTTGCCTAAAGCCATTCCAGCTACTCCACCCAGGCTCACCAGCCCTTCCCATGGTGGTGCTGGGCCACATCTTCCAACACCACCCATGAGCTGGGCAATCTGCCTCCTCCTTAAATGGCTTCCCACTGCCAGAGGGCAGGTTAGATGGGATATTGGAAAGGAATCCTTCTCTGTGAGGGTGGGGAGGCCCTGGCACAGGTTGCCCAGAGAAGCTGTGGCTGCCCCTGGAACCCCTGGGAGTGTCCAAGGCCAGGTTGGAGCAACCTGGGCTAGTGGAAGATGTCCCTGCCCATGGAAGGGGGTCAGAACTGGATGGCATTTATGGTCTGTGATTCTGTGATTATTCAGCCAAGAGCTTCTGAGAGGTCAAGGAGTGAAGGTTTCTGAAGGTGCTTTTGTGGCTGTGTTACACGTAAAGGCCTGGTCACAAGTGCTTCTTTCAGGTTCTCGAGTCAAGCTCCTGAGCTGCTGGGAGGCTGAACCTCGGCAGAGGGAAAGATCATTTCATCATGGGACTCGGGGATTTCAAAAGAAGAGCAGGAATTTCAGCCTCCCAGAGAGAGGGACTGGTTTGAACTTCCCAGAGCATTGTCCCAACCCTCCCCTTTTCACACGGCTATCGGTGACTGCACCTCTCAGGGGAACTAGCCTGTAACGTCAGCCAAAGGATTCTTAATAGTTTGATACCACATTTGGATTCCCAAGGGAGGAAATGTCTGGTCTCTGTGTCTAGAAAACAAAGACTCGATAGGGGGAAGGGATTTCTTGGGACACCTGATTAATTGGAGCCACTCTGGAGATCAGTGTAAACCAAATTGGTTCCAGGCTCAGGAGATTAGTGAGGTTTAAGTGCAGTGTTCTCCAGACATCTCTGGCTGCCTTTGGAGTGTCTCTGGTTTTAAGCATTGGAGAAATATTTTCTTTTTTTTTTTTTTCTTTTTTTTTAAGGAAAAGTCATTCCTCTGGTCAGTGGCAGAAGCACAAACTGGAGGGGCTGGTGCTGTACCTGGAGCAAACTTCACAATCCCACCCCCTCCAGGCAAGGCTCAGTGCCTTCCAGCAGCAACAAGGAAAATCCAAGGTGCTGTTAAGGAAGGATCCCAATTTCCCCAAGCCCTGACTCTCACTGAATCACAAAATCTCCTGAGCTGGAAGGGACCCCCAAGGACCATCCAGTCCAATCCTCAGCCCTGCACAGCCCCAGCCCCAAGAGTCCCCCCCTGTGCCCCAGAGGAGCAGCCAAAGCCTCCTGGAGCTCTGGCAGCCTTGGGGCTGTGCCCACTGCCCTGGGGAGCCTGGTCAGTGCCCAACCAGCCTCTGGGGGAAGAACCTTTCCCTGAGATCCAACCTGACCCTGCCCTGACACAGCTCCAGCCCTTCCCTGGGACCTATCCCTGCTCCCCCCAGAGCAGAGCTCAGTCCTGCCCCTCCTCTGCCCCTGCCCAGGCAGTTGGAACTGCACTGAGGTCTCCCCTCAGCCTCCTCTGCTCCAGCTGAACACCCCAAGTGCCCTCAGTGTCCTCACACGGCTTCAAATCCAGGCCCTTCCCCATCTCTTTGCCCTCCTTTGGACACTCTCCCATGGCTCAATCTCTCCCTTCCATTGTGTCCCCCCAAAGTGCCCCAATGTTGAGGTGAGGCCACCCCAGGGCAGAGCAGAGCGGGACAATCCCCTCCCTCACCCAGCTGGAGATGTTTTCCTCTCCCACATCTCCCCAGGCCCCCAGAGACTCTTTGGATGCACAGACCAAATGGTAGATCCACTTCCAATGCCCCGGCAGACTCTCAGAGCAGGGACAGCAGCAAGAGTGGAAATCCTGAGAGCAGAGGAATGCAGAGCACAGTACCCACCACCCGCAGCTTTCCAACCCAGGAGAGCCCTGGGCAGGTGGTACCCAAAGCTGGGCATTGCTGACCTTGCTGGTCTGGAGTTTGCTCATGGCCTTATGAGGAGGCCACAGTCACTGTCTGTAGTTGGGGAAACTGAGGCACGGAGCAGCCAAGTGCTGGGAATGGTTCCCAGCTGGGAACTGGGAACTTCCTTCTGGGTGCTGCATAAATTCAAGAGGAGTCATTGCTGCAAAGCCCGGGAGTCTTACAGAGGAGGGAGTCAGAGGTTTGTGCTCTGCCAACACCTCTCCCTCCTCTCAGTGCTGAAATGTGGCTTTTCTGAGACTAAATGGAGACCAGACAAGCTTCTCCACCTCTTCCCTCACCTCCCTCATCCAGCACAGCCACCAGGCTCAAAAAAAAGTGCTGGAGAAGCCAAGGACTCCAGGCCATGGGCTGTGATGTTTGGACAGGGAACAGCTGGTTCTGCAGCCCCACCTGGAGGGTCACAGGCAGAAATCTGATGGAGAATTCCTTCCCTGTCCTGCTTGGTGAATCCCCTCCTCCAGCAGCCCCTGCCTCAGCCTCTGAACTTGTCTGCAAACATCCACCAAAGGCTGCTCAGCCTCTGGAGCCTGGGGGGTGAAGGGGAGCAGGGGAGGAGCTGCCCGGAAGGGTTTCCTGGTGCTCAGAGCTGAGCTCAGTTCCTTGGGGGAAGGAATCAGCACAGGGAAATTCTTTTTTGTTATCATTTCTTTTCTGTTTTTTCTAGTGGTGTGCTCACAGGCCAGGCTGGATTAGGCTCTGAGCAACCTGGTTTAGTGGAAGGGGTTGGGGTGGAACAAGATGAGCTTTAAGGTCCCTCCCAACCCAAACCATTCTATGAATCCTGGACCCTGCAGAGCCTCATCAGAGCGTCCACCGTGGGCCTTTGCTCAGGGTTGCTTTGCTGTGAGGAGGAAAAACTGGAAAAAAATAACAAAATTGTGGCATTTCTTTAGGGCAGAACTTGACCTGCAGCCGGGGGGGTTGAGCAGAGATGGCTTGGTGGGGGTGGTGCAACTTAACCCGCATTTATCCCAACATTGTCCATCATTTCCCCCGAGTCTGTGCTGAATCCAGGGACAATTAAAGAGTGCCAGCCACGCGAGTAGTGATATGTTGGGACTTTAAAATTTATTCCAACATGCTGTTTTTTTAAAAATACGCCCAGACTGAGCAGACAATCTGAGCTGTAGTAAAGGCAATATTATACTTGTAAAAACTTCTCATTCACAGTACAGATGTCATTTACAATAAGGGTCACAAACATCAAATACTGAGTATTTTCATTTTTTTTTGTTGTTGTTTTGTTGTTTTTGTGAGTTTTTTGTTCTTTTTGTTTGGTTGGTTGGTTTTTACATCAGACTGTGCTTTTACCTGCTTTTTTTTTTCCTTTTTTTTTGTTTTTTTTTTTTTTGCACTGATATAACCATACAGACATTGCAAGATGCAAGTGTAGAAACTGGAGTTAAAATAAAATTACAGGCAAAACTACCAAATTACATTGTATGCTGTACATATTTACAGTACCATTTTTTGGAATGTATTGCCATTTTAAGAACATATAGAAACTTTCTACAGACTATTCCACTTACAGAATACATACACCTTTTAGAAAAAAAGGCAAATATTTATCTTACATGAGACCATGTATATTAAATTTGCGTACACATTATTATCATTATTATTATTATTATTTTACATTACATTTACTAAAGTGATCGTAAGTGCCATCATATCTCAGTAATGAAAACAAATTGGTTTTATGCCATCAAGACTGATTTTTTCTTTTTTTTTTCTTTTTTTTTTTTTGTAAATAATTTACATTTTTTTTTTTTTTTAAAAACTGTGC
>VXAY01005155.1:157799-201045 GCA_013399855.1 Oxyruncus cristatus
GAGACTTTGTCTGTGACCAAGAAATGACAGAGGAACGAATGGCTGCAAGGCTGAGTTTTCTTCCACCTTGCAAGCGAGGGAGGGCATTTACAGAGGGCTCCTGAAGCGCAGCCAGGAGGGTCTCAGGCACAGCTTTGCCGGGCGGGCTGGAAGGATTAAAGCGAGCAGGGGCCGGCTGGTCCGGCGAGAGACACCGATCCTGGCCCTGGGTCTACATTCCATACATTCCTACGTTCTCGCAGGTCAATCTTTGAAGAAGAACCATTTTTTTTTTTTTCGTTTTTCTGTCCCTTTTTTAGAAAAGTGCTGTGCTGGGTCCTGCAGGAGGGAGGGACGCTCGCCGTCCGGGTTTTCTCTTTCGAGGGACCGTTTCTCTCCCTTCCAACGCCCCTCCCCTGCTCGAGGAAGTGCCACTTTCACTTACAAGTTCAGGGTAAACACGTTGTGGGTTTTTTTTTTTTTTCAAATGTAAAGCAGTTTCAACTGTTTAAAGCACAACCATAGGCAACCAGAGGGATGCGAGGAAAAAAACCAAAAAAACAAGCACTTTGCAAGAATTAAATAAAGCATGTAATAAATACGAATCATAAACTTCTGTACACAGGAGCAAGGGTTTGGGGTTTTTTTCTTTTTTTTTTTTTTTTTAATCATTTAATCGATATAAAAAAAAGTTTTTTCTGTTTTGTTTTTTTTTTTTTCTTTTTTTTTTGTTTTCAGTGCATCTTCTTCCTCTTAAAACGCTTAACCCTTTCCTTTCTGCATCTCTCAGGCCCAGAATTACGCACACCTCAATGGCAAAAAAGACAAAGGTCTAACAAACCCCCTTTCCAAAAAACTCTAAAAAAATATTCACAGCCTCAAACAGTTTTGTACATTTCAAGCAACAAAAGGTATAGAAAAAGGCACAAGTAACTGCATACATGTGGAGATAATACCAGACTGGGACAAAGAAAACCAGGACTTTTCCATGGGTTTGGTCATTCACTAGAGTGCTTCTTATCGGTGATTATACTAAAGGAAATAGTGTTGAAAATGTCTGTTGATTTTACAGAGGAAGCCTAAAGGTGGAACGGATGGAGGTTTAAGTACTTCCCGCGTTTTCATCCACCTTTTTTTGAGTTTGACCTAAATCTGCGTGCTCTGGGTGTGGGCTGCTCTTCCTGGAGGTGCCCCCTTGGCTCCCGGGCTCCCCGGAGAGGTTCCTGGTGCGCAGGGAGAGCGGGTGGCTGGGCGAGGGCTCCGGGGGGCAGCCGGTGCTGCTGCCGCCGTCACACGGGGGGGCATCTGAGATGAAAGTGCAGGGTGACTCAACAGAAGTGCTCGAGCTGCCAGATTGCTTCTTGCCCGTTTTTTTTAGGGGTTCTTCTTCCCCGCTCGTTGGAGGCTTTGGACAGTGCTCGTGGGGTGTGCTGGGGCTGGCTGGGCCCGCCTGCTCCTCCGCGCTGGGCTCAGCCAGCGCTTTTACCCTGTGTTCCTCCTGCTCTGTCTGCTGCTGAAGCTCGTTAGTCCTCATTTTCTCCTCCAAATAAGCCCCACTCAGGTCCGGGGACGGCGTGTACTTAGAAACCTTTGCAGCCGGGGATGCGGATGCCGCTGGGGTTTGTGGCTCCTCATCCCCCTTGGGAGCCCGGCCGAGCTCCGCCAAGTCTCCGCTTCCAGAGGCGAAGTATCCAGCTTGTAGGGACACCACGGAGCCGGGCACCAGGCTGGGGTGGGAGCTGGGCCTGGCCTGGACCATCTGGATGCCCCCGATGGGGATCATGGGGTACGGGGTCCGGGCGAGCTGCTGCGAGTGCAGCGGGAGGTGGCTGAAGACATTCTCCTCCCCTCGGCCCGGAGCGTGGATGTCGTGCGGGGCCTGCAGGGGCCGGGAGCAGACGGGCTGTGTGGGGCCAGGGGAGCGTGGTGGGCTTCGGGGCTCGATCTTCTGTGCCAGAGAGGGAAGAGAAAGAGCTGGATCAGTGCAGTGAACAGGTTACACCTTTAGCATCACCAGCGCTCACTGCGAGGACTGGGCTTAGCATTTTGCTCTAATCAATCAACCACGGAAGATGTGGAGCTCCGAACCTTTAAGGAAAGGAGCAACACAAGCCAGAGCATTTGCCTTCTGGGTACAAATGTGCCGTGGTCTGTTGGGGCACAGATCCAGGGCTTTGGCTTAGGCTTGGATCATTATAAAATCAGAAATGGTTCGGGTTGGAGGGGACCATTAAGGGTCATCTAGTCCAACCCTCCTGCCACGAGCAGGGACATCTTCAACTAGACCAGGTTGTTCCAAGCCCCCTCCAACCCGGTCTTGAATGTTCCAGGGATGGGTCACGTACACCTCTCTGGGCAACCTGTGCCAGGGCCTCATCACCCTCCTAGCAAAAAATTTCTTCCTTGTATCTAGGCTGAATTTCCCCTCTTTCAGTTTAAAACCACCACCCCTTGTCCTCCTCTCAGAACTGCCTCTGAACCCCAGCAGAGGATGGCAGTGGTTGCTGCCACCAGAGCTGCTTTGGAGCCCCTTCAGCCCTTTTTCAGCCCTGGGTTCCTGAGAGCCTGGAATAATGTTATTTACTTTTTTACTGTATTTTCTGAGAGCAGGACTGTGCCCTCCCAGCTGCTGATGGCAAGGATGCTTCAGACCGAGCGAGAGGCATCATTAACTCTGGTTTGACCAAAGCACACCCAGCGTGGCCCCACCACCACCCTCACGGGTGAGATTTTCTCTAGAAACCAAGGGTTAAGGCCCTACAATTTTACCTTTTCCTCTTTCTCTCTCGGTGCTTCCCATAGTTTCCTAATGTACATCATGGAGAGATATGGGGCTAAACAGAAAGGGATTAATTAGTGATGAGGTCACAACTAAACCCCTACACAGGACTCCCAAGAAGGGGAAGCAACAGAAACGGAAATCAACTTTCCATTGAGATGGGGTCAGTGATAAAAGGTGAGGATCCACTTCATTTCTTTGTAGGATTATGGAGAACAATTTCCTGACCCTGTGAGCTGGATCTCTATGAAGAGGTGACAGAGGAAAGCAGCAAAGGAGGGCAGAAAGGAGAAAAAGCAAGAGCCACTGAAGGTGGTGGGTACTTGGTCAGCCCAAACACTTGCTACAAGTCACTTATCCACATGAAGTCTTGGCCAAATCACTGCAGGGATGCTGGGAACCCCCAAACAAATTATATTAATGGTGTAACAGCCACCAGAAGGAGGAACTGCCTTCTGCAAGGGCCAGAGGGAAGAGAGATAGTCGTGGTGGGACTTGACAGAAAGCCTTACACTGAAACTAAGCTGAGATCATCTTCAAGCTCTGTTTAGGGTCTGATAAATCCACCTCTGGTCTTTCTGTCTCTTGTAGCCTTACCAGGAACCTAATTTTGCAGTGAAAGCCCTGCTGTCCATCTTGCTGAGAAAGCGGAAGTTTTCCATTCAGCTCTTTTTTGTTGCTTTGGAGACACATGAGCAAAGCAACAGCAGTGGCTCTGGGAGCATGAAAGGAGCAGGAACATGGAGTAAAAAGGTGTTTGAGAAGAAGCTGAAAGGTGAGAATGGGCAGAGAAGCAGGGGCTTATTATCTCCTGCCGTGGACTTGGAAGCTGAGGGGAGTTGCTCCAAGTAGTAGCAGTGGGCAGTTGTCCTGACAGAGGTGCTTCAGAAGGAAGGATGGGGGTTTCCAGAGCCCTGAGATTCCCCCCAAGGGGTTATTTGACAGGAAAGGGAAATAGCATTAAAGGAAGCAAAGGTTTGGACCTAAAGGAAAGGACAGTCTCTGAGAAGGTGAGATCAAGCCTGGCAGTGGGAAGCAGAAGGAAGGCAGCACCACAAGAACATCATCGTGGACATGGAAGGAACGCACAGGGGGCAGCGTGGCTGGTCTGGAGAGGACCTGGGTCAGCATCTGCCATGGCAGGTTCTCCAGGGGCTGTGTAAAGGCCTCTCTCTTCCCAGTGCAGCCCCTAAAGGCACAAATTGTGGCAGAGCCAGGCACTCCAGAGGAATGGGGAATGTTCCACCACACCAGACACTGCCTGGAGCAGTGGGAGGAATGTGCCACTTTCCTTTACCCGGAGGAATTGTTATGTCCAGCAGAAACATTAAATAGTTTTCTGGACCCAGTGGGAAACACCTCTATGTGCTGAAGAGAGAAGCGAGATGAAATCAGAGATGTCCAAACAAACATTTCTCAGCAGTTCATCCAACAGAGGCCTAACACAGCCCAGGAGGCAGCAAGGGCTGTTTCAGATCTCGTTCAGGTTGCTGACAGTGAAAAACTGTCACAGCTTCACCCCATCTGTGGAGATCTCAGGGATGGGTTTGAAATGCCCAGGAACAAAAGGCTCTTGGTGACAATTAGTCATTAAGAGGTTGTCCTTGCTGCTTGTCTCAGCAGGACACAAGTTGGGTCAGGAGTGGAAATAACCCCTTGGAGAAGGGACAACTTTATTTCTCTTCAACTGAGAAGGGTGGGACCCAAATGGGTGCAAAGCCCATTGCTGTCCACTGTCCCTTTTCTGTGACATTGGTCACAGAGTCACCGCGCACTTGGTGTGACAACCTTCCTTAAACGCCACATCAGAGAACGTCCTGGGGGGGTTAGGAGGCAGGAGGGGACTGAACTTACCAGCTTGGACTCGTAGAGCTGTATGTTTTTGCCAAAGAACCTGTGAGGTAGAGGCATCGAAGATAATATCCCATGCTGGGCTTGATATGAGCTTGGAACTTTGTCATCTGCTGCTGATTTGCTCGTGCCAGGCAAGTCCTCTTTCCCTGGGAATGGGTACCTGGGCGACTCCAGGGAGCCTGGAGACAAGACTTTCTTCAGGGATAAGTATCTGACTGATGACATGTCTCTGCTGGGTGATGAGTGTCTCCCAGGGGAGACCTCTCCTTCTGGGGGGAGGTGTGTTCGTGGGGACAGCTCTCTCCTGGGGGACAGATGCCTGCTGGGTGACAGCTCAAGCCTTGGTGACACACATCTGAGAGGAGATGCCTCTCTCCTGGGAGAGACCCGCTGGCAAGGAGACAATCCCCTCCCTGGGGACAGGCACCTCAGAGAGGACAGTTCTGCAGTGGGTGAGAACCTCTTGGGTGACGTTTCATTTTTGGTTAACAAGTGCTTTCTCGCCATCATTGGTCTGCTGCCACCACCTCTGCCAGAGTCCTGGCTGGGAGACCACCTTCTCCTTGGGGAGGTGTCTTTTGAGGTTGACAGGTCCATGACCAAGGACATCTGTGGCCTCGTGATGGACTCCCTTTCAGCAGAAGCCAATTGTTCGGTGGAGGTCAAAGCTGGTCTGTGGAGACTCAAGAAGCTGTGGCACACAGCAATGTCACTGCTGTCTGCTGACCACTTGGTTTCCAGCCCTGAGGACGAGGCCTGCTGGCCTTCACCTGCCTTTTGGGTGCTGGAAACGGTTTCTTGGGCTAAGGATGATGCTATTTCAGTGCCTTCCTCTTGAGAAGATGGAGAGCCACCTGAAGAGTGCAGCAGGAGGGTGGTGTGCGTGCCCTCAGGCAACTTCAGAGGGGGCTCATCTTGACTCTCCTCTTCCTCCTCATCCTCCTCATCCTCATTGTCGTCATCATCTTCAGATTCCTCGAGGTCTGAAAACTGGTGTTCCTCAACTGGCTCGGATCCCTCCCGCCCCTCAGAGTCCTGGAATAGGTCTTCACTGGTTCCTGGGGGGATGGAAACACCAAACAGACTGTCAAACACACACACAGGGCCTGTGCTAAACCTGCTCACAAGTTCTAAGGGCACAAGAGCAGAGAGGACCTGGCTCTTTTCTGGATCTGATCAGTCGTGCCCTCTGTGCCAACTCCACTCCCAGTATTCCCAGTAGAACCCAGTGAATCCCACCACTGGGACCTCCTGCTCCACCCCAATTTCAATTCCAGCCATTACTCTGTCAACACAAATGGAAAAAGGCCTTTAAGGGATGAGGGAAACAGCAGCACTGTCACCCTTGGGTGGGGATTTCATGAGTATCTGTTGCGATGGTGTCTCCAAGAAAACGTCAGAGTTTCCCACCTCCCCGTGTCGGGCCTTTCCCTGCCCAGATTTCCTGACAGTTAAACATTAGCAAGACAGGCCTTTTACTGAAAATCAAACACCAGGGTTGACAGACCCTCTGTGGATTTCCCCTTAATTGGATGAATCCCAGCTGTGATACAGGTACTTCTTTGTGGCAGAGGGTTTGGGGTCTGTATGTGGAAGGCCTTGCACGGGAATGCTTTGTAAATAAGGGCTTATAAACAGTGAGGGAGATACAAAAAGCAAGTTCTAAAGGATTGTAAGTATTTCTGCAGGTAAAAATACAGCCTCTCTCTTCTGCTCTGAGGGCCAGAAGAGCCTTCTGAGCTCCGCACAAGCTCCCAGGCGGATCCCTGCCTGCTCCCCCTCTGCTCTGCTCTGCACAGGGGCGAATCTGCCTCTCCCCTGCCAGACGAGCAGCGATCCTGGCAAAGTGCGAGCTCAGCCCCGAGAGGTCCATCGGGAACAGCCACTGGATGTCACTGCAGCTCAAGGAACTGCTCTGTCGGGAGGCTGCGAGTCCCCCCCGCTCTGGAGGGGCCCATAAACAGCAGTTTACTGAGCTCTGCCTGCGCCGAGCACCCCGAGGACGGGGCAGGGCTGCTGGGACACACTTGGCCCCTGGCTCTGGAAGCCTGGATGCTGCTCTGGCACCTGCGTGGAACTAATGGCAGCACTGCTGGCCCCTCTCCCCATCAGCTCAGCCTGGGACACTGTTTCCCCTCTGCCGAACGCTGGAGCAGTTCCCTTTCAGAGGTGCCATCTGCCAGCAGGAGCAGCCAGAGGGGACAGCAAGGGGAGCTGATCCTGAGAGCACCTGGGAGGTGATTTGCAGAGGGGACATTAATTAACTGGAGCTCCTGCTGAGGCTGGACCTCACCTGGGAGGTGGTTTGCAGAGGGGACACAGCCACACAGCAAGAACTCCCTCTGATCCATGAATAAAACATCCCATTTTGTTTATTTTGAATACCATGGCCTTACTAAATGCTCATGAAGTATTTGGCATTACCAGTGACAGGCATTTTCCCATGGCTGATCATCCATCCAAGAGTCAGCCTGAAAACCGAGATGGAAAGGAACTTCTGCCTCCCATCCCATTCCAAAATACCTGTTAACTGGCCCATATAGGCAGAACTCTGCCAGGGTGGAGGGAAGGGGCAGCTCTCCATGGACAGCCCAGCCTGCACTGCAAACCCCCCTCCCAGTGATGGGGGGTGCTGGGCCCAGGAGCCCGTGCAGGGCTGTTTGCAAACTCCCCAAGGAACTGAGCTCAGAACAAACATTATTCCAAACAAGCAGCTCTCCCAGCTGCAGGGTGAGCCCTGCCTATTTCTGGCTTGGAAAAGGAATGTGCTTCCCTATCAGAGCCATGAGCCAGCCCCTGGTGGTGATGTTGGGGTCTGACATCTCGAGGGGTTTGGGACAGACAGTGCCTCACCCTCGGAGAGCCTTGCCCTGGGTGGGCTCAGTTTTTGGCCCCAGCCACACAAGGGATGGGCACTGGCCAAGGGCAGGAGTGTGGAGGGAGGGGAACGTGAAGCCAGTTTGCATTTGCCACCACGGGAAACGTTTCAGTGAGTCCTGGGACAGCCCCAGGGGAATCTGCCTTGGCCTCCTGACATGATTCCAGAGGGCAGGAACAGAGCTCAGACCTCAGTCCGGGCTTCTGGCAACCCAAATCCATCTGCTGAGCTCATGGGGAGAGAAAGGGCAGGTCAGGAGAAGACAGAGAGGGAGAGAGGGAGGGAGGAAGGGAGAGAGAAGGAACTAATGAGGATGTGTCCTGTCGATGGCTTTGGCTGAGGGTTCCATTCCATTCCATTTCCATTTCATTTCACTATTTATTCTAAGTTTATTCCACCCAACTGGTAGCAGAACCAAGGCAGGAGTGAGGAATTATACTCCAATCTCCTTTTATAGTAACACCCCTTGCTTTCTTCTGCCCCTTAAATAGAAATAAAAACAATCAAGTGAAATATAACCCCAGTTTAAAATAAATCCAGGGAGTTTTAGGAACTGCTGCTCCCCAAAGGAAAGCACAGCAACCTTCCTGCTCTGCTTTGTGTCTCGTGGAAATTCTAGTCCTTTTTTTTATTATTTAATTAAAATAGTCCTTTAATTTCTAGTTCTGAGCCCCTTTGCAAAGAAGACAGAGGACACTGTGGTAACTCTTTGCAACCCACTACTCTGAGAACCAGGGGTGTGACACAGCTGGGAGCTCTGATTTCTCATGCACCTTTCTGCCATTTTTATGTTATTTTCTCATCCATCCAAATAGCCCCAATCATTACAGTACAAAATCCCATTTTCTGACCATCTTCTTGGCTGCTTTAGTGAGTGTTTACTTGACATCCGTGAGCAATGGGCCTCCTTGCTCGTGGAGCAGAATTTCAATTTTCAGTAGAAGTCCAGCATTGGCTTTAACCAGGTGAAAAAGAAGCTGGGAGGGGAGCAAGGAAACATCCCCTGATCCCACACCTTCCCAAGTGCACCTTTCTGCATTCCTGCCTGGCAGCCCATCCCCTTTACACAAACACAAGGGATCTGCCTCAGTGGGAGGAAATGGGGACTGTGTTGTTGGGGTTTTTCTGCAATTCTAAAATTACACGGATTTCTTGCATAATGCAATACATTCCAGACAGCACAACACGTTCCAGGAGCAGCCTCACCGCCAAGAGCAACATGGGGAGGGGAGTCCTTTCCAGGAACCCTCTGCAGCCAGGAGGGGCTCAGCAGGTGCCCAACCTCAAACACCCAGGGATCAATGGTCCCATCCCTCTGCCTGAGCGTTCTCCCAGCTGACCTGGGGATGCCCACCAACCTCTCCGGGGATTTTCAGACCTTCCCTATCCATGAGGCCAAAGGCTGAGGTGCAGCTCGGCCTCATTCCCTACCAGACCTCCCTTTTCCTAAGCCTGGCAGGGCTCTCACACCCAGAGGGATTTTCACAACACTCTCTCAGGGCATTAGCCCTGTGTGACCTGGGGGTGAATGACTCCGGAATCACAAAGGAGAACATTCCCCTGGCCTGGTGAAGGGAGCCCTGGTGTCCTCAGAGCTCCAGTTCCATGGAGCACAAATAGGATGTTGGATTTTCAGGTTTTCAGTAGTGACACTCAATTAATGTGATTCATTAGTTCTATAATGGAAAGGTTTAAAATAACAGTTGTTCTTTCAGAATCATGTAACCAATATTTCAGAGCCACTTTCCTCTTTCCCTAACCAGCTTTGATTACAGAATCATGAATGGTTTGGGTTGGAAGGGACCTTAAAGCTCATCTCATTCCCCCTCCTGCCATGGGCAGGGACACCTTCCACTGGCCCAGGTTGCTCCAACTGGCCTTGGACACTTCCAGGGATCCAGGGGCAGCCACAGCTTCTCTGCCCAACCTGTGCCAGGGCCTCCCCCCCCTCACAGCCAACAATCCCTTCCCAATCTCCCATCTCTCCCTGCCCTCTGGCAGTGGGAAGCCATTCCCTGTGTCCTGTCCCTCCCTCCCTTGTCCCCAGTCCCTCTCCAGCTCTCCTGGAGCCCCTTTAGGCCCTGCAAGGGGCTCTCAGCTCTCCCTGGAGCCTTCTCTTCTCCAGGGGAACCCCCCCAGCTCTCCCAGCCTGGCTCCAGAGCAGAGGGGCTCCAGCCCTGCAGCATCTCCATGACTTTAGTGACCTGCAGAAGCATCACCCACGAGTGGTGTAAGAGCAGGGAGAGATTTCTGGAGACCGTCAGCGAATCTTATTTCAAGTGAGTTCCTGGGCTGAAAGATTTTTCCAGCAGTCCTACATGGGAATAGCCTCCCCCTCCCACTGCTCCCACCACACCAACACTTCTCCCTTGGGATGGCTCCTGCAAAACCCCCCACTGGGTTTGCTTTTGGCTGTGTCCTCCTTTGGAAAGGGCACAACAAAGCACAGCACAGCTCTGCCCGGTGGAAAGGTTGTTCTGAAGAGCTGGAGAAGAGCCAAGAGCTCTGGAAGATTTAAAAGTAAGAAAGCCACTCCTTGAGGTGGAGTCAGCCAGGTCAGGGCTAGATATTTATTCTGCATGGCCTGGGAGAGCCCTTGGTCCATCCCTGGGCATCAGAAAAGGCACTGGGCAAGGGGACAAAGGGGGCTGGAAATGCTGGCTCTTCCCTTCTCCTTTGTCCTCGATCCCTGATCTCCCAGTGACCACACCTGGGCTGAGCCAGAAGCCAAACCTGAAAGGGAAGGGCAACACTGCCCTGGGCATCACTGGGGGTTGGGACTGGTAACCAGTGGGACTTCTCAGGTACCTCCTACAGGTTGTGTAGAGAATCACAGAATGTTCTGAGTTGGAAGGGACCCACAAGGATCAGAGTCCAACCCTTCAGTGAATGGCCCACATGGGATCAAACCCACAACCTGGGGGCTTTTAGCACCTGGATCCAACCAGCTGAGCTCATCTCTGCTGAGCCACGGTCAGCTCAGGCCAAGGACAGTCCCATCAGCCCTCTGAGACACATCTGACCCAGGACAGGGCAGTGCCAAAGCCCCACAGCCCCCTCAGCCTGTTGTGTGTCGCATCTCTGTTCCTCCAACATGGAGCAGCCACATCCAGCCCCTGTGCAGGAATGCTGATTCCCAAACTGTGCTCAGCATTTTTTGGCAGCGTGGCTGATGGGCTGAGCCACAGACTGCGGATTGTTGGTTGCTCCTGCAGTTGAGATGATGGTGTGCCAGTGCCTGCAAACATCCCCAGCACTTAATTAACCAGGGTTCAGCACGGCAGGGGCAGCATCTCTAAGCTTTAATACCCAAAAATTCAGACATAAAGCACCTTGGAGGTGCCAGTGGGCATTGCCTGGTGGGCACAGTGTGCCCAGCCCTGTGACGCCCTGGCACCACCCCAGCACAAGGAGCTGCAGCCGCAGCAGAGCCAACCCTGTCCTAGAGGGAAACACCAAGTGACTTTTAATCACCTGTGGAGGAGGAGTGTGTGACACTGCCCATGTCCAGGGAACAGCCCCGTTCCCAATAAGGTCTGGGATGGACCTGCCCCCAGCAGGGGAGCGGGGTGATAAGCAGTGTTAGCTGTTCCTGGCCAGTCCATGTTCCCTGGCTCCCACTCCAGGAGTGGCTCAGCTGATGTTCACTGCACAAAAATAACCCTGGTGCCCTGTGATTGATGGAGCTCATTTCAACCCCTTGTCAGCAAACCCTCGTGGGCCACGGCAGAATGAAAACCAGGCATGGGGGAATCAAACTTGTCTGGGGTGAGACAGGGGCGGAAACAGGGAAAAAGCTGCTAAAGTCATCCAAAAGGGACTGACTGCTTTCACACTGGGATTGCTGGGGTGGCAGCCAGGAAGGGGCAGCGGTGTTGTGATCATGCAGTACAAACATAAACACCCCCCTGCTCTGTGGCACCGAGTTTTTTACCCAGGAATAACTTCCCTGGGACAGAGACAGTGGTGTGGGCTCTGCCTGCAGACAGGCAATGCACCAGTGCCTCCGGATACAGCCCAGGTTTGCACTGGGAATTTGGAGCAGCCTGGGATCAGCCACACACAGGAGGCTGGACAAGTCTCTAGAAGATGATCCTGGTGGAAAAGTCCTTCTCTGAAGGCCCTTTCAGGAGAAAAGTATCACCTGTGCTGCCAGAGCCTTTTCCCCTCTAGAGCTGTGCAGTGTTCCCTATAAATGTAAATGGCCTGCTGAATGCAACAGACCCCAAATTTCACGGGGACTTGAGCTCTTCTGCCCCTAATGCTTCAACCCCATCATTCCTCTGCAGAGGCTCCATCCCTGAATACTCAGGGTCTTGCTAAAGGAAACAGAACAGCAATCACTAAAAACCTGCAGGTGCTCCCTGGGGACCCAGGGCCCAACCCTTCCCAGCTGGCAGAGAGCAGCCTCCAACCATTGGGTTGAACAGCCTTTTCTGCCACAAACTGCCAAGTACACCTGACACTTCCCTGTGTTTCTTCATCGCCCAGTTTGGGGATCTTCCTCAGCTTTTCTGATGGAAACAGGAGTGGCTGTCTCAGGAGGAGATCTGCTTCTTGGGAGGGAGGACTGCAGGGAAATCTGTCTGCAGACACCTTAAACCAGGGGGGACATGACCAGATGAGAGAGTCCTTCTCCAAGAACAGACTCACTCCTGAATCTACAGAGCCCTGGACAGACTTTGTGTGTGTGTTTGTGCAGAAGGAGATGAAAGAAGGAAGCAGGTGAGTCAGGGAAAATGCATCTTCTCATAAAGCACTCGGAACGATGCCACTAAATGTCAGAGCCCCGTGTTATTCTGGTTTTCCTGGCTCTTTCCCTGCTGAGAAATCTTCCAAATAGTTTCTGACCTGGATGATTCACCTCCATCCTACCCATGGACATGTGAGAGTAAGGGATGAGGGAAGCAGGTTCTCCCTGGGGTGTCCCTGGGATCCCCAGTGCCTCCAGATGCAGCCCAGGTTTGCACTGGGAATTTGGAGCAGCCTGGGATCAGCCACACACAGGAGGCTGGACAAGTCTCTAGAAGATGATCCTGGTGGAAAAGTCCTTCTCTGAAGGCCCTTTCAGGAGAAAAGTATCACCTGATCACTGATATTCCTGCACTGCTGGGGTCCATCCCCTCTGCAGAAACATCCCCACCGCCTGCAGGGGCCATGGGCTGAAGGGTCACCCCTGCACTCATTCTCACCACTTTGGCTCCAGTAAAATGTGCTGCCAGACCCTAATCTGGTGTGCCAGGGCTGCTTTTTCTCCTCCATCCATCAAACTGTGCTTGCAGCACCAAAGTGGGGGTTCACAGCCTCAGGAAATGCATCCTCGGGGTGGGTCTCATTCTGCTGCTTCGAGACTCCCTCCACATCCAGGGGAGACCTGGGCTCTTCCAGAGCAGTCAGGCTCCTCAGCTCCCAGCTAGAGACACCCCAAAATACCTTCTCATGCCACAGATTCACTATTTGTTATGATGCACAGAGCCCACACACAGTGCTGGGCCACCCACCCCTGTCCTCTGTCTGCAGCCAAAATACTTCAGACAGAATCACAGGATCATTAAGGTTGGAAAAGACCTCTAAGATCACCAGGTCCAACCATCAACCAGCACCACCACCCTGTTCACCTCCAACCCACAACCCCAGCAAGGAGACACGAGCTCCCAGCCTGTCCCACTGGTGCAGCCCCCCCAGGCTGGCCCCAAAATCCACCCTATACACAGAGAAATCTCCCCTGGCTGCTGGAAGGAGCCTGGGCTGAATAAAAACCTCTCCACATCTTTGGAAGGATGATCCACGGAGCTCCTGCCTGGATGCATTCTGCCCTCTCTCAGCACCACCAGCAGGTTGATAATGTGAAGGATTTTACCTTCTTCGGCTTCCAGATCCACCAGTGAAGATACCAACACGCCCATCTCCTGACATTTTTTGCTGTGGGCCTTTGACTTCATGTGTTTAGTCAGATTCCCTGAAAAGAAGCAGAAAACAGATTTTGGTCAAATACAGCTCTTTTTTTTTAATTTTTTTTTCATCAGTTACAAGTCAAAACTGGGGTTCTGACTGTCCCCAGGCCACTGTCCTTTACAAACACCCCGGGACACAAGGTCAAGTCCTCCCTTTATCCCTTTGCTGCTGCACTGGGGTGCAAGAGGAGGTGCTGGAAGGGTTGTGTGACCTTTCAGGTGTTGTGCAACCTGAAAAAGCTCTTGGGGCGCAGTGTGGGGCTTGGGGGGAAGAGAAGTCCTGGGTTGCTCTCAGCTGTGAGGGTGCAGCACGGGAAAAGTGGCAGGGAAGCAGGGAACAAAAACATCTCAATGTAGCATCACCTCCCACCTCATCCCAGCACGCCTGTCCAGAGGTGAGAAGCTCCTCAGCACCACAGGCTTGGTTCTACCCTGGCTCAAAAAACCTGCAGATGTGGCACGTGGGGACATGGGTTAGTGGTGGCCTTGGCAGTGCTGGGTTAGGTTGGACTCGATGATCTTAGAGGGCTTTTCCAACCTGAACAATTCTGTGATTCTACAATAAAATGAGGGTTTGAGTTGACAGCAACAAGGAAAAACCATTTAAACCCTCTTTTCCCCCAGCAGCATGGCTCAGGGGCTCTGGCATGAACCAAAGTGCCAGGGAAGAGTTGTGAGGAGTCCCGGATACCCTCTGGGACACAGGGTCTGACAGCACTGAGAAAATGAGGTTTTCTTGGGGCCAGGATGGGAAGAGCAGCCCCTGGGGAGGGGAGGAGGGGCTGTGGGGGACGTTGGTCCCTGCTCTGGGCCAGGGGGATGGGAAAGCCAGTGAGCAGCACGGCCTCAGGGAGCACCTCTCTAATTCTACCTCCCACCTCCCAGGTTAATTAGACAGTTATTAACCCATCTTACAGCCAAGGGAAACGCTGAACGAAGAGGAACATTTGTCCAAGGGAGAAAAGTAGGTGGAACAGACAGAGAAAAACAAAGGGTAGGAGAAATGAAGATAAAAGGTCCCATTTTACCTGCTGTCTCCACCTATTATAAATACATATGTAAAAATATATTTACAAATATATAATTATATATATATNCCCCTGCCATGGGCAGGGACACCTTCCACTAGCCCAGGTTGCTCCAAGCCCTGTCCAACCTGGCCTTGGACACTTCCAGGGATGGGATTTATGGGCTGAGGGGGATGGGAAGAAACCTGGGCTCCGCTGAAGCTCCACCAAGGGCTGTTTAATTCCCCAGCACAGCCCAGGAGCTGGCTGAGCATTCCCCGTGCCCAGGATGTGCCAACAGCCCTCCTGGTAGCTGACTTGGAGGGGAGTAAGGAACACCTGGCTTGTTTTTCTCTCCAAAATTAAAGAAAAAAAAAAAAAAAGGAGGAAAAAGTGAATTCTCTGACTTTATTCCAACGTTCACTGCAGGCTGAGGTCCCTCAGCTGGTGTCCTGCACTCCACAGAGTCCCCACGTCCCAGAGCTGTTGGGAGCACAGAGGGCCTCTATCAACCTCTGCTCTGCTGCTCTGGACAGCAGAAATAAATAAGCAACTGTGCAGTGGAGCAGAGAATTACCTGTGACGCCCTCACATCTCAGAAGAGTCCCATAACCACCTAACTCAGTTTCTCTTCAGCCCATGAATTATTTATTTAGCCCATTTTGTACAAAATGGAATAGCTCCAACAGGAAAGACCAGGAGAGACAAAGGCTGACTATATATCCTTGTGTATCTGGCACCCAACCTGGATGTGGATTCAAGGGATATTTAATAATTTAAATGCAGCAAACCAGCTCCAGTAAGAGAGATTTATTATTTTTAAGCTGAAATACCCTTAGCCCCACAGTGAGGACACTCAGGTGGGAGGAGGAGGCCAGCTTGGCTCAGGTCCTTGCTCCAAATCAAACCCCTCTTTCTCCACCTTGGACCAGGAGTTTTGCTGTGGACCCAAAGACACCCAGTGAGACAAGGTCACCTCTGGTTCCAGTGAACCACCATCGTTTTAACATGAAAAACTGTTTCAATGAAAAGTCTCCAACAAGTCCAAATGGTGGCCTCACAGAACTGGAATTTAATGTTGAATCTAACTTGGAAAAATACAAACTGAGTCAGAGTGTTGAAATCAACCCCTGCTGCTGCTGCCTGTCCATCACACACCTGCCAGCTTGGCTGGCAGAGCGACCCAGCTCTGCTCAGTCACCTCAGCAAAAGCCCTGCCTGGAATCCCTGCGGGGACAATAAAGGGAAGATCAGCCCAAGAAAACCCTGCTGGGACCAGGGGGTCGTTGGTTCTCCTGTGCTCTGCAGCACCCCTGCACTCAGCTGTGGTGCCGGGGTGGGATGAGTGGGCAGGGGGCACCCACCAGGGATTGTGGTGCTGCCACAGCCCCCCAGACAAGCTCAGAAATTCACTGTGCTACATCCACTCGGCTTTGGCTGCACCAGGAGGGGATAACACGAATTCCTGAGGGGATAACATTAATTCCTGAGGGGAGGGGGCTGCTGAATGCACTGGCTGGGGCAGGACTGCAGCCCCCCCTGTGCTGCAGGGCAGGGCCAGGGGGATGGGATAACCCGTGGGCATCACGGCCTCATGGGGCACCTCTCTCATTCCACCTGCCAAATGACAGGCGGGTTAATTAGACATTAATTAACCCCACTTACAGCTGAGGGAAACGCTGAACAGAGGGGAACATTTGTCCAAGAGGGGAAAGTAGTTGGAACAGAGAGAAAAACAAAGGGTAGGGGAAATAAAGCTCAAATTCTCAGTGGGCCTCAGTGGTCACCGCGGCCCCCTCAGCTGCCCAAAGGCTGCTTGGACACAAAGGTCCCTCCTGCTGCCTCAGCCCCAGCGCTTTCACATCCCTCTCACTCTCCTCGGCTGCTGCAGGAGCAAGGCAGGGATGAGATCTCAGCCCCCAGCCCTCCACCTCCCTGCCCCTCTGCTGTGCCCCAGCTCCCTCCTGAGCAGCAGTTTGGGTTCCCAAACGCTGCCAGAAGCCACCAGTGTCACTTCCCTTTTCATTTGCCTTCCCTGGAGGCAGCTGTCCCTGTGCAAGGCATCCCTTGGCTGCTGCCCTTCCTGCCCCAGCAGGCTCAGGGTGAGCTGGAGCCACAGCACAGGCAGTGCCAAGCCCTGTGCCCGTGAGTTCATGCCAAACACCAAAGCACCAACTCATTGCAAAAGTTGCTTTCCTTCCCCCTCTACTTTTTTCTTCTTTCTCTCTTCCCTCATCCTCCTTTGGCCAAACACCAAAGCACCAACCCAGTGCAAGTGTTGCTTTCCTTCCCCTTCTCCTTTTTTTCTGCTTTCTCTCTTCCCTCCTCCTCCTTTGTGTTCACCCAACGCTGATGAACATGATCACCCTGCAAAGCTCTGGGTGCAAATCTCCCCCCTGCCCATGCCAGCACACCAAGAGACATCCCAATAAAACAGGGATGCTGGAATCCTTTCAGGGAAGGGAGATTCAGCGGGACGGATTCTCATCTGACCCCTCTGCAACAGTCTGAGAAAGTTAAAAGCTGGAGGCTCCTTTCCACCAGCTGAGGAGCTGAGTTATCATCCTGGGAGCAATTTGGAGGACACGGATATTTATCTTATCAGGGCTCTTCCTCCAGTTTGTGTTATTTTAGACCCCTTAATTATTGCTGGCAGGATTAAACGCTGAAGTCCTTCGGCAGATCTCCAGGAAAATCAACACCGCTTTGCCTAAGTAAAAGCTGGATATGAATCCTACCAGGAAAGGCTCCCAGCTACTTGTTGCCTTCCAGAGACTTGGCTCCCAAGCTAAAAAATAATTAAAAAAAAAAGAAACCCACATAGCATTGCTTCCTTGAAAACCCTGGAAAAAACAGATCTGAAAGAGCGAGAGAGAAACTACCAGGCAGGGATTTAGACAGCAGAGAACTTCCACTGAACCCTAAGAGGGTAAATGGGTCTCAGGAAGGATTGCTCACCAAAAAAAATTCCCAGATTTGGAATAAACTGGCTGTATTTAAATAATTTCAGGAACTGGTGGAGGCTGGGAGCGCTCTCCAGCCATTGGAGGAGCACAGGCAGTGTCAGCACAGCTCTCACCACGCCTGCCCAGAACTCTGGATTCCAGCTGCTTAAGCCCTTCTGATGCTGCGAGGTCTTATTTTGGACTTCAAGCAGCTTAAATCCTTGTGTTGTTTGGAGAAAGCTAAAACTCCAGTCTTCCAAGAGCACCTAAAGCAGCTTAATAGGGACTAGAACCGATTTCCCAGTTCAATTTGAAGAGGGAAATTAATTTTTCGGAATATCCGTGCTCATATTTTAAAGGTGGCGGAGTTAAAGCAAAATGTAGGGAATGGGAACATTAAGATTCCTGAAAAAATGATACTGTCTCTGTTGGGGATACACAAAGGTTTCTAGCTCTCCTATTTAATCTGATCAGTGCAGCAACAACAACAAAAAAAACCCAAACAAAACCAACAAACGACCAACTGTGTGACCTGAGCATCAAGGCAGCAGCAGGACACAAACACAGCTCCCAGGACGGAAGTATTTTCATATTTCTCCTTTGAAACAGTTTGCAAGGAGAGCAACAGCTGCAGTAAACCCCCATTTTGACAGGCTGGGAGAGCTGGGGGGGTTCCCCTGGAGAAGAGAAGGCTCCTGGGAGAGCTGAGAGCCCCTTGCAGGGCCTAAAGGGGCTCCAGGAGAGCTGGAGAGGGACTGGGGACAAGGCAGGGAGGGACAGGACACAGGGAATGGCTTCCCACTGCCAGAGGGCAGGGAGAGATGGGATATTGGGAAGGAATTGTTGGCTGTGAGGGTGGGGAGGCCCTGGCCCAGGTTGGGCAGAGAAGCTGTGGCTGCCCCTGGATCCCTGGAAGTGTCCAAGGCCAGGCTGGACGGGGCTTGGAGCAACCTGGGCTGGTGGAAGGTGCCCCTGCCCATGGCAGGGGGTGGAACTGGATGATCTTTAAGGTCCCTTCCAACCCAAACCATCCCTTGCCTGTTATGATTTTGCTGTGAGCTGCCCTCCCACACAGAGAACCAGCCACAGGCCAGTGCTCTTCATCCCAGATAGATCCCTGAAACAGATTTTATGTGGGATTTAAATAATGCACAGGCCTTGATTTAGGTGTCAGTGGGGAGATAATGTCCCCAGGTGAGACTTTATGGGAAGGAAAGCTTTAATTTATGTCATTCATTGGGCAAAATATTTCAATTTGAATTTTTTTTATTATTATCTTCTATACTTATTGACATAAGGATTAAAGAAGAGCGTTTGCACTTCAGGCCTGCCTGTATTGATATGGGCTATAAAATATTAGTCACTCTCTGGATCAAACCTATCAAAAGTGTTCTTCCAGAAGGGTATCCAGGCTGGGTGTGCAGGTTCCAAAATCCTGGGAATTAGCACATTTTCCATTAAGTCTTGTGCTGAGCCTTTAACAGCAGCACTATTTAGACAAAATAACAGTTAATATTTCACTGAACTCACCAGTCCTTCACTTCCAGCCCTCATTTCTTTTTTTTTTTTTTTTTTTACCTTTCTCTTGTTAAAGAACCTTTTTGCTCACAGTGTTTCATCTCCTGGCTGGACCACTGGGTGGTTTTCTGTTCCCAGAACACCACGTTGTGGAAGGGAACAGCAAATTCCTGAGGATAAGTTTGTTCTCATCCCACTGGAGGCTTGTGAGGACCAAACCCTCCTCCCAGCAGCGGCTCCACAGGGATGCTCAGAGCCTTTCCCTCCTCCCAGTCATTAAGGAAGGGCCCCAGCACAGAGGGATATTTTGCAAATCCACCTCTCACTCTGCCCTGCTCTCCCAGCACTTCATTCTCCCGGAGCTTTCAGCCAGTTGGACCCACTCTGTACTTTCCAGAGGAGGCTTAGCAGGAGCTGAGTCTCCTGGAGCAGCAACAACAATACACTGTGCAGCGCCAGCCTTGCCTTTAAGGGCTGAGGGGGTAATGCTTTTAATACATTAGCACGTTCAGTAACCTCCCTGCCTGTCAGGGGCTGATTTAAGGACCTGCAAACTAATTTATTCAAGGAAGGCTGTGGCTGAGGACATGGAGAAGTCTGGCGTCTGGAAACTGTGAGTGGTCCCGACTATCAAATGGGTCTCCTCAGCCAGCAGGCACTGATGTCCTTCACACAAGCACCTTTTAAAGGAATATGAAGCTTCTCGTTCCTTGTGACCCCTGAGCGAAGGCAGCAGCATTGGCACAGCCTGTTCCCCACACTGTGTCCGGGAATCTGGGGGGAAACTTCAGTAATCAGGACGTGAGAGGCTGATGTGAGGCTGAACAAGAAGAGAAAACAGCTGTGCAGAAGGAAAAGGCCTGCACGGGGTGAGGGGGGGCACTGATGTGCCAACACTGCCCCACAGCCTCAGGTCACCCCAGAGCAGGAGGGAAAAGGGGCTGTGCTTCCCTCCAAGGGCTGGAAAATGAGGGACCACGGAAGGCTGGGCGAGGAAAAAGCTCTCCCTGACCTTCCTGAAAGGGAAAACTGTAAGACTGCAGCTTTTTCTCCATTTCCTTCCTGCTAAGAAAACAATGAAGAAGCTGCTTAACCTCTTTTAAACAACCTCTTGGAGGCCACGGTCACAAACCTCTTCGGGGAGCTCCACAGTGGAGGCAGAGACACCTCATTAAAGAGGCACCTTTATACCTGGTCCAGAAACATAAAATCAAGTACATCTTTACCAAGCAAATTTCCAAGACTGTTGTTTCCGTCAGCTAAACGAGCACACACACATAGACACACACAAAAAATCTCATGGATTTGCTTTAAAATAATAATAAAAATAAATTTTCCCTGCAGTTCAGTAACCCAAAGGAACAGCTTTGCTTCCAAGGACAGAAAGGCACAAAAAACAGACAATTAGTGAAAAGGGGGAAATATTTTGTTGCAAAAGTTTTCCCAGTTCTTGGAACACAGACATGGATTTTCTGGATGGCGGGGGGGGGGTGAGGTACATTTTAACCAGATAAAGATCCTCATTAAAAATACTAATAAAAACCCATTTAACTGCTTCCAGCCTACTCGAGAGTTTAGAGCATTAGATCATGCTGGAGAGATCTACCACAGCCAAAACGAAGACAGCTCCACAGATATCCCCCTGGAGTTCATGCTGAAGGCTAAAATTAACTTTGGAAAGCTGATTTCTAAAAAAGCTTCAACTCAGCTCATATTTTTGCCAGTGCAGCCCAGTACAAAAGCTGCAGCTTCTCCATTCTGCAACAAACTGTGGTTGCAAAACCACCCCCAACCCCCTCCTTCCCCCAGGAGGCTCCCAATGAATCAGGGCCCAAACCAACCCATTCTAGACTGTCTGCAAAATCAGGGAACCATCCAGTCCTGCAAACCCCCTGCACCTCCAGGTCACACTCCAGCACCACCAGCACTGATTCTGCAGCTGGTGGTTTTATCAACACACGTTCTTCTCACTCTCCAGCAACAATTCCAGAGGTCCTTGTGTGTTTTCACCCAAGCTCTGGGGAGTATCAACACCCCCCAGGACACGGCCAGGCTCTGACTGTCCCCCCCCTCCCAGCAAAGAGCCCTTTTCATGCAATTCCAAGTCACCATCATGCAACTATTTATCCTGAAATCGCTGATCCAGGGAAGTTCTGCCCATTCCATGCATCCATAGGCAAATGAATACTTTCCCATTCAAAGCCCAACAACGGGGTTGTTGGGTTTGGTTTTGGTTTTTTTTTTTTGAAGGAAGCATTTCCATGCTCCCTTCCCCATGCCAAGCCAAAGAAGGGAAGCCCCTCGGAGGGTGTTTGCAATGGGTACAGTCAGTGCTGACAGACCTTGTGCTTCAAGGGAGCAGAGATGAAGAGCAAAGCAGCCAGAGAGAGATGGTGAAAAGGGTGGTTTGATCACAGCATCCTGAATAAAAGCCTAAGAGAAGCATGGTGGGAAGCGAGGTGAAGTGAAGGGAGAGGCTGAATGGATTCACCTCTCAAAGGGAAACCTCTGAACAAAGGAAAAGCAAGAGGGGAAGAGGAAGAAAATGAACCAGAAATAGCTCCAGGCTGGGAGGGTGAGAAAGAACCATCACTCGGATCTGCAGCATGAGAATTTGGCCTCGAATTCAGTCTCACTTCCCCACACTCCCAGTGACAACCAACACGTTGTTACCCAGAAATCCCCCCCCCGGCTTTACCAGCAAAGCTCCAGGCACTGCCCACCTGGAACCACCAGTGTCTGGGTCACTTCTCTAGCAGGGACACGCCTTCCACTGTCCCTTCTGGGCCAGCACACGTGCCACAGCCCAGGCAGCACCCAGTGCCTCCTGCCCACACCCACACTGTGCCACTCCCTTGGGTGACACCGGTTTTTGACTACCCCTGCTGTGGCATCTTCTGAGACCTGCAACGAGGGAGCTACAGACAATGGACATTTTAGTATATCCTGAGTTGGAAGGGACCCCCAGGGACCATCCAGTCCAAATCCTGGCCCTGCACAACCCCACCCTGTCCCTCAGAGTGTTGTCCAAACCCTCCTGGAGCTCATTAGTTATGTCAAACTAATCAAGAAACTCAACTCCTTGTCTTTATTAGAAGACTTGCTGCAACCAAAGATGGAGGGGACATTGGTCAAACCCACTCCTACGAGAACTTAAAGGGACCTGGGCACCTCTGGCACTTCTGAAAAGTCCCATTAGCCACTGACTCTTGGTTTGTGCATGTTCCTGCAATGTTCACTCACACACTCACTGAGGCAATGACAAAGGGCTCTTGCAAAGAATATCTAGCGGCAGTGAGGCTGTGGATCATTAATGACTAATTAATGGCAATTAATGTCCTGGAATGGAGGTCTTTAGAGAGAAAAAGCCTACTGATGTGATATAGAAAATGTGGAAGCCACATGCAACTGAGGACGATGAAGATGGGCAGTGCCAACAGATCTCGAGAGCACCAGCATGAAAAGCCACCCAAAGATGTGTCCAGGTGCTCCATCAGGGATGTTTGCCTGGAGCTCCTGCTCTCATTCTGGGGTGGTTTGGGGTATAAACCCTGTGTTTCAGGCTCATTCCCTTTAAGAAGCACAAGTAGGATGGTGCAGGCTGGAACGTGCAGCCCTAACGCAGGGCTCTTCTGCCAACATCAGCCAATTCAAGACTCCCTCGTCCCCCTCCCTCCAGCTCCTGGCGTTTTTCCAGCCCCTGGGAAGGCCTTCCCTTCCCCTGCGCCCCCAGGAAGGCTCATAAGTCAGAGCAGAGGAGCCATGAGCTCTTACCTTTGGTTTTAAAAGCAAAGTTACAGTACTTGCAGACGTACGGCCTGACGTCTGTGTGCGTGCGAATGTGTTTCTTCAGCATGCTGGGTTTCTTGCAGCGAATTCCACACTCCTCACAAACATACTTCCCTCTTCCACGGCCTCGCACATACACATACTCTTCGTTTGATTTGTACCTATGAGCAACAGGTGTCATGATAAGGGGGAAAAAAAAAAAAAAAAAGAAAAAAAAAAGAAGCAGATTCCCACCTCCAAAGAAGTCACAAGTTCCGTTATTGGCACCGCCACGGGTCTCGTTTACCCCTCGGGAGCTCTAGGTAAGCAGGCTAAATACAAAATATCTTCAAAAGCTCTTTTTTTTTTTCCCCTCGTCTGGAATGTGTTCTGGTGTCCTGCATCTGCTTCTCTGTGCGGGCAAACAGCCCAAAGGCTGAGATCAGTCACCCAAGTGTCCTGGTTTGCCCCAGCCTCAAACGCAACCTGAGGCACTCGGGGTCCTCTGGGCAAGGTGTGGCCCAGCCCAGCCCAGCTGCCTCAGTCATCTCTCTCCCACAAAATATGCACAGTCTGTCACTGCACCATGAAAAGTCCTGAGGAGCCTCCTGGGATCCAACCTGGTTGTATCCCAGCTAACCTCCTGGGATCCAACCTTCCCACCCCCTGGGACAAGAGAAAAGCCGCCTAAGAAGACACTGATGCCACACTTCAAGTTGTGATCCCTGCCCAGACTCCTGATAGGATGGGACACCCAGAATGGACACAAAGACAAGAAAACATCCATATTTTTTATAAATAAATTGTGCTACCACTAAATGTAACCAGCACAGACTCCAGGCTCTTTCATCTTTGGCACAATATCATGACTTAGGTTTGCCCAAGAGACTGAGATTGGTCATCCATCCTTCCTTCACATTATACATTCACTTCTTTTCTGTCCAGGCAACATGATGGGGGTTTGAAAAATACTTGTAAGACCGAGACAAGTCATTTAGTCTCCCGCTGTTCAGCAAATGAAGTCTGCAATTTCCTGTACTTGCAGCACAAGAAGAATAAGGTAACACAAAATTGGTCTCCTCAGATTTCCAAGAGGCCACGTTTTTGAAGCACTGTACTTCTTGCAACTCATTTTTCTATCCAGTAGGAATTAAGTCTGGTGTTCAGAAATCTCCAAGCATCCATCTTGGAAAATCAGGCCTTCTGAAACCTCTTAATAGGGGATCCAAAGACATACAACACCATCAGTCACCTTTTAGTGTCTTCCCAATAAAGCCTATTCCAAACCAGAATGATGAGAAAACAGCAGCCAGACTGAAGAATAATTGAATAAAAAACAGCTGCACTAGAATAGATTGAGCAATTAAATACGTGAATATAGAATAAATCCCAAACCCCTATGTATTCATAATGAAGGAAAAAAAGGTAATTTAAAACTGAGTAAAAAAAATACACAAGGATCATTAATCCAGCCCTGAACTGATGGGATGAGAATGTCATGGTCTGCATGGGATGCATCCATGGAAACACATTCCAGTTACCTGCAAGAGTGGATCTAGAGGTCAAGTCACAAGGACCCCTTGATGTCCCACCCAGGCAGAACATTGTTTCACTGCTTAGGAAGAGTCCAGGCAATCTCAGCTCCACGTGGGTGTTTGGGGGGTCCACTACACCTGAAATTCAGATTAATCTTCCTGGGTGGCACCTGGGAGGGGTGAGCTCAGGACTAAACCCTTCCCCTCCTGCCAAGTCGTGCCTGAGCTCTGTGGCAGAGATGTGAGCAGATGCTGAGAGGATGCTGAGTAACTCATTCATTAAGGTGATGAGGTCACAGACTCAGGTTTGGACACAGACCAGAAGACAGAGAGGAAAATGGGTGTCTAGAGAGCCCAAATTTGTACCAACATCAGCACCACCAGGTCTCAGTGTCCAGCATGAGAGGGACCAGTTTGTGTTTCTGCCGTTCAGCGTCAGGAGCTCTCTAGATCATAACCAGGGTCATCTGGTAGCCCACAAACTCTATTTGATCTCCTGTGACTGAAGCCAAAGCAATGCCATCTACTCCAGGCCATTCCCAACCCTCCAAAACCACACTCAACCCCAAAAAAATCTCCAAACCCCAACGTCAAAACCCTTCAACCCAAGGTTCTCATTATGTGGCCAGAGGGGACTGAGCTGAGGTCTGAAGAGCTCCCACTGTCTCCCAGCCTGCAGCCCAGTATGCCCAGTTATCTCCATTCCAGGGCACACATAACTCATTGTTGGGGATGGCCAATGTCCCTTTTTCAGTTGGTGACTTAATGTTCAAGCAGCAAAAGGAGCAAAAGGAATCCAGAATCCTGATTTCTCCTCTTCTGTTCAGATTTGTACCTGAGGTTTCCTTCTCGCCCTCCTTTCTCCCTGTCATTGTGCTGGTAATCACCTGGCCATTTAAAAAATGAAATTGCTCCTTTATCAGTCTTGTACTTGCACTACCCCTAATTACACTCTCACATGGAGATGTCTGAGCAAGTTCTTTGTGTCCAACAGTCCCTTCATCAGCCTCATTAAAGCAATTGGGGCTGGCTCCTCCTGCAGAAAGGGGGACATGTGATTTAACCTGAAATGAGACATTGCAGCTTATCTGACACTCCGGGAGGCTGAGCCATCCTTCAGCACAGGTATCTTCCCACAGTGTCAAACAGGCAGGGAGAGCAGAGAAACAGTAAAGGGAAGTAACCTGAAGGAGCACCAAACCAAAGCAGGAGAGAGCAAGAGGTGCCAGTGCCATAACACGGGGAATGCTGCTGCAGATGCCATCTGCCTGCACTGAAGGCTGCAGTGTGGTTATGGAGATAACTGCTTCAATATGATGCTGGTTCCTCTGTTCATGTGATCTGCATCACAGAGACAAACCAGTGACAGCTCACTCCGAGTGAGGATTTGCCCTGGACAAAGAATCTCCCTGCTCCGTAAGGTTTGCTGTAACCAGATCCCCCGAATAGCCACAGTTGGAGTTTGTGTCAGCAAACCTGGCCTCCTCTCCCAGAGCACTGTGGAATTCATAATCCCATCATTAGCAACTCACACCTCCTGCAGAGCCACACTCCAGCTCACACCGAGAGGATTTGACAGGCAGGGGCTGGAACTGGCCATTACAAGCCCAGAGACTAATTTAGGAAATAGTTCTTTCAAACAGACACAGAAAAAGATAAAGATTGAGTTATTTGATGCATTTTTGAAAGGTCATTTGCTGCGTTCTGTTGAATTTTGTTCCACCACTACAAACGCTTTCCAGAGCAGGAGGAACTGGCACAGCCATGGCATGACCACCAGAAGCACCAGATTCAGAGACCTGAGGGCCTCAGAATGGGCCATCACTGGCAGGAGGCACAAGAAACCCAACAATGGAAAAACATGAACCTGGAGAAAGCTTTGTCTCAGCCCTTTCCCTAAAACCCAAAGCCACGAAGTATTTCTTCCCTTGAGGCTTTAGGAGGTTTAGTTCTCAGCATCTGCTGTTTCAAATACCTGACCATCCTGTTTAGCCACAGACACTTCTTTTTTTCTCTCTCAGTGCTCTGAGCCACATCCAAAATCTTCATGTGGCCGAAAACCACACGATAAAACCTTGGCCAGCCCGGGGGGAAGGAAGTTTGGTGGTTTGCAGACAGGAAAGAAGGAGCAGGTTTCTGGGGGACTCATTGCTGGGCTGAATCACCTCTTCTACCCTGCTTCCTTCAGCCCCCAGGATTTACCTTGCCCTGCAAAGTCTGTGCTGCTGTGACCTTGCTGGTCACACCCTCACCGTGGTTGCACTTCTTTGCCAGTGTCACGTAGGCAGCGACTGTGTGAATTCCACCACTTGAAGCTGTGGCACGGTAAAAACCACCCCTGCAGCCACTGAACAAGTATTTCCTCAACTGCTTTTGACATTTGATAAACTCCCTTGTTTGCTTTTCGGTTTTGGGGTCCATAGTAACAGGAATGGGATATCTGATCCCTTTCCTTCAGCTCACCCTCGAGTGAACCCAGAGCTGTTGCCTTTGGTGTCAGTCTTTGGCTTTTACTGATGGCAAATTTCATCTGTCATCAGGCTGCCCCTCATCTGCCTTGCCTGAACCCTTAGGAAGTTCCTGACAGTCTGGCCTGGGTTTAACTCATCTAATTTATGTTTTATGACACCTGCAAAATTTGCCAGATCGTGGATAAATGTGTAACTACCGCAGTGTCACTAACTGCATGAAGTTTATTGCCCTTCTCACAACTCCCACTAAATGACTAGACCACTTCTAAATTATTAGACCACTTTTGAAACTCTGTGTGCAGCAGAAGTCCTTGGTCTTACCCATTGCACCCCTAGGTAAACTCCAGGTGGGAGACCCTGCAGGACTGTGCTGAGGGTCACCACACACAGAGGTGTGTCCTCAGGGCCAGACAGTCACTGAAATCTCCCCTAACTCCTGCCAAGCTGCAACAGAACAAACAGAAGGATCCCTTTACAAAACCCAGACCAGACAATGTAATTTCCAGGTTTCTAAAAGCATCATAAAACCCTCCAGTGTCCCAGTTTACCAGACAGGGATACTGCACCAAGACAAACAAGGAACTTCCAAAGAATGGTACAGCACAGCAGAGGGAGGGCTGGGTATGGAGACAGGACATGGCACAGAAATCTCCTCTTTCCTGGCTGCAGTGATGGATCTTCTGCAAACAGAAGTGGCCAATCTCCTGTGGAAGTGCAGGAGAAGAGCCTGAGCTGAACGAGCCTCCACCATTCAGAATGGACACAGCCAAGGAAGCCTCTGGTATGAAGGTGGCACTGTGACCATCATCTTGCTTGAATCAGGTACCAGCAGCTCAAACGAGGTTTGACACTGGCAGTTTTACACTGCCCGAGATGACCCAGCAAACCCAGGGCTCCTTCTTGGTCAAACATCAGGGCGCAGTGGGGCCCTCGTTTTGAGTCGAATTTAATTGAGACAACAAGTCAGGATCGATGCAGAGATCAATTAACTCCCTTCTCTTTGAGCCCAGACATCCAGCCAGCTTTTTACCTGGCACTGTTTGTGCCCCTGTCCAAGCCATGAGAAGCTGGTGTCTCCAAGAAAATGCTGTGGAAATGGTGTCAAAGGCTTTCCCAAAGCCTGGGCAGACACATCCATAGCCTTCCTCATCCACTACATGGTCACCTTGGCAGAGAAGGAGACCAGGCTGGTCAGGAGGACCTGCCTTTCCCAAACCCACGCTGGCTGGGCCTAATCCCTGTGATGGGACTCAGAATGATCTGCTTGATGACCTTCTCTGGCACCAACATCAGGCTGACAGGCCTGGAGTTCCCTGGATCCCCCTTCTGACCCGACTCCTGTCACATCTCCATCCAACTGTGACCTCCCAGTCAGCCAGGACTGCTGGGAAATGATGGGACGGGGCTTGGCGAGCATTTCTGCCAACTCCCTCAGCACCCTTAGGTAGGTCCCATCCAAGACTCGTGTGTCTAAGTGGTGCAGCAGGTCCCTGACCATGTCCCTGTGGGTTATGGGGCCTTCATTCTGCTCCCTGTTCTTCTGCTCCAGCTCAGGGGGCTGGGCACCCACAGAACAACTGATCTTACTGTTAAAGACTGAGGCAAAATACCTCAGGATTCCCTTCTTGAAGGCTGTCCACAGCCTTCCTGGACTCCTGTGCCCTTCAGAGTGGCTTCCAAAGGGACTCTGCCAACCTAAACTGGTCAAAGTCTGCCCTCAGGGAGTCCAAGGTGGCATCCAGTTCTGCTGCCCCCCCGTCCTGACCACCATGACTGCAAAATGCACATCAATTCAGCCAGGAGCTCTAAAGGCAACTCCAGGAATAAAAGCGCATCCTGCTCATTTCCTCTCTGTGGGAACTGGATCTTAGATAGGAAAAGGAATTTATGGCACTGCAAGAAACCCAAAAACGATCACACAGGACAGCTCAGGCCCAAGTTCCCCTTTCTGCTTTTTATAATATCCCTGGTGGGTCCCCACAGCTCGGCTTTCACCTAAGGCAATTTTCCACATTTCTTTGAGTGGGAAACAATGAAGTGGGTGTATCCCCACAGTGCCCTCCTCGTGATCCCAGCCCTGCCAGCACGACCCCGGTGGCACTGGGGCTGCGTGGGACACGCAGCTGCCTCTGAAGTGATGCTGCCACCATGGGTGGCCAAGGCGCTGTCCTAAAGCAGATCAGTGATTCTCCAGCTTGCCCAAAAAACATGAACACTGGCAGAGTCCATATTCCAGTGAAAAACCTCCCAGGAGCTGCTTCCTGTAACAGCGCCCCGTGCCCAGGCAGTCAGACCACCGGGAGTGGGGAGGGCAGTGTCATCGAGGGAAAGGAAATCTCTCCTGATGGCATCACATCTGGGACACTCTGCCCAAGGGTTTTGTGCTTCAAAACTCAAATGGGGTCAGAAAAAAAAAAACAAACCAAAAAAAAAAAAAAAAAAAAAAAAAAAAAAAAAAAAAAAAAAAAACCCCAAAANCAACAACAACAACAAAAAAAAAGAAAAAATGGGAGGGGAACAACATCTCTGGTGAAGGGGATGGACGAGAAGGTGAATTTGGGGGGAAAACATAAAAAAGTGAGTCATTCTAACATTCAACTGAGCCACAGACAGTAAAAGGTGGAAGGACAGGCCAATGATCTGGGAAGATGAAAGCAATGCTCAGGATGGAGAGACATTTATTATTGACAGTTATCCTGCAGAGGGAAACCAAAAAGTGGAAAATTCAAGCTAAACATGAAAAAGATGGACAATATGTTCAAGGAGGTTTTCCCAGCACAAACCGTGGCGTGGATTTGAGCAGGATGACACCTCCTAAATGTGCAGCTTTAAAGCACCTCTCACTGGACACAACTTCTTGCTACAAATTCCCTGCAAGAGCTGACAAAACATTGACACCTCTGTAACACACGCAGAGGGGTCTCCAGAGACGGGCAAACAGGGAAATCAATACAGAAAACATCCTTAAAAACCCAAATCCACACAGAATTTTTTACTAGCACAAAAACACAGGCCTAAGGATGACTTCTAATGGCATTTTTCCATCAGCAAAAGCAAATCCTCTTGCCAGTAGAGCCTATTTTTGATGGAAGAGTTGTGGGCTACGGGGACAAGAGGATCTGTGACTGGATGAGCTGCCCTGCTGTGTCTGATCCCTCATCCTGCAGCTGCCCCTCAAGGAGTATCCAAGACAGATCTTCTGCAGTTAAATTAACCCAACACAGAGCAAGGACAACGTGAGCAAACACTGTATTTGGACGGAAAACTGCGAAGCCGGTGCAGTTCTCTGTTACTTCTCTGCACGTTCTGCTCGAGTGAAGGATTGATTCAATTTTGGGTTGTGGCATCAGATCTCTTCTCGTCTGATAGAGGGAAAATTACGGTTCCACTTATTATGGCTCTCTGTGCTGTGATACAGCTTCATCCTCTGCAGCTTTGATCATTTAATTGTCACTGCAAACGGCTACAAAAACACATCACTCGCAGAAAAAACAATGTCAATACTATTATGCTGCTCTACAAGGGCTGAGACCCTGGGGTTGATTGCTAAAATGCAATTAGGGAGGAAACCAGACTGAAAAAATGAAAGTACATCCAGAGCAAGGGGAAAGCATTTCATCCCTGCCAGGGGGTCACCTTTAGCCACCAAGGCACGAAGAAATGTGGAATGACATTGATTGTCTGCACAGGCTAATTAATCCCTTCTGGGCTTCCCTTCCATTAAATCCAATTGCAGGAGCAGACAGGTAATGCAAGAACTTCCACAGTCTCTCTCTCTCTCCTGGTTTAATGATTGAGCCACGTGTCCCTGTCCTCAAAATGCCACACAACAACCAGGTGAGCTCCTCATCCCACCACCACGGGGGCATAAAGAGGGGAGAAAAAGGAAATAATGATCTGCTGCAGTGGTTTGCGCTGACAGGGATGTGGTGGCAGCTTCACAGAGCATCACATCTGCCTCCCACCTCTCCCTGCCCGTTTTCTGATGGTTTCCCTGTATGTTTTTAGAATAAATTAAAGCTCCATCACTGCAGAAGCAAGGCTGGGATTTTTGTATTCCCAGCACCAGTCAGACAGGTTAGGTCATGACCCAAAAGCCCACGTGGGTAAGAACACACACTGTTCCCTGGGCACTGCTCCAACACCACCTTTTCCCTTTTGAAGATCAAACACAAATAGAATAAAATACGAGATAAAAAAAAAAAAAAAAAAAAAAAAAAAAAACACAACCAAACCCCAACCCCCCCAGACTCACACAGCTGATTCATAAAATATTCAGAGTGAAAGTCTAGCACAGAAATCCCCACAGAATGACCTGTCTCAGTCCCATTTCTTCCTGCCCTGCTCCCATCAGGATTGATTAAACAATTTCCGGCCGAGCTGACTCGGGGTGACTCTGGGCTGACACAGATACTTCTTCTTCCCAAAACTTCCTCCAACTATTCTTCTGAGTGCTGTGAATGATTCTGGATGCCATTGTTGCTTTAATTCTAGGCTGATTCCTGTCCCTGTGCTGCTCGTGGTGCCCAGGAGGAAGGGTTGCGTTTCGTGGCCTCAGTCCAGCACTTCATTTCTCTGCTCCAACTGCCCTCCCTGTGCCCGGGGAGGCACTGCAGGGGCTGCAACACTTGCTGGTCCTAAAGAGATCATCAAGGTCTTGAATAAAGTGTTCTGGATTGTCAGGTACAACTCCAGAATTATTCCAAGCTGTACTGAGGATGCTGAATGGAAATGAGTCCAGAGGAGGCCCCGGAGATGCTGCAGGGCTGGAGCCCCTCTGCTCTGGAGCCAGGCTGGGAGAGCTGGGGGGGTTCCCCTGGAGAAGAGAAGGCTCCAGGGAGAGCTGAGAGCCCCTTGCAGGGCCTAAAGGGGCTCCAGGAGAGCTGGAGAGGGACTGGGGACAAGGCATGGAGGGACAGGACACAGGGAATGGCTTCCCACTGCCAGAGGGCAGGGAGAGATGGGAGATTGGGAAGGGATTGTTGGCAGGGAGGGTGGGGAGGCCCTGGCACAGGTTGGGCAGAGAAGCTGTGGCTGTCCCTGGATCCCTGGAAGTGTCCAAGGCCAGGTTGGATGGGAATTGGAGCACCCTGGGCTGGTGGAAGGTGTCCCTGCCCATGGCAGGGGATTGGGACTGGATGGGCTTTAAGGTCCCTTCCAACCCAAACCATTCTGGGATTCTCTGAAATATCCAATGTCAGGAGCAAGTGCCTCCATGCCTACATTCTGCCCACTACTCTTGCTGTTTGCTAATCCTGGATTAGCTCCAGGATCTGTCCCTCCTCTCTCTTTCGAACCTGCCGCCAATATACTCAAGAGTTTATTTTAACCCAGTTACAAACTTTCAAAGAAATGATCCCAATGAGGATTTGGTTTCTAAGATGCAGAAACATAAATGCATTTTTGGGTGCATTTCCATGTGCCCGTGCCAAGAACCCCCGTTTTTGACAAAAGCACATTTTAGGGTACCCATGACACCTCGTTCCCCAGGCTGGAACCATCACATTAAATTTCCCTCCACATTTATTTCAAGCAGCTTTTTTTCTATGCCATTTACCAAAAGGTCTTTGCCATTAATTAACATTTTTTAGTTTGCCAACTTTTTCACTTCAGAAGCAGAACTTTCAGTAGCCCAGCAACAATTCAGTGCTGTTCAAAGCCAAGTCCATTCCTTATAGTGATCTTGATTGGAGCTGGTTTTTACTTACAGGGCTAAATACCAGCCATACTCCAGTCTTTAATTAGTCCATTCATTAACTGCTGAAATGCACTCACTACAGAATTAACAGATCTGGGATGTAACACCTGGTGTGGTCTCTCAATACACAGATTCTGGCAAAAAAAAAAAAATCAGCTTTTGGGAGCAACACTTCCCTGTGACTCAAAGTTTATTCCATTTGTGGATGAATTTCCTCTGGCTTTCAATCCCCTCCTGGTCCAACTGGGACACACAGAGGATGCTCAGCACCTCTGGGCTGGTCCAGATTTAATCTTGGGGGATTTCTTCCCAAAGCCACCTGTTTCATGGATGTGGTTGTGTCCCCCCTGAGCTCTTTGCAGTGCCTGTCCCTTCTGTGGGGCTCTCCTTGCTCCATTTTGGGCCCAAGTCTGTTTTTTTCCCAGGTCACTGAGATGCAGCCCAGGGAAGCGCTGGTTTCAGCCTGGCCCCCTCAAGGTGTAAAAACTTAATATTCCTGCCATGGGACAAGGCAGCCAAACCTTGGACTGCAGCAAACGTGTCCCAGAACTGCATTTTCTCTTCTGTCACCCGATCCAAACCTTCCAGGTCTCCAGCCTATGAGAGAGGAATAAATATCCCATTTATACTTTACAAGGAACGCGCTGGTGGGTCCTGGGGACAGGCACAGCCAAAAATCGCCTTTCCCCCTGTGTGCTCTCCACTGCCACATCATTTGGTGTTAAATTATTAAAAAGCAGAGTTTCATCCTTTCACTCGAGAAACAAACCCCACTGTGACACTTCACAGAAGGCTGTGGAGGAAATTTTTTCTAGCATTCTGTCCAAACTGATGTTTACATTGGTTCATCCTATTATTGCCTAATCCTCTGCAAGTAATTCCTCTGCTTTTAGAGATCACTGACCCCCAAATGGAGCTGCCCCATCCACAGTCACTGGGATTACTGGTAGGCAGGAAAAAGAAGAGCCTTCTACTGTCTTTTCCAATAACTCTGCAGTGTCACAGCCAATTTTAGGACGTCTTTAACACAGAAAACATATCTGATGCTCGGCCCAAATGCTAATTGTGGTGAGACTTATAAAGCTGATACCTAATGAGGCTGGTTGTGTTGTTGTTAAACAAACAGAGCAGCAGCAGCTCTGCTGCCCATTTCTAACACAATCGCTGCCCATTTCCAGATTAAAGCACTGTTGTGTTAAAAAAGCCCAATTTCTGCACATAACAAAACCCAGTAATTAAGACAAACACCACACAAGGGAAATTCAACTGCATTGTTCTGCTGCTTCTCCGGAGTGAGGCATCCCCAGCCCAGCTCCCCCGTGGCCCATTTCTGGGATGCTCATCTGCTCCTCTGCACTGGGAGGGCAAAGGGGGTACCTGGATGGGAATTATGCATTTAAAAACCACTTTATGCTTCACTAAAATGGCCTCAAGTTGCTCCAGGGAAGGTTCAGGTGGGATATTTGGAAAAATTCCTTAAATGAGAGGGTGGTTAACCATTGGAACAGGCTGTCCAGGGCAGGAGTGGAGTCACCATCCCTGGAGGCCTTCAAAAAACAACGTAGATGCAGCACTGTGTGATGTGGTTTAGTGATATGGTGGGATTTGGTCAAGGGTTGCACTGGGTGATCTTGGAGGTCTTTTCCAGCCTTAAAGGGTCTATGATTTTATGGTTCTGAGAGAGACGAGAAGCAGTAAAGGAACCGCGATGGAGATCAACGGCCTCTGCTGTTAATTCATGATTCCTCAGCCAGTCTCACACCCTAGAAATGACCTGGAGAGCTGGCAGCTGCATCAGCAAGGGAATGGCAAGGAGGAGCTCGGGAATGCCCAGGAACACTCAGGAGTTACAGCAATTGACAGGCCAAGTTTAGGCATCGACAGCTTTTCAGCGCTGGGTTCAAACCTTTCGCCAAAATGGTGGCAGGGATCAGTTTTCCTGATCAGTGAGGAGATCACAGGCTGAACCACCCCCACGCTGGGCAGGACTGTTTGCCCAGGCTAAAGGAGCCTTGTGCAAACAAGTCCATCAGCCCTACCCCAAGCTGGACTGTTTTAATCACTCTGGATGTCAGGCACTTCTGTGCTGGGTTCATTCCAGGTCCAAACACATCTCAGGGAGGTTGTCATCAATCTGCACAGGAAGAAAGGGTCCTGACTCCGTGCCTCGTGCACCCTTTCTCATTTCAACATGTATTATAAATAAAAAAAATCTCTGTATAAATAAATCATAGAGTAAAATAAGATGTATTTGCACTTAAAGTTGCAAATCACATAAATTAAAAATAGGAAATATTTACATGTAAGATTGTCCACTAAGTATTACTGGTCTGGCTACAACTGAGATGATGATCTTTTTATATTTTGTTTTTAATGTTTTGGAAGAGGCCTTCCAGTGCCTTAAGGGGGCTTATAAAAAGGAGGGAGAGGGACTTTTTATAGGGACTTTTTATAGGGGCAAATGATTTTAAACTGCCAGAGGGCAGGACTAGGTAGGATATTGGGAAGAAATCCTTCCCTGTGAGGGTGGGGAGGCCCTGGCACAGGTTGCCCAGAGAAGCTGTGACTGCCCCTGGATCCCTGGAAGTGTCCAAGGCCAGGCTGGAGCAACCTGGGCCAGTGGAAGGTGTCCCTGCCCATGGCAGGGGGTGGAATGAGATGATCTTTAAGGTTCCTCCCAACCCAAACCATTCCATGCTCCTGTGATTCTAAGAGATGTGGCATCTCCAAATTTGTAATATTTTATCATCAACAAATGCATTTTATTATGAACATTTCTAACCCCTGAAATGGGAAACAAAGAGCCTTTTGTCATTCACTAGAGCAGCTGAGGCAGGAACTGCAGTCACAGCCACAGAACCTGGTATTTTAGTACAATTAGGGACTCGAAGACCCTTCCACTGGCCAAGTGTTCCTGTTCCCTGCTACCAGCCCTGGTGCTGGTGGCACTGGATGTCCTGTCTTACAGGATCCTTGTCTTTCCTTACTCCATGGTCAGGATCTACTTAAATCCCCCGAGTCCTCCAAGTGCCAGTATGGAATTTTCAGCCATTTTTTACGTAAAATTCATAAAGTATTTCACAAGATGAAGAAAGGGTATTTTCTGATGCCTCTGACTCATTCCAAAAGCTCCTGTGGAGCTGCTCCTCCTTCTCTCAGGGGAGGTTGCAATGTCATCCAGGGATTCCTGGTCACTTCCAGCTTCCCTTTAGTATGAGCCAAGTTCAGCAATGTTGTCATTAAGCCATGCACAGATGGAACAGGGAGGATTGATTCTTCCCTACAAATGAGCCACAAAACTGGCTCACACTGAGCCCATCCCCTGGGGGATGTTTGCTTTGTCACATCTGGTTTCTTCTTGTCCCAGGAGGCTTCAGCTCATCCTCTTGAAAGGCTTTGGCAAAGTCTTGCAGGGACCTCCTACATCTTCATTCCCACTGCTCCATCAGTGATGGATTTTTGGGAGCATCACAGGAGGAATCTGTTAGAACAGCAGGAGGAATGAGAGAAAAGAAAACTTCCTCTCTAGTTCCTCCCCCTCTGCGAAGGGGTTGCAGAGCTCAGCTCACAGGGGAGGGGTCCAGGGGCTTGGGAAGGGGGTGTTTATTCCCATCCTGTTGTCCCTCAGCAACAGAGACCCAAACAATTCTCTCCAGGAGAGGGAGAATGGTCTCTCCTGACCGTACAGTAGAAGGCTTCCAGCAGCTCCAGCCCTGCAGGGAGCATTGAACTCCTTACCCTTGTTGCCCAGCCCCATGAACACCCATCCCTAAACTGCTGGAACAAGAACACCTGAGCATCCCAAACCTCCTGCCATCAACAATAACCCCTGAGTGTCAGCCTTGAAACGACAGGGAGTGCCTTGATTTCAAAGAATTTTGGATGTCAGCTTGACACCCTGCACATTATGGAGCAACTCCTTCAAGGCAAACACTTGATTTTCGAAAGTCCTCACAAGACAGCCCAGACATCCCTACTGCCAGTCCCATGTGAAGCTTGGGAGCTGGTGGGAAGCAGCAGGATGATTTGGCAGGAGGAATGGTCTCCTTTGGAGTCTCAACCCTCCAGAAGGACTCTGGTGAGAAGGGTCTGTGGGTGGGACTGGCAGCTGCAGCCAAGTCCTTCTTGGTTCCTTGTGACGTGTGTTTTCCTGGTATAACCTGCAGCTGACCTGGAGCTGCTGGAGCACATCCTTGTCCCTGCCACCGGGATCCTGGGGGTTTGCTGGCTCTGCTGAGTTACACACCTTGGCTCTGCCAGCTGCTGGGAGGGGGAGGGAACCCTAAGTGAGCTCCAACTCCCCAGTGAAAGCTCTTAATACCTAATTACAATAAATGATAATTATAGACTGGATTTATTTCCAGAGCAAGGAAGCCAAATAGCCTCTGGCTACACCGAAATGTAGTAAACAAAACAAGTCCAGCTGCCTGGTCCCTCTTTTCCCCTGAGGTAACAAAACTGTACAACAGCACAGTCAGGACAATCTGAGAACCAACAGCAACAAAAACCCTAAGAAAGTATCACTTTCTGGTCCTTCTTCAGTAGTTCTTTCTATCACCACTGGGCACTGATGAATTTCTGATCTCCAGATATAAATACCACTGACAAAACTCCCAAAGCCACTTAGGTTATTATAACATCTCAGCATCCCAGAGGATCTCATGGACTGGGCTTGGATTATCACCTTCCAGCAGACCATCAACCTTCCCTCTGCTCTACAGGACCTGGGGGTTGTAATCATTAATGAAATTCTGCGCATTGCTCTGGTAGACACAGAAATGCTTCGAGCCTCAGCCCCATCCCAGACCTTTCCCCATCCTTCAAACTGGATCTGAGACAAACCAATTTGTAAAAACTGATTCAATTATCTCTCATTTCCTTTGCTTCCTGTCTCCTGTCAAAGCCAAGCCAGGAAATGAGGACTAATCCCAGGGAGACCTGAGATACCATCAGTGCCCCCAGACAGCAAGAACATCAGGCGCTGCAGAAGGAAGTTTTGTCCTACCATATTTCATTTCTAGGCAGGTGAGAGGCTCCAGAGGAGCTGGAGTGCCTTGACCCTCAGGCACTCACCTGGACTGGTGGGATGAGAACTTTTTAAGCCCTACTTATTTCTAATAATAACAAGGAAGGACCTGGGTTGTGAAACACCTGGCAAGAGGCAGTAGATCATCAGTCCTGAATCTAGGAACACTGGGATGATCTTTCAGAGCTCCTACAGCCCAAACTGGGTCCCAGTACAACCTGCCCTGCAGCCAGTGCTGGGCTGGACATGGGCTGCAGGCAGGGCCAGGGGATCGTTGCTTCACGTGGCCCAGACTGGGTTCACACATCGTAAAGGAATTGTTCACCAAGTGATCGACTTCTTGCCATCAGGGCAACTCACTCCTCCAGCCCAGGCCCCTGGAAGGAGCTTGGTGACTGTTCCCACATCTTACAAACTCACACATCCCTAAGGACCATCCTCCACCATCCTGGATCTTCAGTGAAGTTTCAACCATCCCGTGGTTTTCCAGAGCAAGAGTGAGGAGAGTCTCTGGGAGCGTCCCTTCGTACCCCACTGCTCCTCCCAGGGGCAGCTTCAGAGTCACGATTTCTGACTTAAGCAACCGAAATAACTTGTGATTTCCCTCTTTTGTTGCTGCAAAAGCCAAGAGAGCCCAGGGAGAGGGAGCTGGATCCTGCTCTTCCTTACACATCATCAGCACAGTGACTGAGGCAGCTCCAACCACACATGCAAAGCCACCGCGGGAGACAGGGCAGCTCCAGGGGAACCACGGCCAGAGTCCTCCTTCCCCTGATGATGTGTGAGGAGCTGAGCAGAGCCAAACTGCGCTCACAGGGCCTACAGCTCAAACTCCCCATCGCTGAACTTGGAACTGAGGAACATTTGATACCTCAATTATTGAGGAAAAAACTCTGGAAAACCCATAATGCTGTTTTCCCAAGCATTTCTCTGCAACTGGACTTGAAAAAACGGCCTCGACTCTCTCTTAGGCAGTTGCTTTGAGCTGGTGCATTAGAGAATTGCTGTGCAGAAGTTTCAGGGTATAATGAGAATAGTAATAAAAACAATAATGATGATGATGATGGTGACGGTGATAAGAAGAAGAGGAAGAAAAAGAACAGGAAGAAAAAGAAGGAGAAGAAAGAGGAAGAGGAAGAAGGAGAAAAAGAAGAAGAAGGAGAAGGAGGAGAAGAGGGAGAAGAAAAAGGAAGAGGAAGAGGAAGAAGAAGAAGAAGAAAAAGAAGAAAGAAGGAAGAAAGAAGAAGAAATATTATTTATTGAGCGACTTTATTTAAGCTACTCTTGTGTAGCTTAAGCAGCATCTGGCCATGACCTAAGCCATCCCTTTCGGAATTCCCTCCGTATTCTCCAGCCATGGAAAGCCTCACTTAGATCCTGCTATTTTAGAAACCATTCCTACAGACAGTTTTCCAACTTGAGATAAGAGATCTGTGCCACACCAGTGTTTTCCTATGCCTCAGGAGCACATTGTTTCTCACGGGCCCCTCGCTCAGCACACGCTGCTGATCCAGGTCGGGGAGCCCCCACTTTCCAAGGATGCAGCACAACATTCCTGCACGGGCCATGGGATCACACCGGGCCCTCTGTTCCCAGATATTATGCCCCACTTGTGGGTCAGATCAGAGCCACAAGCAGCAAAGTAGATGGGAAATGAATCAGTCAGGGATGCAGCCCCTCGAAGGGACACACCGGGAGCACGGAATTCTCTCCAAGGAATGTGGAGCTGGTGGGAGGGGGAGACCAGCTGCCAAGTCAGGGGTGGAAAATGCCACGGGTCCAACCACTTCCCCTGTGGGTTGAAAAGGACTGTGAAATAATCCCTCCTTGGAAAGTTTCCCATGGAAATCTCGCCGAGAGCAAAACGTGCCAGTGTTTGTGTGTGCAAAGGGCGGAAGGTCCAGGGTTGGGAGGGGGGGAGAGGGTTTAAACAGGATGAAAAATGTATATATAGGAAAGTCCCCTGAGAGCCCCAGGGGCTGCTGATGACATTCAAGGGCTTTCACTTGGAGTCTCTGGGTCAATGCAGAGAGACTGTGACGAATCAGAGCCCTGGGCAGTCACCAACCACGGGAAGTTCAACCAAGGGAAGGGTCGGATTCTGCCCCTGGGATGGGGCAACCCTGGATGGACAGAGAGACTGGGAATGAGAGGCTGGAGAGTAGGGCTGGGAAAGGGCTCTGGGGGTGCTGGTGGGTGCCAGTTGTCCCTGAGTCAGCAGTGCCCGGGCAACCAGGAGGGCCAACCCTGTCCTGGGGGCAGCAGGGAGGGGATTGTCCCGCTCTGCTCTGCCCTGGGGCGGCCTCACCTCAACATGGGGGCACTTTGGGGGGACACGATGGAAGGGAGAGATTGAGCCATTGGAGAGTGTCCAGAGGAGGGCAAAGAGATGGGGAAGGGCCTGGATTTGGAGTCGTATGAGGATACTGAGGGCACTTGGTGTGTTCAGCTGGAGCAGAGGAGGCTGAGGGGAGACCTCAGTGCAGTTCCAACTGCCTGGGCAGGGGCAGAGGAGGGGCAGGACTGAGCTCTGCTCTGGGGGGAGCAGGGACAGGCCCCAGGGAAGGGCTGGAGCTGTGTCAGGGCAGGCTCAGGTTGGATCTCAGGGAAAGGTTCTTCCCCCAGAGGCTGGTTGGGCACTGACCAGGCTCCCCAGGGCAGTGGGCACAGCCCCAAGGCTGCCAGAGCTCCAGGAGGCTTTGGCTGCTCCTCTGGGGCACAGGGGGGGACTCTTGGGGCTGGGCCTGTGCAGGGCTGAGGGTTGGACTGGATGGTCCTTGTGTGTTCCTTCCAGCTCAGTATATTCTGTGATTCCATGATGTTCATCCCAAAGCAGCACTGGCTGGAAGCTGCCCCAGTGTGACAGTTTCCTGGTGGCTCACAAGGAAGGGGTTGGTGATCACAGCCGAACTCCAGTGGATCACTGGCTCTGCCCAGCAGCCTGGCTGCTCCCACCAGCTTCCCTTCACGGGGCAGAATGGAGGGCTGGGAGCCAGAACAAGCCCCAGGGAAGGTGGGAGAGATCTCTGGTTGCTCCTTTAAGATGAGCTGCCACCGGGTAGTGGATACAAGTTCAAAAGCACGTGGTTTGCACAGAAGACCAAACCTACTCAGAGTAACAAGAAACAGGAAAAGAGGGAATGGCCTCAATTTGTGCCAAGGAAGGTTCAAATTGGATATTAGGAACAATTTCTTCATGGAAAGGGCTGCCCAGCCCTGGCACAGCTGCCCAGGGCAGTGGTGGAGTCCCCATCCCTGGTGGGATTTAAAAACCATGCAGATGTGGCACTGGGGCACATGCATTAATGGGGGCCTTGCCTTGCTGACCAATGCTTTTGAAGATAGCCCCAGGCTTGGAAGTGCTCTTGGGTCTTGTGAGGGGACTGAATCAGTCAGAAGAGCAGTGGAAGTGATGGTTGAATGGTTGGACTGGATGATTTGAGAGGGCTTTTCCAACCTGAATGATTCTATGATTTCGTACCCAGGGGAGTAAAGACCATTCTCCAGGGATCACAGGAAACCCCTTCCTGCACTAAGACTTCAGAGAAAAAAGACTGAACCATCCCCTAACTCCCTGCCCAGGACACTTGCTGAATATATTTTGCATATGTCACATGTACCAGCATATCATGCTCAATTTTGCTGAAACTAAAATACATCCATTTTTATCTGCAGAAGGTTACAAACCCAGCCATCCTCGGTTACCCTACGATTGCAGCACTTTTCTCAAGCGAGGGAGGGACACACATATCAAGTCTTCACCTGCCACCTGTGGCTTTGCTTCAGCTGAGGCTCGAGGACAACACTAAACCTTGCAAGGATCCAAGGTGGCTCCTCCTCCAAACCACTCAGCTTAGGTAAACACGGAGGGGCAGGAGGCTGCCAACAGCCCCCAGACTCGTGGGCTCCCCATCCAGGAGGGAGTTCCCTCGGTGGGACCATCTGCAGAGGGACTCGGAGCCACCCGATCCCCAGCACGGGTCACGAAGCCCCTGCCCCCGATGTGACCTCAGCTGCTGGAGGCCCTGGGGACGTGACTCACCCTTCTTGAGGGAAGGCAGCAAGGCCACGGGGACTGTGTGCGCAGCAATAACTGGCTGCTGCTCCTGCTGACACGTCCTCTGCTCCCCAGCATTCCTGGCAGGAATGGGAGACCATGGAGGCCTCTTCCGAAGGAGGGCGGCAGAGTTAGAAGCTATTTTAGCCTTGATGCTCCTCACTGAAAGCAATAAAACCTGCCAGAGCTTCAGCAGAGAGACCCAAGTGTGTTTTGTGCCCGGGGAGCTGTGCTGCAACCACAGCACAGCAAAGCAGGGTCAGGAATTCCTGTGACTCCTGCGCTGGGAAAGCCAAGCTGGAGGTTGCCAACATTCAAAGCATCTCCCAGGGAATCTCTGGCTCCCAGAGCTCTTCTGTTTTCATAGGCTGTGCCACCTCCAAGTGCCCTTTAGAGTGTCTTAGCACTTTCTGAATTTACCAGCAGTGTTAAGGGTGCAGCCCTGCAGGAGGGTCACAGTTTTCTTTCTTGGATACTCTGAGGGCCCTCATAAATCTTGTAAAACGCACACAGTGACAACCCCCCAGAGGTGTGATTTGCACAGGCACAAACACCCCCAGTTCCTAATGAGTGCAACGAGCTCTGCCCATTGCTCAGCACCTCAGAAGGTGTTTTTAGGATGGTCTCAGCTTTGAGCTCGACAAATTTAGATCAAGATTCATCCCAGGAAGAGCTGAATTCCTAATAAATTCTTGTTATTAAGGATACTGTGCAGCAATACCAGCATGTGGCAGCTCTACAACTCAAAGCTATTCACAGCCTGGGTCAATAGACTAATTATCCTTCATTTGTGCTGTGACCCTCCATTCTCACACATCTCACTGTGGTTCTCAACATTTTAGGAGAGAAGGAAAATATTCACAAGCCAAGGCAGTAACAGAGCCCTGCACAAAACAACATCCCCCCTTCACTGCACAGCCTGAAGAACCACACACCAACAGACACATTACTTGGCTTTACTGAACTCTTGTGACCAACCTGGTCAACCTTCAGCCTAAACTCCCCAAGGCTCCCTTGGATCTGCTGCATTTCTTCAGCAGCACTTCCACCCCATGACATCCGACCAGGGACCTCCCCAGTGACCAACTCCAGTTACCTGAGAGCCTCCAGGTCTCTCAGCCCACAGCAGCTCTCCTGCCAAGCAGAGGGATGGATTTGGGATTTGTGAAGGTCTTTGCTCAGCTCCCATTTGAGAACGTTCTTATTTCATCCAAACCAGTTTGCTGACACCCCTCAGAGCAAAGTTTTGCTGATAACTCCACTCCTGGAAGGGCTCTCTTTGGGCTTGAATCAGCCAGAAGAGCAGTGCGACTGCTCAGGTTCTTGCAACCTTAAAAACCACATAGTTCTGCCATCAAACAGTTTGTTTAAGTAAGAATGGCAAGACACTCACAAACGCTGAAAACCATGGGTTTAGTGCTGAGCTGAAACATCTGGAAGAAATATTTGCTCTTTGAAAGCGCCGCTACTGTGCTGCAAACCCAGCCCAGAGCTCCACAAACCCAACCCAGAGCTCCACAAACCCAACCCAGAGCTCCACAAACCCCTGTCTGGGGTCTGCAAACCCAGCCCAGAGCTCCACAAACCCGTGTCTCGGGTCTGCAAACCCAGCTCACAGCTCCACAAACCCAACCCAGAGCTCCACAAACCCAGCCCAGAGCTCCACAGAGCCAGCCCAGAGCTCCACAAACCCCTGTCTGGGGTCTGCAAACCCAGCCCACAGCTCCACAAACCCAGCCCAGAGCTCCACAAACCCAGCCCAGAGCTCCACAAACCC
>VXAY01005155.1:201211-239779 GCA_013399855.1 Oxyruncus cristatus
AACCCAGCCCACAGTTCCACAAACCCAGCTCAGAGCTCCACAAACCCAGCCCAGAGCTCTGCAAACCCAGGCCAGAGCTCTGCAAACCCAGCCCAAAGCTCTGCAAACCCAGCCCAGAGCTCTGCAAACTGAGCCGTGTCTGGGGTCTGCAAGAAGCCAAAGCACCCAACAAACAGAAAGTTTTATAAAAACTTGGCTACATGTCATTATTCCCTTATGTCAGACATGCCAAGTTGGGAATAGAGTTTAGAGACAAGAGCACCCAAACACTCAGAAACACAGGAATTTCCAAGAAACCAGGCGAGCATCACCAGGAGAGTTTGCCAAGACCCTGTAATCTCCTCCTCTTCCATCTTAAAAATCTTGTAATTCTTCAGCCTTATCTCTACATCAGTAGAAAAAATATCTTATTAGGGCACATTCTCTTTTGTCTGAGGTTCTACAGACCAAGAAACCTGCAGTTACAGTTGGTCTGAGTTAATATTCTTCAACACATCCTCATGAATTTCTTGAATGGTTTTAAAGAAACCATTCACCTTATTCTGTGTAACTGCCTGAGCAGCAGCAGGTCCTCCAGGACAAGGAAATGGCTTTAAACACTTGCAGTGAGTAATCCCAGCTTTTCCTGACTCCTCCATCCTGGAGAAAATGAGCTGGGCTGGCAGCTGCCTTAGAGCACTTCAGGAGCCAGAGGTCACGGGGCTGAGATTGGCCACAGGTTGGAGATGCATCTGCCTACAACACATCCCTGGTGAGCAACTCCTCCAAAAATGACTAAAACTGACACGGAAGAGTAGCCTTTGAACAGTGAAAAGCAGCTTGGGAAGATGGGATATTAAAAAATCAAGTTTCTCTGCGGCCCTGCCCACCACGTCCTTGCAGCTGGATCTTTGCCTCCAGCAGCTCCCTGGTTTTCTGAGCAGCAGCAGCAGCCTCTGCCCAGCTCTCTCTGGTCCCACTTGTTTTCTTCCCATCTGCTCCTGCCACGTCCTCTCCAACCTCTCCCCCAGCGTCCCACGGGGAGGAATGATCTCACCTTCCTCCCACAGCACTGCACCTCCCTGGCTTGGGAAGGATGACATTCACGACCACCAGTTACATCACGGGCTGTGTCAGGACAGAGCACAACCTGCTCTCCTTCAGCAACACACTGGGAAGAACTGGAGACTCTCTCTCAAATGTAGAAGCTGGTGCTCGCAGAGCCACTGGCTCAGGTTTGTAACCTGCTTTGCTCAGTCCTGCCAAGCAGCCTCCCCATCGGTGTGACTTGTGTGCTCCCTTCCAACTGTGCAAAACAGTAAAGCTTTCCCAGAAGTAACATTTATAATCCAAACCGGGACTGGGAATTACTTTGTTCCCAGTCCCAGGGACATGGTCCCTCTGTGGGTGAGCACCCGGTCAGTGGATGGATTTCCCAGGATATACACTCCCAAATCCATGTCCTTTTTTGAAAACATGATTTAGACACTTCACTCGGAGGGCTTTGTCATTTCCATCGTTCGTAACGCTCCCAAGAATTTCACATCCCATCTGTCATCACTGGGATTCTCTGGTAGTTGATACTTAAAGAGAATTGAAAATCAACATTTGGAAATCTGAAAAAAAAAACAAAAAACAAAAAAACCCCAACCAACCAATCAAAACAAAACACCAAAAAAAAAAAAACACAGAAAAAAAAAACAAAAACAAACAAAACCCCCAAAACAAACAAACAAAAAAACCCCACACCAAACAGGAATCAAATTAACATCTGCCTTGAGATGAGACCTGTCTCCTCTGAGCAGTGTTTTCATCATTAGGAAGTGACAGAAAAGGAAGTCCCAGAAAGTGTTATATTCCCAGAGTCCTCTTCCTGCCATTTGCCCATGGAGCATGGATTGGGTAACAGGCAGACAGGTCTGGGGCTGTCTGTTTGAACATCAGGTTTCTAATTGATTGCACAGTACTTGGAAGCTATTAAAGGCCTCCTATAAATTACAGTTCTCTATAGGACAGGCTGCCTACATATGCAGATGTTGAGAACTGGCTGATCCTGAGTAAATCTGATAAAAATGTTTGCCTTCTCCAATTTTCCGATGGATTAATTGCCGGGATCGTGTCGCTGAATCAATGAAGTGAAAACCCCATAATCTGGATGTTTGCCACGAGGCCACAAATAGTCTGTTAACAGGGAGAGCTTATTATTCCAGACATTTGGCCCACATCACCCAGAGCCTCAGAACAAGACGTTGTGTCATTCCTGGGAATCCAGGATGAGGAAGGACAGCCCAGGTGACCACGGACCCACTGCAGAATTCCACACAAATTCTTCTACGTTATCAATTTCAAACCCCTGACAAGGGAAAGTGTCCAAATGCCTTTTAATAAATTGGAATAATATTGTTTACTCTTAGGACACTGAGAGCAGAGACACCCTTGGAAAAGCAAACACCAGGAATGTCATGGAGCTGGTTGCTGGTTCCTGGAAGTGCCACATTTCCCCATCCTGAATCAGCTCTGACCCTCAGCCTCTTCACTTCTCTGCTGGAGCAACTTGTACCATTCCTGTCTCCACCTCACACCCTCCCTCTTTGTTGTGAGAGCTCAGATTTTCCAGTCTGCCCCTCTCCCGCTTGGGTAATTGCCATCTCTTACCTTCCAACCATTTTCCACCTCTCTCCATCCCCGTTAGGCTGCCAAAATTGTCTGTCTGATTAAATCCCACTCTTCTTTTCCACTGGCTTGCCCCTACCTCTGTGATCAGGGCACTGAGATGCTCCTGTCTGTCACCGTGTCTGCTCTTACCCTTCTCTCATGGACAGCTCTGCTCTGCCCCCAGCCCTGGACCTTAAGCACCCACTGGCACTTTCTGGCCCAAATGTTTCTTTGTCCATTTTGGTTTATAACTCTCTGGGACAAAAAGCTTGTCAGCACAGAGGTTACATCCTCAGCCTCTCCTCACCTGGGATGGCAGGGTCACCTTCCCCAGGGTCACCTTCTCCCCCTCTCAGACCCCATAAATTTGGCCTCACTATGGAGAAGGACCCCAGAGTTTTGCATGGGGGGTTTCCTGAGCAAAGCCCAGTCCCAGGAATGAGATGGAGTCACACACATGTCCAGGAAAGAGTCCACATCAGACTCGTGGGACGGTGGAACCAGCCCCAAGGAGAGACACGAGGGCTGGAAATGGAACACCCACCGCTGCCATCCTTGACTTCGCTCCCATTCTTGCAAAGGGATGACTCGGGTGGTCTCCAGGGCCATGAGTTTCTGGCAGGGCATGGAAGAGATTCCCCAAGCACGGCAGGGCTCCCTTTCTGCCTCTTTGCTCACAGTGACCTGAATTCCTCTTTCCACTGAAGAAGAAAAGGAAAATCCTGCTCTGTCCTAACCCAGGAACCCACTTGTGTGTCCAGCTCAGAGCAGGAGCTGCTTTTCTTTATCTGGACTGATCCTGGGATTTACAATGTGTTAAAAGCAAAGGAATTGCTTGAAAAAAAAGCAATGATTAGTAGATTTGAAATACACTGAGTGTTCCAAGGGGAGATGACAAGCCTGGCAGCTGGAACACCCTTCATTCCCCAAATAAGACACAGAAAGGCAGGTGAGTCCTGTCCAGGTCCCCCAGGCACCTGGGCAAGGCAGCAAAGGCATTTTCTTGCTTGATTCCACTTATTAAGTCTTGATTTGAACTGAAACCAAAGGGGAATTCTTGTCTTTGTGTCACACAGAGAAGATAAAAGTCACAGTGAGGGGAATAAGGGGCTGGGAAAACCATTGGGAATGCTGGGCTCAGGAAGAGCATCATCCTCCACCCAAGGACCAAAGATGGGCTCCATCCTTTTCCTTCCACATCTCTTCACACCTGATATTTATCCATACAGAAAAAGATGTATATAAAAGAAGTAATATTTAGAAAATGGTGAACAGTACAAAATATAATATTTCTCATCCATCTTGAAAGAGCTCAAATAAGCAGCAAACAGAGGTCAAGGCAGAGTTACTGGAGGGAGCAGGGACATGGGTAATGTGGAGAAGTGAATCCCACTCAGCAGGGACATGGATAATGTGGAGCAGTGAATCCCACCCAGCCTCTGCTCCACCATAACCATGTCCCACAGGGAAAGCCCCTGGGATGGTTCTGGACATGGGAGGAAGGAAATCCCTGCAGAAAGCTGATCATCCCACACAAGGTCAGGCAGGAGACTGGAGATAACATTTTTTAATAATTGGCTGTGGGAAATCAGCACCAGGCTCAGGAGCTCTGCCAGCAGGAGGTGGTAGGGAGGCCTGAATGCCCTGGCAGGAGTAATTGAGGAAAAATACTAAAGAAAAGCAGGCAACAGCCTGGACTAAATCCTTCTGGGTTTGTCAGATTTCCTGGGAAAGCAGAAATGAGTTGCAGAATGAGCCCAGTTTGTCAAGTGGAGCGACGAGACAACACAGGAAACACCAATAATTCCCACTGAAAAATATTAAGACACTTTAAAGTGTCTTAAAGGCATCAAATAATCAAGCTTGGGAGGAGGTGAGTTTGTGTGTCCCCTCATAAACAAGGAAATCAAAATGCTGATTAGAGAATGACTTATCCAAGAGTCCTGGTGAGTCACAAACCCACCACCCCCAAGTCCCACTTCCCTGCTCCAACCACCACTTGCTGTCTCCAGGATCTGTTCAGGAGGCCAAGGAACAGCCTGTTCAGGAACTGCTCAGCACAAGCACAGCTGGTAGGGAAGGAAAGCTCCGAGACTGGGCACATGGGGACATCCTGCATTCCAGAGCCAAGCCTGGCCACTCATCCCTGCACCCAGAGCGTGAGGAGCACAGGGGGCCTTGCCTTGCAAGTGTGTTTTCATCCTGGTGAAGGCTGGGATGAGACATGAGAGCTGGGAGTGGGTCGGTGCTCCCTGACTGAAACATGCAGGATTTAATGGGATTTTTCACCCGCATCCATAAGGGGAAGCCAAAGGAGGAAGGTGGAATGTGACTGGTGCTGAGTTGCACTGCACAGACCCTGCAGAGATGCTCAGAACAACTTCACATATGGTCACAAAAGCAAGGAAAATATAAATGCTTCAAGCCCAAAGGGACAACGCTCCCTGCCCATGGCAGGGGGTGGAATGAGAGGATCTTTAAGGCCCCTTCCAACCCAAACCAGTCTGTGATTCCATGATTCTAACATTTGGGATCTTGCATGAAGCTTCAGCCGTGGTTATACAACCAGGAGCTGCTCCCAGCAGGAATAATGACCTGGCTTAAAGTGAATAACCTGATGTTATTTCTATATTATCCAAGATTACTTAGACAAGAGCTCCTGGCAGGAGCACCAGCTGTGAGGGGCAGGTCTGGGAACTGGAGCTGTGACAGATCCATCCCACACCTTCCCTCTGAAGGGAAACCTGTCAACGTTCCCAGACACACCAGCCCTTATCTACCCCTGTTCAGGGCCAGGCTGGAGCAACCTGGGCTGGTGGAAGGTGTCCCTGCCCATGGCAGGGGGTAGAAGGAGATCTTCCAATTCCCTTCCTGCCCAAAGCCCTCTGTGATTCCACGATAACACATCCCAGCAGTGGTTTGAACCCACCGGAGTGTCCAAAGTTGGAGTCCCCCAAGTTACACTTCGCTTTGTTGCTCCCTGCACTGACTCTGCCCACAAACTTCTCACTTTCCTCCTCTCCCAAGCCCTGTTTCCTGTTCTCTACTTGCAGCTCCTAGGCCAAGAAAACATTTCCTGAACAAACCACTGGAAAGAATTGATTTTTCAGTTTTGCTGCTCCCTGAGATACCAGGGAAAAACATTTTTTTTTCTTTTAAATTAAACCCCAAATTAACAAGAAAAATCCAAACTTTCATGAAGGCATTATGGGGAGGAAAAAACATTTGCTTCAAGTTGAATTGAGGCTTTTTTTTTCTTTTCCTATTGGTTTTTAAGCACATTTTAAGGAATGAATACAATGATTTTTGAAGCAAAAAGCATATATTCTTTTCATATTGAAAATATTTTTCTCTAGTTGCCATTTTTCTCTCCTGTTATTCCAAAATGCATCTTTCAAGCAGCTTTTCTCACTGCAAACCTGCCTCTTCAAACAATTCCTCCTTTTATCTTGTCAGCACTGGCAAAATTTACAAATCTGTCCTTCCTTAAATTGCCACCGTCTGTCTTGTCTCCTTTGGATGAGCTTTTTAAGCTTTTTAAGTGTTTTTCTTGTGCTATGAAAAAAAAAGAAAAAGAGGTGTGTAAACGTGTCTCTCAGAGAGACCTTGTGTTCTTTTAATGGAACATGAGAAATCAAACATGGAATCATGTCCTGAGCTGGGAGGGACCCCCAAGGACCATCCAGTCCAACCCTCAGCCCTGCACAGGCCCAGCCCCAAGAGTCCCCCCCTGTGCCCCAGAGGAGCAGCCAAAGCCTCCTGGAGCTCTGGCAGCCTTGGGGCTGTGCCCACTGCCCTGGGGAGCCTGGTCAGTGCCCAACCAGCCTCTGGGGGAAGAACCTTTGCCTGAGATCCAACCTGAGCCTGCCCTGACACAGCTCCAGCTGTTAATGAAGCTGCTTCTTGGTGCCCAGTGATTGGCACAGCCCAGAACTCACGAGGATCCTGAGGAGCAGGAGCCTCACAACCCTCCAGGCTACACCCAAACCCCGTGGAATATCCACCCCCGGTGTCTCAGGGGGAAATGGGGACTGGCTGCTCTGGTGGGGATTCCTGGAGAGCTGCAGCCTCTGATAAAACACAGATTTTTCCACATGAGCATTACCAAATTCAGGGGGTGCTCTTCCCTTTTCCCAAGCTGGTTGATCTGGTTTGGATCTGCCTGGCAAATAGGGCTGTTCCTGGTGGACTCAAAGCTCTCCTGCTCTCCATTGCTTGTAAAGTCCTATCTATGAAACAAACCGAAGATTCCACCTGTAAACCCCACTTTTCTATTTTAAAAGCAGGCTGAACATTAAGCTGATGCTTGAGACTTTAAAATCATGTTTCAGAGAGCAAATTGTCACATGCAGGACTGGATTTAGTGGGTGATCTAATGGGTGCCCATGGTGGAGGGTTGGAATGAGATGGGCTTTAAGGTCCCTTCCAATGAAACCATTCTGTGATTCCAGGATTCAGTGATTTTCAGAATGGCTGTGAAGCCCCAGGGCTGCTCAAACGGAGCCCAGCAATGTCTGTTCAGCACTTCCAAAGGCAGGGAAAACCCAGCAACACAACCCCGAAAAATGATCCAAATTAACACCAAGTGGTCAGTCAGGCACCACCAGCCCCAATGGGAAAGTTTGAACAACAGTTTCTCCCTGCCATGCAAAGCAAACAGTCCCAGGAAAACCCCTTTCACTGAAAAACGCAAATTACGGGAATTCTTTGCTTATATCCAGGAACGGAGTTAAATGTGACAGGCTGGGGGGGAAGGTTCTCCTGGAGAAGAGGAGGCTCCAGGGAGAGCTGAGAGCCCCTTGCAGGGCCTAAAGGGGCTCCAGGAGAGCTGGAGAGGGACTGGGGACAAGGCATGGAGGGACAGGACACAGGGAATGGCTTCCCACTGCCAGAGGGCCGGGAGAGATGGGGGATTGGGAAGGAATCCTTCCCTGGGAAGGTGGGGAGGCCCTGGCACAGGTTGCCCAGAGAAGCTGTGGCTGCCCCTGGATCCCTGGAAGTGTCCAAGGCCGGGTTGGACGGGGCTTGGAGCAACCTGGGCTGGTGGAAGGTGTCCCTGCCCATGGCAGGGGGTGGAATGGGATGGGCTTTAAGGTCCCTTCCAACACAAATCAGTGATTCTGTGATTCCTATTTAACCCAAGTCCTGCTCCACAGGGATTGAGCTCCCATTTGAGGCACTGCCTTGGGCTGTGAAGTGACTTTACTGCCAGGTCTCAGTTTCAGGTTTCCAGGTAAATTTTGGGCTTGTCCTGCCCAGGAGTTGGACTCTGTGATCCTTGTGGGTCCCTTTCAGTTCAGGATATTGTGGGATTCTGTGTTAAATGAAGGAGCTCCAGGCCTTTGCTGGCCCTGGTGCAGTTGGGTGTGCTGCAGACAGAGCTTTGCTCAGATTCCTCCCTCCCTGGCACCAGGTGTGCTCAAATCAGTGTCTTTGGGATTAACTTCGGGTTAACTGACTCCTGTCAAAATAAACATGGAGAATTCTTAGAACTCACTGAGCAGCAAAGGAAATCCCCTCAGAGAAGGAACGGGTCCAGCCCAGGGGTTTGGAGTTACACTGAGAAACTTTTGCTTGTTTAGCAGAGAGGTTTCTCTGGGGTAATAAAACCCTTCCAGGGCTGTGCCAGGGATTTTCCACGGGGTTGGTCAGCGGGGGGTGGGAGCTGCACTTTCTGTGGCTGGTCACAGAGAGTGAGATCACTCTGGAGATCCCACCACAGATCCCAGGGAGTCCTCAGGGCAGGCACTGGGGGAGGAGCTGGGGGAGGGAGCCTTTCACCTTTTCATCCAAGGTGGTTTCTTTTTCCTTATGCAACCCCTAATTATCATCCTCAAATACCATAAAACAGCCCTAAGGCTTCTCCATTTTCCTTGGAGCAGGGAAAAATCCCTTGCTGGACAGGCTGAGAGGCTCTGTCACCTTTCTGCCTGTCTAAAACCCCACAAGCAGGGGGACAAAGGGAAAAGCCACTGGGCAGCATCCACCTCCTGCCCTGGGGCTCCCCAGGGAATGCCATGGTCAAAGTTCATGCACCGCCCCCAGTCACTGGAATGGCACAGAGGGGGCTTTGTCCAGAAATCCCAAGTCAGAAGATCCCATGGCTGGGGAACCTACAACCCTCTGTTGGTGAGGAAAAAGAGGGAAGGGATTGGATTCCTCCCAGAGTCAGAGCAAATCACCAACTGCAGCAGCCTCTGGCTCACAACAGCACTACAAACATCTCCCCTGAAGTTAAAAATTCTTGTTGCTCTATGTGCATTTGTCCACATTTCATGGTGTGAAGGGGAGGTACTTTTAAGGGTACTCATGTCTGCAATCAGAAGGTGACGGCCATAAGTGTTTTTCCCTAAAGCAGGGAAAAAAAAAAAAAAGGGGAACAGTTTTGCAAAGAGAGCCCTGCTTTTGACATAGTGTCACGAGTTTGGGGGTGTCAGTTCAGGTTAGTGGTCTTTAACCTTCCACATCTTGGTACTGCTTTCCCTACTAGTTGTCATCAACCAGAGCAGCGACCCAACTGCTGGGCCCCATGACAGCACAGAGAGTTTGGCTATGAAATAAAAGAACATCTATTGACTGAGCCCACCCCAGAGCTCTCAGATTTCCTCGTGGTAATGGCAGTGCACAGTAAACAGGCCCCATCCCCCTGGCAGGACCACGATACCATCACAGACCTCACTCACAGATCAGGTCGATACCAATCTCTGGTTTCATGATGTCAGATTTCAGAAGGGGCCTGGTGTCTCCAGAGCACCAGAGTGAAGGTGACACTGAAGAAGGTGACACTGAGCCACCAAGGAACCGCAGCACTTCTCCCGAAGTCGAGCTGGCCAGCTTGACCTTCGAAGATCGCTTTCACTGCTCAAAACCACCACATCCCTCAGGACAAGGCCAGTGGCTATTTTTATTGGCTCCTTCAGGAGCACAAACATTGACCTGGCTGCTTATGGTTCTCCCAAACACAACCTGAGGAGACTGTGCAGTGTCCAGCCTGTCTGGAGGGTGTTAAATGACTCCAATCTCCCTCAGTTGAGTGCTGGGCTGTGCTCATGGGACAGAGGTCATGCTGCTTGCAATGGAGACACACTCAGTCTTACAAAATGTCATGACTGCAAGGAAAAAGTCGCTCCTGAAATCACACGTAGAGGGATCTCCAGACTTGGCTCTCTAAGAGGAATTTGTTCTTTAAACAGGAGTCCAACAGAAAGCTCAGTGGATCCCAACTCCAGGAACCATGGAGAAGTCAAGGCAGAACCCCACATGTCCCTTCTGAGGTCCCCAAGAAACCAGTGACACTACAAAGGGTTTTCTCTTCATCTCAGGAGGCCAAGGGAGGCAGGTTCTGAACTGGCTGGTAACTCAGGGTGAGCTGGACTTCTCCACCACCCAGGTCCTCCCGACAGCCCTGCTGGCCAAACTCCCCATCCTGGGATGGCCCCACAGGGACTGAACAACATCCCTCATGGGAAGAGTGGGGAGGAAAGAAACTGAGCCCCAGCACAGCCCACGCCTGGCTTTTACTGAGCCCTGATCCCAAACCCAGGCATGAACCCAGCTCAAGGCACCTGCAAGATGCTGAGTCCAAAACACTTCCCAGCGGGGAAACAGAGGCAAAGGAACCACCCACTTCCACATCGAGGGAGGAGACATCTTCAGGTGAGAGAAGGGAAGCCAAGCCCCCAGTGCTCCAAGAGCCTCTGCCCAAAAATGGGCAGTGGGGATGGTGAAAGGATGAAATCTGGCTTTTTTTGGTCTCCCCTGAAAGCCAGGAAATACAATTCTAGCTGGAAGACTGGACAGCAGCAGGGGAAGCTGCAGAGATGGTCCTGGAAGCGCTGCAAGGAACGTTGCAAAGGGGGAAAGGCGATGGTGGGATTGGGGAAGCCAGGAGACTGTACAGAGGGAAAAGCAATGTTGAAAATGGCAGAGAGAAAGGCAAGAGCTCAAAAGAAATAAAAGCTGAGGGGAAGAAGCAGCTGAAAGAGCGGCAGCAAGTTCACCCTTTATGGGAACACTTGGATTTCTTTATAGTCTCCCTCCCTGGTTGAGGCAACAAAGCATGGGATGGCTCCAAAAGCTTTGAAACCAACTGCATCCCACTGGAAGGATGGGTCCAGCCAGCAGCAGACCATGGGAAACCAATAAACAAGGGGGAAAATGAGTCAAGGAGGAAATTTTTACAGGGAAAAAAAATAAGGCAGTGAAACAGCATCTTGAGAATGGTGCATTTCCTGTAAAACATTTTCAAGACATGGCCAGGAAAGGGGGCTGATCCATTTGGGAGCTTGCACAAAGCATTAGGCACCCTGTGGATTGTTCCTTCACTGCAACGAAACAGTCACTTGGTGTGTTCAGCTGGAGCAGAGGAGACTGAGGGGAGACCTCAGTGCAGTTCCAACTGCCTGGGCAGGGGCAGAGGAGGGGCAGGACTGAGCTCTGCTCTGGGGGGAGCAGGGACAGGCCCCAGGGAAGGGCTGGAGCTGTGTCAGGGCAGGGTCAGGTTGGATCTCAGGGAAAGGTTCTTCCCCCAGAGGCTGGTTGGGCACTGACCAGGCTCCCCAGGGCAGTGGGCACAGCCCCAAGGCTGCCAGAGCTCCAGGAGGGTTTGGACAACGCTCTGAGGGACAGGGTGGGATTGTTGGGGTGCCTGTGCAAGGCCAGGGGATGGACTGGATGGTCCTTGGGAGTCCCTTCCAGCTCAGCACAGTCTGGGATCCTGCGATCCCTGCAGACACAGCTGCTGAGGCTGAACAATTCCACATGAGAAACCTTGTGGGAACAAGGCACAGAGCACCATGAGAGAACAGCCTGTCCTTCCTGGCCCTCAGCAGTGAGTACCCTCTGGAATTCACAAGTCAAGCGAATCTCTGTGACCTGGGGTGTTCCATCAGTGCCTGTGCTTGGCATTAAGCAGCCACTGCATCCTTCCTCCCATCCCAGCTACAGGAACTTTCAAATCAAACCCAGCACACGTTCAGGGGGTTGACACAGTTCCTGGTGCTGCTGTGCATGAAGCATATTGCAAAAGCTGCTTTACTTTGTGTCTGCCATTCAGAAAACGTGGCTCTGCATCCGCTGGGCCGTGCCTGGGGATGCAGACATTCCCATGGGAGCACAGGGGTGTGGGGATGCAGCATGTCTGGGAGGGACAGTCAAGAACAGCACTGAGCACCCCCAGCCCTCCCCAAACCATCTCCGGGAGGGGCAGAGGGGGGTTCATTCCTAGTAATGCTGAACTGCTTTAATCACATCCAGGAAGGAATCCAAGAGTCCCCCTGAACAGCCACAGCTCCAGGACAACCCAGTCAAGGGAAACAGAGGCTTCCCATGGGTTTAAGGCAGTAAAACCTGGCTCAGTTCGTTCCACAAGTCCCACCTGCCACAGGAGGGTGATGGCAACATACTGAGCACATCCAATTTCTCATTCCCCTGCTTTCCTGCCATTCCCTGGGCCCCTCCCTAAATCACTTCAGGTTACAGCCATGACAGGCTGGCCCTGCTTTGGCTCCTTGCATTCACCCCTCACTGTGATGGAGCTAAACCTCAGATGGGCTTAGATACACAGTCCCTACATCTGGGTGAGAGTGAGTTCTCCTGGACAAACACTCAGGTTTCCTTTCCCAAGGCAACGTTTTTCCCTGTTGGTTTGTCAGCTTGATCATCTGCTAATGAAACATTTTAAAAGAAAAGCAAATGTCAACTGGGAACAGCAGCAAACCACAACCACTGACTAATTAAAGCCTTTTTTCTAACACGCGGAAACCAAGACCACCCAACGGCAAGAGCAGAACTGATAAATCCTGCTGGAGACTGTTCACGTCTCTTTGGTCCCCTTTGCAACACACAGGAAGGATGAACTGTAACTGCATCCCACAGACACACTGCTTATTACCTGATTTTTGCATTTTTTTAAAGATAAACAGTAGCATTAGACCAGAGCTGAATTCCTGAGGCAGACTCTGAATTACCTGGAGCCGAGATTTAAGATATACATCAAATTAAGATCTTGCATCCATTCTGGTTTGAGCTATTTTGGTTGGGTGGGATGAAAATCACATGAATATAACCCTTCCTTTGTTCCCCACCCAAAAACCAGGCATCAGCAAAGACCTCCCCAGATCCTCCTTATAATGGGAACAATCATTAGCAGGCTCTGGAAAGATTAAGATACAGAGAACACCTCTGTCACATCAGAGACAGCTACAAGATGAATTTGTGCTCTTCACCCACCTTTACTCAAACACCCACTCAGAAAAGAGATGGAGGTGATTGCTAACTTAGAGACAGCTCAAAGACAGGGAATTAGTGCAGTCTGGAGTATCTGTGGATCTGGAGAGCCAAGCTTTTACAGTGGCTGAAAGCCAACTACAGCTGGCCTCCTGCTCACCTCCACGAGGCACCTTCACTGCCATCACTGTAACCAGTAACTCCCACACAACTGTGACACGAAGAGAAACAAATGGGACACTTACCCTCCTTCAAAGATCTTGATCCTGACTGGCTCCCCTCGTTTGGTCACAAGAGCCTCTTCTTCTGATTTTCCTCTTTTCTCCTCTTCCTTCTCAGCTCTAGTTATATCTTTTCGACCTTCATTAGAAAGGAGCGAAGGCAAATGAACCTATCTCCCCAAAAGAGCAAAACAATCAATGATTACATACAAAATCACTCTCAGACAGACCAAACAGCCTCAGCAAGAGCCAGCAACTCCTGCAGGTGCTGCTCCTGACAGGCAAGGGCAGAAATTGGGACACCTTCCTAACAAACAGTTACGCCTCTGGATTTTGGTTGTGTTATATTTACTGTGACCTGCTATGGGTTTTTAAATCACCCCCTGCGTATGGTGGCTCCGTATTATCCAACTGGAAAAGTGAGGGATAAAGAGAAGTGTCTTGGCTGGGGTGGCTCTGTGTGGTGGAGCCATGGACCTCTGTTCCCAAATCCACTGCTCTGTCCTTGGATAATCCTCTCTCCAACATACATCTCTGCAGAAGTCTGGAGAGAAGGCATCTGTAGAATTCATACACTTAACCTCAGCCCCTGGGTTTCCCCCACATACATACACACTCACACAAAGCTGGACTTCAGCCATCTAGGCTTGACATAAATCACTCGACAGTCAGAGCTCTCGGGTGATTTCCTCTCACTGAAACCCCGTTGCCAAGGGCACAGCACAGAGAAAGCCACAAAACCCACGGGAGAAAATAATCCTCAACCTCCCCACATGTTCCCAGGGTAAAATCTGCTTTTTCACTGTTCAAGTTGCCACCTTGTTTAGGGTTTTTTTGTGTCTAAACCTTGTTTAGACCAAGGTTTAAGTCATGCACTGACAACTCACCTACACGTTGAATGTTCTTTGCTGTAGCAGATGGACCTAAACATTAGAGCTGCCTCTTGAACTTTGTACAAAGCAAGGAGAGCATGAAATGTTGGGAATCCTGCCCTTCTAAAGCCCAACAGGACAAGCTTTGAAGGAGGAAAGGGAAAGCAGGTTGCTTTCACCCAGGCCACTTTTTAGACCATTTTTTGCTGTTCAATTGAATTACCCATATCCTCACTTTATATATAATACATAAAGAGCTTTTAACAGAGTTTTTAGAGGGATCTGGGCCTGAACTCAGCCAAGGAACTGGCAGAAGCCTAAAGCAGAGCTGGTCACCCTTGGCAAGAGTGGCAGCTCTCAAGGGTGACTCACCTGCCCCACCTGAGCCCGTGTCTCAAGGGGGATGAATTACCCAAGAGGAGCCTCTTTGTCTCCCGTGGTTATAGGGGAAGCCACAAAGTGAAACAGCTCAAAATGGGGACATCCAAAATTCCAGCAGGCTGCTGGAAGTACCATGGGATGCTCAGCAGGAGGAGGGGTGGGCTCGCTAAAACAGCAGCTTTGCAACACTGAGGTCAAACATTTCAAATCTGCCCAGCAATTTCAGGGAGCCTCAACGTGAGGCTCTTTGCCCTTGGGACCAGCTGGTTCAGATCAGCCACATGCACACATCACACCCACACACCCTCCCTAGATGCCTCCTGGGAATGGTCCCTGTGCTGTTCCAGCTCCCTAAATGTGCCCAGCAGTTGCTGGAGGAAGGGCAATGGGGACAGAACAGTGACAGCAACCATTTAACAATCGAACAGCTGGAATGGTCTCCAGCTGCTGTCTCTGGGCATGGAGACATCTGGGGGGTAATCAGGGGCAGGAGACACACTGAGCACCTTCAAAATAAACCTCCTGATATGAGCAATGCCATAACACTGCCAGTGACAACCTTCCCAGGTCAGGAATTTTACTGGGGAATACAAAACAATTGACTTTCTAGATGTAGCACGAGGTTTATTTATTGCAACTTTTGAAAGCACAGAACACAGACAGATGAAAGGCACCAGAGAGAGCCAAAATCATACAGTCACTACTATCCCCCTTTTACAATCTCATTGAATTTACAAAGTGTGCAAGCCCAGTACAGTGTGTTTATCCATCCCTACATGCAGCTGGAGCCCACAGTCCCTCCAGAATTATCTGCTCAGCAAATCCCACTGGGAATTTAAAACCCAAGCCAAGTATGTAGATAGCACATCCAGGACTAGTGCTTGCTGGGAGCTTCTGCATGCATAATTGTACAAAATATCAGAGCTTTTTGACATCTTCTGCTGTGTTGACTGACAACTTAGAGTTACACAAAGGAGTAAATATTGAAGGGAAAGAGCTGGAGCAGAGTTAAGTGAACTTGCAGCCTGGGATCGATGCTTACTGCCACACACGTCCTGTTAATCACCCACCACGCCACTTCCTAATCTGTGCCAGCCATATGTATTTTAAATACTAAACTCAGGATTTCACTCCCACTGATCAGAAATTCTTTCTCTGCCTGGCATGAATTCAATTCCTCTTCACTGAAATCACCAGACTTTCTGCAAACCACGCTCCAGGCTGGATTTAGGCTCCACCATTCTCCAGGTGAATTTGGCAGGACAAACTCTTCCTTTTGCGAATTGTCCCATAAAAACCTTAACTTGCACCACCAGTCAGATTAAAGGGTTTTTTTAAGGAAGGTTTATGAGCCTTTGGAGCAAATGCATGCATGAAATGCATATTTTGATGACAAAGGGCTGAACCTTCCTGTCTAGGATTTAACCTTTCCTTTCAGGGTCTGAGGGCCACATATCTCTGAACACACCCTCGGTGGGCATTTTAGCACCATGTCAAAGAGCAAAGCTCGGAGAAGCACAGGCACTTCTACTGGAGAATGAAATCAAGGGGTGGTACAACACCAGTCAGATCAAATCCTTTGAAAAACAGTGCAGAAATACCAAGCCTTAGTGTGGTTATTGCACCATTCGGGTAATTCTCTGCCCCTACGGCCCCAGAAATCTGCCTTTTGGATTTCTGCAGGAGGATGATGGAAACGCTGAGTAGAAATAAAGATTTATTGAATCAAAGCAACTCTACTGTGTATTTTAAGACATATTTATAAGCAGCAGCTGCAGCAGCGATTATGATAAATTTAATATTCAGAGTTCATTTCATGATACAGAAATAAAATGAATAATCCATCAATATAAATTGACTCGAGATGAATATCAAATTGCGAAATCTTTAGAGCGATTCTGTTTGCTAATCTACATGAACATGATCTGGATTAAAGGGATCTGTGTGGTTCAGCATTAACCAAGAGGGGTAAATCTGGCCTTAAAAACGAGATACATAATATTAGGCAGCTCACAGGAGTGTCTTGAAGACTTCTTTGCTCACATGGCCAATGCCATTGGGAGCTCTGCCCCTGTGAGCTGTTTGCCTTGCTCCTCTAAACTCCCAAGACCAAGTCTAAAATACCCTCAGACAGCTGGGAAAGCAGGTTAAAGACAGTTAAAGGGACCCCACGACACGGGTGTTTAACAAGACCCCATGTCTGACCTCCCAAGGCACTTCTACAAATGTCCCTACACTTCTTCAGGGGCCTAAATACACTTGCAAATCTCCCTTTAATATTTTTAAACACTTTTAAGCATGCCTCTCGACGTTCATTAATGTGAGATGAGCAGATGCACAACCAGACAGAATCCCATTTCCCCAAGGTAATCCTTTCTCATTTAGAACATGCAAAATGGAGGGAATTATAACAGCATTTATGGGGGGGAAAAAAAAAAGGAAAGAAGAAGTTGTAAAGCTATTTGAAATATCAAGACAAATGCAAATGAGGTGTAATCCTTTGTGCTTGAGCAGGGGCGGTTGGTGGTGAGGTGGTGATTCCTACAAGCTCTTTTGATTACAAGGCAAGTAGAAACTGGAGAACAGAGATGTGGAGCCTTGGAGCTCACCTGCCCGTTCTGGTTTTTGGTTACAGTGGGGTTTTGCTTCTTCATTCGACAAGTTTCACCGAGAACAAGCACTTACCAACCCCCGAGGGGGCTGAGTAAACCCCTATTAAACCAACAACAGCAATTCCCCGTCCCTCGTCCCCCTCTCCCCACGTATGGATGAGGAGAAATAGATAGGATTGCATTACCTCTGTCATTTTGGGCTTCCTGGAGCTGGATGGGACGAGCCTGCCTGCCTCCGGACGTGGAGCTGTGGCCATGGTGTAGGTTTCCTTGCTCACCTTCTGCTTGGACCTCAGGAGGGACAGGGCTGCCTTGGTGGATATCCCTGGCAGGTTGGGGTTGTAGAGGCTGATGCACCAGCTGGCATAAACCGAGGAGCGCCGATCCACTTGCTGGATGTGATTTGGCTTTATGTAGTTTAAATAGCACCAACTGACATTAGTGGTTGTGTGGAGACTGGGGAACTGAAGTACCTTCTTCGTGTCTGTACCTTCGCGAGACTTCATTGCACTCTGGGTGCCCTCAGGCGGAGGGGCAGTGCTTGGGGGGTTTGGTGGAGACTGCTCCACCTGTTCTTTGGAGTCTTCTTTCTTCACGGGTTGCAAAGGTGCCTTGCTGAGGAACTGTTTGCCAGCTGGCTGCTCATACTCTTCCAGTGCCTCAAAGCTTGGAGAACCTGAATGGGACACAGCCTGCTGCGAACTGCTCGGGGTTTCCTTTGGCTCTGACTGCTCTGTGGACAAACTGGGTGGTGCTTCAACCTCGGCCCTGTCCTGGCTTTCCACAAGGAAGTGAGATTTCTCCTGCTTTTTCCCCTCCTCTATTGCTCCGGGGGGCTTCACCACTTCCAGCTTCTCTTCTGCTTCAGACACTTCCTCCTCTTTCACTCTCTTCTGCTGTTGTGTTTCCATCGTCAGCTCCAAGCTGCCAGCTGGGGAGAGCATCCTTTTGCTTCCCCCGACTGTAGCTGGGCCCCCTTCCAGGCCGAGGACGCTGTCGGAGGGGCAGGTGAGGGGCATGTACCCTTTGCGTTCGGGCAAGGGCAGGGGCACCCTCAGGTAGGGGCTCTGGAAAATGCTCCTCTGCTCCTCCGTGATCATCTGGGCCAGGTCGAAGCCCAGCCCGTGGACGTCAGCGCTGCACACCAGGGCACCCTTGGGCGGGCGGTCACTGAATTTTGGGAGGACGATGGTGGAGGAGCTGCACTGGGACTGAGTGACCAGGATCTGGGAGAGGGTGGTGTACATGGCGCTGCCGTAGGACGGCATGTTCGTCTGGATGCGCACGGGGACAACCAGGGACACCATCGGCTCCGAGCGCGTGGGGACAACCAGCTGGGTCACCGTCACGGACACTGAAGGGCTTGTGGCGCAGGTCAGAGGGTGCAGCCTGCTGTCAGAGTCGTACTCTGTGCACGGGGAGAGGCTGGAGGCTCCTGCTGCCGGGAATAAACTGGATTTGAGCTGTGGTAAATGTCCACCAGCTTCACCTGGCAAGTGGAGAGCAAACTGAGACTGGAGAGGCAGAAAAAAGGCTGAGGGGATGGGAGAGGAGCCAGGGTAGTGCACGGGCAGGAAGGAGGGATGCCTGAAGGACACCTCAGCGGGGTGAGACATCAGCGGCGGAGCGATGTGGAGCGGGCCCGGGTGGATGAGCGTCTGTGGGAGAGGCAGTGGCGGGGTCTGGAATATGGAGGGAGGGATCTGGGGCATGGAGAACTGAGCAGAGAGGATGTCAGACATGGTGTGTGCAGCAAAGAGCTCTGCAGACTGCCCTGGCTGCGGCAGGAGGTGCTGGTAGGGGAATATGGAGACCTGCGGGGACAGGAACTGCTTTTCGTGCAGCGTCAGCTGCGGGACGGGGTGGTGGAACACCTGCAGGGCTTCCGTGTAGGGCGGGGTGTAGGTGGGCTCAGGGCTGTCCTTTGGCTGGCTCTTCTCACTGGGGTAAGTCCCGTGAGAGGGCAGAGGGGGTGAAGAGCTCGGCTGATGGGGCAAACTGGTGGAAGGAGATTTACTTGAGGAAGGAGCTGGATCTTCTGTCTCCGTCCAGCCTGTGGGAGCCGGGTCTGGGTCGTGCTCTGGGTGCCTGGTGAGGGACGCCTGCCGGACCAGGAAGCATTTCCTCCTCTCCTGGGAAGCTGAGGAGCTCGAGGGGCCGGGGGTTGAGGCAGGAGTGGACGACAAGCTCCCGTAGTCAAACGATTTGCTGCGTGTCTCTGACATCTGGGAAGGGTGGGACACGTTGGGTGTCTGCTCAGAGGCAGATCTCCGCATTTCCCTGGAGTGGTGATGGTGGCTTGGGACCATCAGCATGTGTGAGCCAACGCCAGGAGGCTTTGGGTGGGACTCAGAGGGCTGGCTGGTGGGCTCTGGCTTGCCGTGATCATCACGATCGAAGGACATGGAGTGGCTGGAGCCGTGGGAGACGCTGCTCTCCTGACTCGGGCTGCGGGTGAGAGACACGGACTCAAAGCTGGACTCCCCGGAGGACTGAGCCATCTCCGCCAGCCGGAGCCGCTTCTTTTTGGGTGGGAGTTTCTCTGCAGGGAGCTGTGAGAGGGTCTGGCTCCTCTGCGGCCACTGGAATTCCTCTGTTTTCTCTGGCTCTTTTGGAGGAGGTTCTGGCTCCGTTTCTGGTCTGTCAGGCTCTTCTGTGACCAGAATCTCCGGAACCTGGATGTTGTGCTGCCGGACGAGCCGGGGCTGCAGGGAGTGGGGCGGTCGGCTGTGCTGGGGGGTCGGCTGAGACGGGAACTGGGACAAGGGCTTGTCTTCTTCCAAGCTGCTCGCCTGCTCGATGGAGTCAGACTTCTCAAAGGAGCTCGTGTGCTGGATGACAGAGATCTCCTTGGAGGTCGTTCTCCTCTCCTTGCCCTCCCCACTCGAGGCCGGTTTGGTGTTCCTGGGATGGAAGGTGGTACTGACGTCAGAAGGGGTGGATTTACCCGGATCTGCTGGTGACTTCATGGATTCACGGGTCAGGTTCAGAGCGACGTCCGCTGACGCCGGGTTTGCAAACTGAGCCCCCGGCCCAGCGCTGGAGGAGGGGGTGTCAGACACTTCAAAAGCTGGAGGCTCCTCGTCGTCACCAAGACTCTTCTCCTTCCGCCTTTTGCGGAGCGGGGTGAGCTCCAAAGTGCTCCCCAGCTTGTAATGCATCATCTGGGGCCACGTGTCAGGATCTGTGCCTTTCTCGGTCTCTGAAGAGGGATGGGAAGTGGAAGAGCGAGGCTTGGAGAGCTGCAGTTCTGAGCAGTAGTACTTCTTATGGGCTTCATAATTGTCCCTTTTCTTGTACCGAGCACCGCACACGTTGCACTCGTACATGAACCCTTTCACCTTCGGGCCCTTCCGTGACTTTTTGGTAAGATCGCTTTCCTTGGTTTCAGGCTCCTCGGGAGGTTTGGAAACAGTTTCTTTGTTGGCAGAGCCGACCTCCTCTGAGACATATTCCACTCCCAAGGGCAGCTCGATAGCTGGTTGTCGTTTTAGCGTTCGAGGGTGAGAAGAAAACGCTTGACTGCGGCTTAAGACTTCAGGCTCCATGATGTGATCATCAAACGAGTAGCTACCTCTAAAGGTGTGTGGGGAGCTTATAGTGCATGCAGCAGAAGGCATTGAGTGGCTTCTTAGGAGAGGCACTGTCTCTGTGGCACTGTGGGATTGCTGAAGTGACAACAATGATTGTTCGGGCTTAATTTTTTCACCGTGGGATGCCAACACTTTGGAAGCATCCAACTGGCTACTGGAACCAGACTTGATATCGAACTGGAACGGTTCTCTATATACACCAGACTTTGGAGATTCAATGCTGCTACGTCTAGATAAAGAGCTTCTTCTAGGCTTAACACTATCTATTTCACTGGTATCTACAACAGCTTCATTAATTGTAATTAGCTTAGTGATGTGTTCAATCACCTGTGTTCTAGGCACAGACAACGGGACCATGCTGGGCTTCTCATCCGTGGACAGGTGTGGAAACCCCTGGGTGGTGTTGGCAGCCAACGCCGCCGCCCTTTGCCCAATTCTCCCACACTTCCCAAAAATAATCTCGGCGTAAGATTTGGCGTTGGTGTTTGGGGGGCTGATCTGCTGCTCTGCACTCTCTGACCTGGAGAAGTATCCTGACTCGGTGCTGCCTTTGCTCCCGGGGCTCAGGAAAGCCTGTTCATCTATCACCTTCTTCCTCTCGCTCAGGCGCAGCGCGAGTTTCTGCTTGATCGTGTGGGTGTCCTCGGATTTATGGCTCAGGGCGTGGTCTGACGAGGGCTCCACGAACTGGCTGCTGTCCTCCAGGGACTGGGACATGCTGGAGTGGGACAAGGAGCACCGGTCATGGCTGGAGCCTTGGCTCCCTGCGCTCAGCAAGCTGCTGGACAGCAGGCTGTGCTTCTGCCTGGGCGAGAGCTCGACCGAGTGCCCCGACATCGCGCCCGTCTCCTCCTCCGAGTCTGTGCTTTCCCCCTCTGTCGGCTCCTCGAAGTCCTCCCCGCCGATCCTCTCCATTTCCAGGCTCGATGGATACATCTCTGCTCCGATCCCTGAGGCCAGCCCAGCTTTTATCCGATGAGCATGAGATTTCCTATGTTTATACAAATTGCTCTTAGTCTTAAAAGAAAAGCCACATGGAATGCAAGGGTACGGCCTCTCGCCCGTGTGCGACCTGATGTGTTTCTGGAGCACACTCGGCTTTGCACAGGGCCTGCTGCAGTACTGGCAGATGTACTTGCCTGGCTTTTGGGGTTTCTTTTCCTTCTTGTGCACTTCCTCGGTCTGTTTTAAGGAAACCTGGGAAGGGCGAGGGATGTAGACCTTTTGAACGGACGGCATGTCCTCTCCAGGAATGATCTGTGAGTGGGAAGGCAGGAGCTGGCCGTGGTGAGAGTGAAGCCCAGGTGAAGAAAAGGAGCCAGAGGGCCCTGGTCTCACTGGATCAACTAGCTGCCATGTGGGACCCTCGAGGACATGCTCTGGTTTCCCCGGAGACATAAATGCTGGTGACAGTGCGTGCTGATGAAGCTGCGAGATGTGGGGAGGGTGTTCAAAAGAGGAAGGTTTGGGTTGCTTCTGATGTCCAGTCTTCTCCTGAGACTCCTCTCTTGGAACGGGCAGAGGGCCAGAAAAGTGCTGCTGCGATATGATATCTCGGAGAGGGGTTCCTTGGGAAGGAGCAGAGCTGCCCTGGTACGTAGTTGTGGATGAAATACTGCCTTGGAAAGCCTCTCCTTTGGGAAGCCTCTTTCTTGGACTTTCCTCAGCCTTTTTTGTGCTCTTCTGGCTTTGTTCAGGATCCATGACCTTAAAAGGGTCTCTGAATGCTATTTTGGGAAGGTTTTGGCAGGCTTCATTTACGAATAATAAAGGTCTCCTCTGTAGATTCCCTCTTTTGCCTGCATTTGCTACGGAGCTGGAGCCGCCAGGAGATGGTTGTTGATTTAAGATTTTACTAAAGTGTCACTAGTTGCTATTTGATTCAAAAAAAAAAATGTTTCAAGGTCAATAAAGTTCACATTGGTAACACATGACAAACTACTTCAAAGAGAGAAAACTTTCCAAAACTTTTAGTCCAAATATTTTCCTTGTGAACTTGGTTAAGGCTTTAAACCTTGCCATTTTATTTCAGTTGACAGTGGCAAGCCTTCAAAGTCAAGATGCAACCCACAATGTGTCTCTTGTTTGTTATGCAAACCTTTGAAAACTTGAGACTCGAGTGCTCATCTCATAAGGATCTTTTTTCTTTTTTTCTTTTTTTTTTTTTTTTCCTGTGCAAGGAAAATAACACTGAACGGTGTATGTCTCCCTGTGTCTTCCTTCTGTTCCACTTCTGAGTTCAAAAGCCTTGGAAAAGTATTTCCCACATCTCTGTAATTGCATCCAAAAGAAAAACAAACAAGAGGAAAAAAAAATTATTTCAGCTTTTTGTATTTAAGTAATTAAATGCTGCTAATTCTGCAGAGGGTAGCAATAAATATTTTGCACAAAAATAATTCAGAATAACTGACTGAACGTCTCCCATTCACAAGACATTACTTTTAAGGGCAATCTAAACGTAAACTGGCCTCAGTCAAACCTCAGGGACTCAGTTTAATGCACACATGACCTGGCTCTGTGCAGTAACCAAAGACAGGAACTCGAAACACAAACAGTTCGGAAAAATGCATTAGAAGGGTTTCAAACTCGAATTCCTTCTAATCTCCTGCAAACATTTAGGGGTTTAAAACCTTTATAATTATATTTCCCATCCAAACTGACTGCATGGGAACACTGACTGACTCCAAAGCCTTGTGCAGTGCATCCATTCACTGACAAACAAGCAAATCCTTGCTGCATAAAATCCTCTGCTGAGCTCCAGTGTCATTTCCAACAAAAGCAGGTGAAGAGGAAGCACACACAGGCTTTTACTGAAATATTGCCTCTTTAATTTCCTACCTTTTGTCACCAAACAAAGGTGCAAACACAATTTCTATGGCGTATTTCATAGAGGGGAGTATCAAAATTGGCTGTTTCTAAAGGGGGGACCATGAGTGTGGATGGGACCTATTAAACCCACCACCCTTGTCAGCAAATACAGCTGATGATGAGACACTCAGGGAGGAAACACTCTGCTTGCACTGGAATAAAACAGCTTCTCCAAGAGATGGAGTAGAAACGGGTGGGATACTCCTAAGGGAAGTAAGGATGGTGCTTCTTAAGTGAAGAAAAATTGATATGGGTAGTTCACAATGAGAAAAGATCTCTGGTCCTTCTCTAGGAAGCTCTTGGCTGTCTCAGGGTGCAGTCCCTGCTGGGACAATTTAATTAGGGGAAATTGCTCCAACCCTGCTCTGTGCAGGGGGAGGGAGCCTGGATGGGGCTGAAGTGCCAGCCCAGCACTGAGACCGAGCTTTGATCCCAGCTTCATCCTGAGGAGCAACAGTGAAGAGCCAGCAGAGGAGGCTGTTGGGTTCAACACAAAGTCCTCCTGGGATTCCCCACTCCTTATCCATCCCCACACACATCCCTGTGCACTGCCCACACTCCACGACAAAAAGAGACATGGGGTGCAAGGTGACATAATTTAATTTATACTCCCCACAGTCCATGAGAAAAGGGACATGGGGTATACGGTGATTTAGTTCAATTTGGCCGAGTCTAAAGATATGGCAACACCCTGGGACACGTCATGGCCAACAAGACTTCACAAAACCATCCCAAAACTGTCTTTTCTTTAGCCAACTCACCTTAGCTGGCCCAAAGTCAGGGTTCAAGTCCTCAGACACAACCCCCCGTACTATCCCTGACAGAGGCAGGTGCCGATGAGGGACGAAACAGGGACAATGCCCCCCACATTAAGGTCTCAGTTCTGGGAGATTTTTTTGCCCCGAGATCCCATCCCTGACTGACTGGATTAGTGGCTTCTCTTCCTGGCCAGTTGTGACACCCAGCTTGAGGGAACTGTACAGAAAATCAGTCCTACCCTTAAACTGCACGTCCTTTTCCCCAAACACAGGCTCTGCTCCCCTCCAGCATGAGCTTCACATCTTCCCAGGACCTGCAGAGCACCTGCTCTTGCCCTGACTTGCTGAGAAAGTGCCTCATGCTTATGGGCTCATTGCTCTGAGAAGGAATTAATTACATTTTGAATCCCCTGTTTAGTTTTGGCTCCTCAGTGCTGACTAACACCAACCATGGTCTGGGCTGGACTTAAAACACTGTACTTCCAGCACAGCACTAACTCAACATCAAAGACACCGTGGAGTAGATTCATGATGCTGATTTTTGCCCAAGCTGCTGTTCTTTGCCCCACTCGCGACACACACTTTGTAGAAGTGGATTGAGCAGAGGCCTTTTCAGCAAGCCCAGAGTGAAAGCTGCCTCCCACGAGCTCAAACACTCACACGTCAGAACTCCCAACGCCAGAGTGCCTGAAAAACATTTTAGTGCTGCGTTTTCCCCTGTAGGCTCCACATCAACTCCTAGGGGCGTAAAAATCAGGGTTGATAGGAAGCTTCTTGAGACGATTGACTATTACCCAAATGCTCAGCCCACCCGATGAACATGTGGGCCCCAGCTGGTTGTACAGGAACTCTGTAGAAAAGTTAACAATCCAAGAACTGGTCAACAAACAATCCCACCTGCTGCCTCCAGCAGCGAGCAGGGCCATTCCAGGGCACTTCAGGCCACTTTGGACAGATTTTTTTTCCATTACTGGAAATGAGACTCCTGGAATGGCAATGGCAAAGGATAACTCTCCTGGCTGGATGCAGTTAATCCAGGTTGATACTCCTCCAAGGAAAATGGAACAGTGCAACATAAAGTGGCAGAAAAGATGAAGCCCAGGAGGGTTTCTCCACTCTGAGGTGTGGCAGAGGAAGGGAACAAGCTCCCAAAAATCTGGTTGAAGACGCCCTGCCCAGCTCAGATACAACCCAGAGTAGCTGAGCAGTGTCCCACTGCACTCCATCAGGTCAGGGATGTGGTTCCTGCTGCTCTCCCTGTGCCTGGGACATCCCTCCAGCTGGCAGAGAGCACAGGGCTGGCGTGGTCATCCCTCCCAGAGCTCACAGGCAGCTTCCTGCTGGCTCCTCCTGGAACGCCAACGGGACTAACGGCTGGAAAAACCTACTCTTCTTTTTCTTCCTCATTTTTCTTCCAGTTTCTGTTCTCTTCACCTCAAAATCTCTCTTCAGACTTCAGCCTGCTAATATTTATTACACCTTCCTGATTCTCCCCCACCCTTTTCTCAGAAAAGGCACATCTTTTGGTTTTACTTTCACCACCTCCTCATGAGCTGCAGTTTCTTCTCTGCCATGTGTTCTCTTTCTACTTGGTGAAGGGGGCACTGAGGGCCGAGCTCATCTGCAGCTCCTCCCGAGGGGCAGCTCCGATCTCTGCTCTGGGGGGAGCAGGGACAGGCCCCAGGGAAGGGCTGGAGCTGTGTCAGGGCAGGCTCAGGTTGGATCTCAGGGAAAGGTTCTTCCCCCAGAGGCTGGTTGGGCACTGCCCAGGCTCCCCAGGGCAGTGGGCACAGCCCCAAGGCTGCCAGAGCTCCAGGAGGCTTTGGACAACGCTCTGAGGGACAGGGTGGGATTGTTGGGGTGTCTGTGCAGGACCAGCGGTTGGACTGGATGATCCTTGGGAGTCCCTTCCAGCTCAGGACACCCTGTGATTCTACAATTCTACACTCCTTTTGCTCTCACTTTCCTTACCACGTGTTCTGCTCTGCTCTCTCAGTACAACAGCAGAGCTCCAGCCCGTGCACGGCACTGGCACAACGACAGCAAAGCTTTAGGGAACAAGTCTCATGGATTACATGGCACATGGTTTCCAGCTGCTCCCATTGCATGTTTGTGGCTGAGTCCAAAGCACAGGCACTAAAACTGGGGATTCCAGCTTTTATTTCCATTCAAACATCATTTCTTAGGGTTTCACTGGAAATGCAGTGGAGGGAACAGGAGCAGGAACGCCTGTTCCATCCAGAGTGAGAAAACAAAGGCTCCCACCCTGATGGAAGGAATCAGTGACAGGATGCCTTCTTATTTGAACGGGACCAGAATTTTACCCCAAAGCCTGAGATAAAATGCCTAGAGAAATGCTCAGAAAAATGCTCTTCGAGAAAGTCTCAGCTGTTGGTGTTCTGAATCACCTTATTATGGCTGTAAAAGATTCCTGCGAACAGGCCCAGGCACACAGTCCTTCCTTCCCAGCCCTAATGCTCACCCAAGTCCTCCTGAAGGAGTTCTCCTAAGCATTGCCAAACCTTAGGCTCATCCCTCTGCCTGGGACTATCACCACATTGATGCAGCCATGCCCCCAAACAAGCTCTTTCCCATCAGATTTGGGATTGAGACCCCGATAAATGGGAAGAGGCTGTGCCTGACACCTGAGCTCCAGGTGGGAGTTCCACTGGAAAGCCATCAGGGCTTTCTCTACACCGTGGTTGGCCTCCAGAATTCATTTCTTTCAAGTGACACGTGGAAAACTGCAGTGCTTGGCTTTCTCTCACCTGCCTTTTGTTTCCAGGACACTGAAACATCTCATTACTGGGGATCCTGAAACCTTGCTGGTGGCAAAATCCTCTTGTATGTAATACTCAAGCAAATGGGGGGATTTTCTCTGCTGCCTGGTCCTGTCCCAGCCAGACCAAGGTCTGGTGGGATTAGTGGGAACCCATTACAGCTCTGCCATTTCTGCACCATTCCAACCATAACAGCATTTTCCTCCTCCAAATTTTAACCTGTTTTTAAGGCTTACGTGGTGCCTGGTGTGTCACTAGAAAATCCACCCTGTTTATTGCCCATGATAACTTTTAAGTCAAATTTTAGACAAATTTAACCAATGGCCAACATATTTGACATGTGTTAAATACAACATATGTATAATTAAATATATGTTCAATATACTTTAAAATCTCACTTGTGCAGTGACCTCTGCATGGCACAAATTCTTGCTGAGGGACAAGTACAGCTCCTCCTTTACTGGCAGCCACTAGAATATCCTGCCTACGGAAAAACCACACTCAGCATTTACCCCTTTTTAATTTAAATCAGTCTGGAGAGACACATCTGTGGGAAAGCAGATCCCTTTTGTCAGTGTCTCACGGTTTCCTTACAAAAAACCTGCAAGTCCATGTCTAAAAGCAGACGAGGTGCTGGGCCAAGCACAGGGTGTAGGGTTTGCTGCTACCTGGGGGTCATGGTCTTTGCAACCAGATCCCAAATTAGCTTTCAACAAAAGGGCAATGCCCATAAATAAAGTGACTGATGACTGAGAGGGATTTACAAGGCAAAGAGCAGGCGGCAGCAGCAGGTCTCCTCTGATTACCTCTTGTAACTCAGCTCAGTAACATGAAAATGCTTCTGCAGCACCCACGGGGCAAAAGTTTCTCAAATATATTGAAGAAACAGCAAAGTAAAGTGGACAAACAGAAAAGCAAGTCCTGTTCCCAGGTGGAATCCACTGCAAAGGGCAGTGAACACAGCCAGGGTAAGGCATGAGGGAAAAAACAGAGGTTACTCACAGTGGACTTGGGAGCCTGGAATTTTGAGGGTCTCTCTCTTTTATTTGCCCACGGTTTAGTTCAGTCTGGAAAAGAAAGAGCACGCTGGAATATGGTGTGTGTATTAAAAGGCCATCTCAGCAGTGAGCACACAGGACTTAGAGCAGGTGCCCTGATGGGGAGGATTGCCTGGTAACCAAAACAGCAACACAAACTCAGCCTCAACAGCTGGAGAGCCCTTGGGGACCTCCCTCAGCGTGTTTACCCTGATGGTGACGTGCAGAAAACACATCTCTGTGGGATGTTCCCCCTCCTGGACCAGCCAGTCCTTCCCCTGGACCAGGTATCTCTCCTCCTGGACCCTGTTTTTCCCCTGGAGCAGGTGTCCCTCCTCCTGGCCCAGGCTGCAAGGGAACCAGAGCCTGGCTGGTGTCAGCACAGGCAAGTGCAGTGTAGCCAAAGTAAAAGCTCCACACCCTGGCCCAGGTTTCAGGTCTGCTCAGGGACTGGGTGTCCAGATCAGCACCCGGGTGCTGCAGCCCTTCCTCCAAAGCCCGTACATGGTCTCGAGTTTTGCATTTCGAGCACCTTCAGGTTTAAGTAACTCACTCAGTTGCTCCACATTTACCTTTCACAAACCTCTTAAAAAGACTAACAACTAACTCACACCTCCTAACACAGCCAACACCTCCTAACGCAACCAACCAACACCTCCTAACACAGCCAACACCTCCTAACGGCTCTCCTGTGAGGATGGGCTGGGAGAGCTGGGGGGTTCCCCTGGAGAAGAGAAGGCCCAGGGAGAGCTGAGAGCCCCTTGCAGGGCCTAAAGGGGCTCCAGGAGAGCTGCAGAGGGACTGGGGACAAGGCATGGAGGGACGGGACACAGAGAATGGCTTCCCACTGCCAGAGGGCAGGGAGAGATGGGATATTGGGAAGGAATTGTTGGCTGGGAGGGTGGGGAGGCCCTGGCACAGGTTGCCCAGAGAAGCTGTGGCTGCCCCTGGATCCCTGGAAGTGTCCAAGGCCAGGTTGGACGGGGCTTGGAGCAACCTGGGCTGGCGGAAGGTGTCCCTGCCCATGGCAGGGGGTGGAATGAAATGGGCTCTGAGGTTCCTTCCAACTCAAACCACTCTGTGATTCACTGTTTGACTCAAACACGTGCAACATCTGCTGAGCTGCCGTGGCCTTGCCGGGGAGGGGGAAGACAATCCAGTGCTAAATTCAAGTGACCTGGGTTCAATTCCCACTTTGGTTACACATTTCCTGTGTGCAACTGGGCAAGTCACCTCATTTACGGTCTGTGTGAGCCCCTGTTGCTAAAAAGGGGACACTTCCTCCTTCCCCAGATGTGATGTGAGTCATCCATGAATGTCCGTGGGGCCCACGGATACCACGGGCAGGGAGAGACCCACGGAGACAAACAGGGATCCATCTAACTAGGAACAGATGGGAAGACATCCAGGAGACTTTCCCTGCTCATTAAAAAGTCTGGGATTGAATGACTGAATGCTGTGCTTATTCACTTTTACTTGGACCCCACGTGGTTTCAGCAGCTTTCCTTCTCACCCTTCCAGCAAAGGGCCCCGTGAGGAAATCAGATGAACAAACCCAGCACTGCGCCGAGCCAGCAAGGCTTGAGCAAAGGGTTAATTACTGAATTTCATAACTTCAAAGAGGTTTTCCAGAAAAGCCTTTTGAGTCAGAACTGGGAAATTATTGCGAAATCTGCGCATTTTAGAGCTTAATATTCCCAGAAATATCCCCATCAGCACTAGAAGGGGAAATAGAGCAGCGAGCTGAGGAGCAGCAGAAGCAGAAAGGCACCACCAGAGCTCCCTCCATCCTGCTCACACTCACTAACCACATGACACAAGGCAGTTTCATCCTTCCTGGGAAGCCAAAACTCAGTTTTGCCCCATGCAGGCAGACCCAGCCCTCACACAGCCTCCCCTAAGCTCCTGCACCAACTCGTGGCTGCTCCATTTCCACCATCAAGCCCAACTGGGATTTGAATCCAGGCTCCTGTAGACAGGCAGGGCATGCCAACACACTCCCATGTTCCACAGGGGTTGTCATATAATAAATATATAATATATTTCTACATTTAACGAGTAATAAATATATTGTATTGATATATTTTATTTATATATAAAAATCTGCTGTGTATAATTAGAATATATAAATATCATAATAGCATTAATATATAATATATATAATAAATTGAATAGATAATAAATACATATTTATAATAAAAGGAATGCTGTTTTCTTGTAACAAAACTCCAGAAAACCACTTTCTTTAGCAATGTCTAAGATGACCCTCAAGAACTTTTCAACCGCTGTGACTGTGAGGAGGGATTCTGAGCATCACCACCACATCTCCTCCGGGGGATTGCACGAATCCCTGCTGCTGACCCTTCCCACACATTCATGAGTGCAAGAAACTAATTCTTTAATATTTTAAAACCACTCCTGCACGATGATTCTTTCAAAATTCCTCTGGATTGAACACTCCAGACCTGCCAAAGCCGGAGTGGGAAGGCAGTTCTTGGAGAGCTGGTGATCCCACCCAAGGTAACATGCCTTGCACGCAGCCCAGGCAGGAATTGCCCTTCCCTGTGTTCCCCTGCAGAGACTTTGGTGAACCCCATGTGTTGAGAAACCTTCCTAAATGTTTCTACAGAGCCTCAAACCACAGGAGCAAAAAAAAAGAAGGAAAGGGACAACTCCAGTTCAGCTGCAGTTTATGATTCCTGCTCAGGCTCATGATTGCAGGGTGAGTCAGTGGGGAATGAGGTTTCAGGCAGTGCCACAGGCCTGCCCTCAGGCTTTGTAAAGCTCAGCTGAAAAAGGCTCCCCTTGACCCTCCCCTGATTTAGTGCTGAGTTTTTCCTCGGGGAAAGCCTTGCCTTTCCTCCATGGGTGCACACACAGCCCATGGATGCACACACAGCCCAGGGATACACACACACAGCCCAGGGATGTACACCCCATGTCTGGACACTCTCCCTGTGGTTTATTTTTGGCTGCACTCTGGCCATTCCCTTCTCCATCTGCCTTGTGCAAAAGCCAACCAGCCCATGGAAGGACAGTGGAGGTAAAATGCAAAGCCCAGGCAGATACAGGAATATATTTTCATAAAGATTGGTTTTCTATGTAAGAAGCAAATCTTNGGATGCACACAGCACTCCATGGATGCACACACAGCCCAGGGATACACACACACAGCCCAGGGATGTACACCCCATGTCTGGACACTCTCCCTGTGGTTTATTTTTGGCTGCACTCTGGCCATTCCCTTCTCCATCTGCCTTGTGCAAAAGCCAACCAGCCCATGGAAGGACAGTGGAGGTAAAATGCAAAGCCCAGGCAGATACAGGAATATATTTTCATAAAGATTGGTTTTCTATGTAAGAAGCAAATCTTCCTGCAAGATGAAGGGCAGAGAGCACTCCCAAAGGCCAGACACTGAGATGGAGTGAGTTCCTTCCATGTCACTGGTCTCCAGGGTCAGGAATTTGATCCTGGCTCCTTTCATTTACTGGTGTCAGAGTCACCCCAGTTGCTGTGAAGTTGGAGGGTGAAGGATGTGCCTGAAGAAGTCGCTGCCCTGCTCCTCCTGCCCTGAGGAACCCACTCCTCCCGCTGGCTGTGAGCTCAGGGGTTGGCATGGAGCAGAGGGAAGTGCACTGGGGAAGCTGAACAAGGACAGAGGCACCACAACGGGGGTCAGGCTGCCAAAGTGTTAAAAACAGATAACAGGGCAACTTTCTGACAGCAAGGCTGCCTCATCCTGGGGCTGCAGTCTGAGGAGGTCTGTAAGCAGCTCTAGGGAGAGGATGGTCCCAGCCAGGCCCTGCAGCCAGGTTGGTTTGCAGAGACAGCCCAGGTCATGGAGGTGACATTTCGCATGTGTAGGAGTCTGGCTCACCACACACAGCTCAACAAGCCCTATGCAAATACACCCCATGAACCCACTGCAGGGAGAGCCTCAGCTGCACCTGAGGAGCAAAATCCACAGCACGGTAACACAGAAGTGATTTTAGAGAAAAACAGACCTAAATCAGCCACTGAGGTGGAAAAAGGTTTGTCCCAGCACTTTTCATATTTCACAGAATCCCAGAATCCCAGAATACGTTGAGCTGGAAGGGACCCCCAAGGACCATCCAGTCCAACCCTCAGCCCTGCACAGGCCCAGCCCCAAGAGTCCCCCCCTGTGCCCCAGAGGAGCAGCCAAAGCCTCCTGGAGCTCTGGCAGCCTTGGGGCTGTGCCCACTGCCCTGGGGAGCCTGGTCAGTGCCCAACCAGCCTCTGGGGGAAGAACCTTTCCCTGAGATCCAACCTGAGCCTGCCCTGACACAGCTCCAGCCCTTCCCTGGGGCCTGTCCCTGCTCCCCCAGAGCAGAGCTCAGTCCTGCCCCTCCTCTGCCCCTGCCCAGGCAGTTGGAACTGCACTGAGGTCTCCCCTCAGCCTCCTCTGCTCCAGCTGAACACACCAAGTGCCCTCAGTGTCCTCACACGGCTCCAAATCAAGGCCCTTCCACATCTCTTTGCCCTCCTTTGGACACTCTCTGATGGCTTCAGATCTTCCTTATATTGTGTCCCCCCAAACTGCCCCAATATCACACAGTGCTGCACAGCACGTGGCAGGTCCTGGCTCCTGCTCACACACCTGGACTGTGCTGTCCATAAGGGACCATTTTGGAACCCCATCTCTCCTGGAATCCAGGAGAACAGCTCATGGAGTGAGGGGTTACCCAGCAGGTGAGCCTGAAGCCAGCAAATTAGACGGCCAGTTAATTACCACACAAACCAGCACTGAATGACAGACAAGAGGCAGCAGTAGAAGCCATGACTGTGCAGTAACACCTTGCAGGGTGTTCTCCAGTGATTACAGACACAGATTTTACCACCCACGACTTAGACCCCACGCCAGACTACGCAATTCCTATATGGTTTTCAGAGAAACACAGAAATACTAAGGATGGAAAAGCCCTCCACGATCACCACGTCCAACCTTCAACCTAATCCCACCACACCACGACCCCACATCATGCAGTGCCACATCTACACCGCTTCTGAGCACTCCCAGGGATGGCGACTCCACGACTTCCCTGGGTAGCCTATTCCAGTGATTCATAAGGACACGAAGCTCTGCAATAAGGTTTCAACTGTGCCCTTTTCAGACTGGAGCTTGCAGGAACTCATTCAGCCCTCCCAGCTCTCCACAGCGGGGCTACACCAGGGGGGAGCTTCTTGCCTGGTGCTCAATATTGAGTTAATATCATTTCCTTTCCAGTTTATTTTGCATTCCATGGGCTTCCCGAGAGCAGCATTCCCCCTCAGGCTTCACTGAAGAAAATAACTGGGGAAAAAAACCAAAAGCCCAACAGTTGTCATGGGCTCGCTGGCTGGGACTGACTCACCCTCTGTGACAGTTGGTCACTGCCGGAGTCAAAGCCATTCCTCAATGGGGAAAACCAGGAATTTTGGTGGGGTGTGTAAATATGAGAAGAGGGGGCTACTTGTGGCTGTTGAGAAGTGACCAAAGGCCTGCTGGGGGGTGTCAGGCACTTGACCACTGTGTACCTGCCCACGGAGAACCTTCCTGCTGCCACGGCCCAGAGGAGTTTGCCCTGAGGATGTGCTGGGAGGACACAGATGGGGTGATGATGTTGCAGCAGGTTTGTAGGGCTGAACAACACCAAATGAGGAACGTAAAGACAAGGAAAACAATAAGGAGAAACTCTTAACATGCAAATTCCATCTCTGCTCCTTGATAATTTCGCTCTGTGAGCTGTTACACAAACTGCTTTTTGTCTCGTTAACAATAAAGGAGAAGCAATTAAGCAAAAATACAAAAAAAACTTAAACAGAATAAAATTAAAACAGAAGTCAAGATTATTGTATAACCTCCCTAACAGGGCAAAGGGATCTTTCAGGCTGATATCACAAAAACCCTTGCAGTTTGCTTTGAATAGAGAAGTGAGGAGCAGAAATGCTACAGAACGTGTCTCTGCACAAACAACCTCTCCATGGGGAGCAGAGGCCATGGAGGGCTCTGAGCTGTGTTTGCATTTAGCCCGTGCTGAATTATAGTCCAAGCCCTAAGTAAGGGGCTCTCTCTCAGGCTTCCCCCTCTTCCTACTGGCACAGAACAACGGGACAATGAAGGACAGAACCATGGAATGGTTTGGGTTGGGAGGGACGTTAAAGCTCATCCAGTACCACCCCCTGCCATGGGCAGGGACACCTTCCACCAGCCCAGGTTGCTCCAAGCCCCGTCCAACCTGGCCTTGGACACTTCCAGGGATCCAGGGACAGCTACAGCTTCTCTGCCCAACCTGTCAGGGCCCCACCACCCTCACAGCCAACAATTCCTTCCCAATATCCCATCTCTCCCTGCCCTCTGGCAGTGGGAAGCCATTCCCTGCGTTCTGTCCCTCCATCCCTTGTCCCCAGTCCCTCTCCAGCTCTCCTGGAGCCCCTTTAGGCCCTGCAAGGGGCTCTCAGCTCTCCCTGGAGCCTTCTCTTCTCCAGGGGAACCCCCCCAGCTCTCCCAGGAGAGGTGTTAGGAGGCGTCAGTTGTGTTTGGAGGTTTGTGGAGGGCAAGTGTGGAGCAACCGAATGATTTACTTAAACCTGGAGGTGCTCTAAATACAAAATACTGGCTAAAAACAAGCTTTGGAGGAAGGGCTACAGCACTGGAAGGGGCTCCAAGGTCTCCCCAGAACCTTCTCTGGTCCAGGCTGAACAGCATCTGCTCTTGAATGCATTTGTGTGTAGCTGCACACACAACAAATTATGCAACAACACCCAATGGTCAGTCAACTCATTTCTTCTTGAAAACAGGAACGAGTGCCAAGGTTTCCCCGGTTTTGGTTTCCATCCTTTCCCTGTCAGCCCATACTGACCAAAGTGATGCCCTTTTCTCCAGTCACTTCCTTTTTTTCCCGGATGAATTTATTTGTAGAAGGTCACGTGGGAGTTTCAGTTTTCTGCCCTCCAGACACAGGGCAGGTCTGAAAATGGGGCAGTTTCCAGTGCCCATGTCCATGGGCTGCACCCGGTGCCCTGTGCCTGCCCTGCCCCTGGCAAGGTGAGGAGGCCAGAGCTGGCAAACAGGAGCCCTGTGAGAGCCCTGGGGACAGCCCACGGTCTGCCTTGGGGTTCACCTCCTCCACCATCCCCGTCCTCACCACACACACTGCTGTGTGCAGCCCACTGCTGCTGGCAGGTGCTCTGAGAGCTGAGCCACAGCACTGGGGCCAGGAAAGAGCAGCAGCAGCCAAGGCTCCAACACTGGCAGATGCAGCATCTCACCCCCTGGATGGCACAGAGGGATCTTGGCCACAACTCCCACCCTAGGTGGCAGGTTCATTTCTGTGACACACCACTGGCAGCCCAGCTCTGGGGTTGATGCTTTGCTTTGGCAAGCCCAGACACACTTACTGAGGTGTTTTGGGTTTGTTTTTTTTTTTCCTTGTAATGTTTTCTGGTTTATAGTTTAAAAAAAAATTTAAAAAAATCTTGAAATATCTATGGGGTTTTGTCATTTCCCTCTCTGAGAACAAACAAAGTGAATTTACAAGGGTTTAGCAAACCCTTGGGATGTGCCAAGGGCCGCATCCCTCCAGAGTTTAAATGCCAGTCACTGGTAGATGTGAGAGGTGTTGGAAAGGCAGCCAGGAAAATGCAGAGTATCACATCTGACATGTCCAATACTGACACAAGCCAAGAGAAGAGGGGTCACAATCTCCAGAGCTCCCTGTGGAGGTGACTGATGGGCTGCTCCCCACCTCATCCCCCTCAGAGCCAGCACAGCTACACACACCCAGCAGAAAGTTTCCACAGAAAACATGGAAAGCTTTGCCCTCTCAGCTTGCTCATCTTTTTCTCCCCCCTCAAGCAAAGAAAAGAGGGGTCAAGGCTGATAAATGACTGAGTTATAACCTGCAGCCAGGATCTGTGGGAGAGAAGGCTCCAGGGAGACCTTAGAGCACCTTGCAGGGCCTAAAGGGGGTTTCTAAAAAAGAGGGAGGCTTTTTACAGAGGCAGGCAGTGATAGGACAAGGGGTAATGGTTTTAAACTAAAAGGAGGGATTTAAGTTGGATATTGGGAAGGAATTGTTGGCTGGGAGGGTGGGGAGGCCCTGGCACAGGTTGCCCAGAGAAGCTGTGGCTGCCCCTGGAACCCCTGGGAGTGTCCAAGGCCAGGTTGGAGCAAACTGGGCTGGTGGAAGGTGCCCCTGCCCATGGCAGGGGGGTGGGATGAGATCCAAGGTCTCTTCCAACCCAAATCATTCTGTGAATCTATAATACCATGACCCCGTGACCCAAGTTGTGCATTACAGGGTCTTGCTATGCCATTCCTCGCTCTGGGAGCAGCCCCATTCCGTGGCACCCAGAGGCTCCTTCCCTGTTCCTCAGGGGGAGTTACTCTGTGGGTAACTGCAGTTTACCCAGAGGCTGAGCCACAGGAAAACACCTTTTTTCTCCATGCAGCAAAAACCCAAGCTTTTATTTTTCACCTCTCTTCCTCAGACCACTCCAGGGGGGTGATCCCTGCTCCAGAGGAGGGTCTGCACCCTCCAGGCCGTGGCCTCCCCAGACCCCACCGACCGCACCAGGGTCTGGAAGATGTTCATTCCTTGTTGGCGAGTCTGGAGGGAATTCCAGCTGCCCTCCCCACCAGGAGCAGCCACATCAGTGCCCCGGGAGGCTGGGGGAGGTTTGGGGTTGGAATCTGAGGCCTGACCATCAAAGATGCCATAAGGTCTTCTGGGCAACCACAGCCTGCAATTCCCACACTGCTGGGCAGGAGCTTTTCCTTTCCTGGCTGCCCTGAAGCAACATCCAAGGCTGCTGAATGTTCTCACCCAGCTGCCCTCTCTCCATGCCCAGTATTCCACCTCTGGAAGCGTTGCCTTGCGTTAACCAAGTTCCCAAAAGCTCTAATAGCCAGTGAGATACTGTAGAAACACAAATACCTTATTAATTCCCTGAATTAGGACAATGTAAAAGCAGGATGCAGGTGGGGAGAGTACCGAGAATGAAAGAAAAATAAAGACAAGAAGTAAGAATAATATAAACATAAATACAAATAAAGATAAAAATAAAAAACAAAGTAAAAAAAAAAAATTAAAAAAAAGAAATCAGATTTCCCACTCCCTGGACACAGCATCAACACACAATGTTGTATTAGGCCAGTCTGGATCTTATTTAACCAAACACAAAGTGGATGCTGACAGATTAAGCAACAGTGAAAAACGCCCCCTGTAATCTCAGTGGAAATAATTCCACAAGGAAACATCCCCCAGTGATTTAGGCCCAAAGGCAATGGGGTTTTTTTCCTCTCCTCAATGGAAAGCCAGAAAGAGAAGGAAATGGTCCTTGTATTCCCACAGGCAAAACCAAAGTTTCTGATCCCATCTCCAGGCTGGAAATCTCCTATTTAGAGACAGTCTTGACTCACTGGGAGCATATCCTGAAATTCATTATATTCTGTCACACAACAGAAATGGTGAATAAAACAGAAACACATCTAACCACAGTGAGCAAGTCCCTGCCTGTCCCCAGTGCCACCCTCATCCTGAAAAGCTGCCTGGATAAAGACTTCGCTGTGTTTTCGTGACGTTTCAGGGGAATTGGGGGAAGAGTTGCTTTAATTGCCACAACTTTGCTCAAGAGAAATATTTTCTCAGGCATTGCTGGAACGCTAGGCATCGGCAGCACTGGCGGATCCACCGGGGAACACAGAACCAGCTGCAGGAGATGGTGCAGCTCAGGCAATTCCTCCTTCCCACAACATGCCTCAATCCTCGTTATAAACAATAATATATGTATATACTTATATATATCTTGCACTATCTGCGCTCACATACACATCCAGGTACGTTTCTGTTCCAAATTCCAAGTCAAATTCCAATTCTTTGCAGACCTATGAAGGTTGTGAAGAGATGTCCAAGATGAAGAACCAGCTGCAAGAGATGGTGCAGCTCAGGCAGTTTGTCCTCCCACAACATGCCTCAACCACACTCTAAAGAATAATATATAATAGATATATATATATATGCACGTATTTATATATACCTTGCAGTTGTCTGTGCACACACACAACCACGCACATTTCTGATCCCAAATTCCGAGCCAAATTCCAGTTCTTTGCAGAGACACCTATGAGGGATGGGAAGACATGTCCAAGATGCAGATCCACCAAAGAACACAGAACCAGCTGCAGGAGATGGTGCAGCTCAGGCAATTCCTCCTTCCCACAACATGCCCCAATCCTCACTATAAGGGATTATATAGAGATATTTTTAAATATGCATACATAAAAGTTATGCTATATATAAAAATTATATATATATATAATTATTATTATATATAAAAATTCCAGCTCTTTGCAGACACCTACAAAGGGTGTGAAGACATTGGAAGTCCCTGGTGTTCCTCACCCCGGTTCAGAGGGAAACCTCACGTTTTAGAGCTGCCGAGCCAAGTCACACAAAGCACAAATAATGTGAAATCAAGATATAAATTTGTTTAACAGGAAAGGAAGAAAAAACATGACCGAGTTTGGAGGGAATGTTGTTGGCTTTGTAGGAAGAAAAGAATCAAGTCTGGGCAGTGTTTGCTT
>VXAY01005155.1:253081-270187 GCA_013399855.1 Oxyruncus cristatus
AAAAAAAAAAGCGGCTTTTTGGTGAGACACCCGAGTGGAAAATTACAGGAGGATTGTTCCAGAGGGAAAAAGCCACGTGTGGGATGGGACAGGGATGCTTCGGCCATGCCAGAAGATCAGGGGCAAAACCAGAGGGGACATTTGGTACAATTCTCAAAAAAAGAAAGAAGCTTTGAGCAGAAACATGTTTGAAGACATCAGCACAGGGCGGGGCTGGGTCACCTGCAGATGGACAATATGGGAAAGGGGGCAGGAGATGATAACAAAAGATGGAAAAGGAGATGGAGAACTAATGGGTGGTTCTAAATGATGGGTGCAGCATCATTCTTCCTAAAAGCCCAACCAGGCAAAGATTTACACATTGCACCATTGCACTCAAAAATATCACTAAAACTCATAAAAACCCTAAACTCCTTGGATGTGTTTTTATTTCACATAAATAAAAGCCAGAAATTTTAATTAATCCTAATTAATCTGACTAGGATTACTGCAGTGCTAAGAATCATTTACCGGCACCACAAGCTTTCCTTCCCGTCTCCAAAGAGAATTCCCTTTGTGCACCTGCTTTTAACACCACCATGCTAGAGAGCACATCCAAATAGAATTCCATTATGGTTGGGAGAGATTTCATGCACTCAGAGAAATGCAGGGAAAAAATACAGAATCATTCACATTATGTACTCTCTGCAGGGATATTGAAGGTTTTTCCCCTCCAAGTAAATCAGTTTTATGTAGGTAAAGTCCTTGAAAACATCAAATTGCAAGTCTTTGCTCACAGAACTTTGTTTCTTCAGTTCTTGTAAGTTTGGGAAATACACAGAGGTCACAGGGAATCAGCATTTCCCACCCGGGGTCACTGCAAGAGCCTCACACAATATTGACCTCCCGTGCCTCAGTTTCCCCCTTCGCAACATGAGAACAGTGCTGGAAATCCTAATTCCCTCTCACTTCTACGAAGTCTGCAGTGAAAGACAAGGAGAAATTACTTCCCCTGTTTAAGCTTAAATTTCCAGAGCCAGTGGATGCCCCAGAGAAGATGAGGCTTGAACCAGGAGCTGTTCTGACAAACACATTGAGGTGCAGCCAACAACAAAGCCCAGCTTTGTGCTCCTCCCGAGAGACAAACAAGAGACTAATTGTCTGCGTTTAGGCTGAGAACTACTTTGCACCTGATTACCTTTGGGGTCCACGCACGGGGTTTTGTTTTCATTTCTTATTCGTTAAACCCCAGCAGTCACAGAGACACAAACAGTGGCTGTCCCTGCATTTGTGGTCTCCGGGAGCACCACGTGGCTCTGCCCCTTTGCCTTATAAATATAAGCTTGGTCTGTAAAGCTTTATTCACCAGACTCCATGGGAAATCATAAATCCTGGAATATTACACCCTTTCCATCTCCACCAAAATGAACCTGTGTGCTGGTCCAGTGATACAGGCACACAGTGTTTGAGCCACAGGGCAGAGATCCAAGGGAAGGACATGGACCACCTGCCTGGACACGGATCTGCTGCCACCCAGCAGGTCCAACACATCCCACCACCACCCACAGCTGCCCCCGGGTTTGTAAGTGATGACACAAACTGTGTTTGCCTTTCTCCCCTCCGGGGCTCAGCCACAAACACTCTTTAAGGAACAGGGATTTGCCAACGGGTGCGAACGGCAGGTGGGTTTTTCAGGGAGGAGGGACCTGGGGAATAGTTGACTTGCTGATTTTCTAAGAAAGCACAGAAGGGTCATAGAATGGTTTGGGAGGGAAGGAATCTCAAAGCTCATCCATTCCCACCCCCTGCCATGCGCTGGAACACCTTGCAGTAGCCCACGTTGCTCCAGCCTGGCCTTGGACACTTCCAGGGATCCAGAGGCAGCCACAGCTTCTCTGGGCAACCTGTGCCAGGGCCTCCCACCCTCCCAGGGAAGGATTTCTCCCTAATATCCAACCAACATCAAAGCACAGCTTCTGTTCTTTTCAACTCCTGGCCCTGCATAAAACCCATCTTGTTCAGGCACTGATGTGACAAATAAACTGATTTCTCATTACAGATGTTCCAAGGGGCTGATGAAATCTCTTGCTTTGGGATACAAATCTCATCAACCCAAGGAATTGCTTTGCTTTTTGTCCCTGTTGCAAGGGACAAATTAAGCATTTTGGGATCTACCGGAATGTGAACACAGAATCAGCATCAGCAATACCCTGAGGTGAAAGGGACCCAAAAGGATCATCAAATCCAACTCCAATTCCCCACTGCCAAAGGGAAAGTTGAGTGGGTGACCAAGACACCCAAGCTGTAGCACAGTTTGGTACATTTAAAACTGATTTGAAGGATGGAACACGACATGCTTACTGAAATTGCTGCTGCTACCAGGCTGGGACAGGCTGCAAGTACTTCAGAGGCCAGGATTAGGATTCAAAATGGTCTTGATAAATTGTAGAAATGGTCTGGAAAAAGAAAAAAGAAAAAGACAATTCAGGAATGGAGGGTGAACAGTGGTAAGACAGGAACAATCAATGACAGGGTCACGAGGGAAATAAATATCAGCCCACAAGGGTTAATTATTTTTGGAAAAGCCCTCTAAGCTCATCAAGTCCAACAACCAACTCAGCACCACCACCATGGTCACCACTAAACCATGTCCCCAGGTGTCACATCCACGTGGCTTTTGAACACCCCCAAGGGATGGTGGCTCTTCCAGGATGGGGACTCATCATCTGGACTAAAGAGCCAAGACATCAGGAAGGCACCATCGTGGCCTTCAAACCCACTGAGAGGGCAACAACAGAGAGGAATAAACTGTCTTCTGGACTTGTCAAGGGTAGCACAAGGTGTCACAGTCTTAAATTGCACCAAGGAACACAGGTTAGACACTGGGAAGTTTTTCCTGACTGAGGGAAGGAAAGCACTGAGATAGAAAGCCAAGGGCAGCTGTGGATTCCTCAACATCTGGATCAGAGAAGTCAAGGCACAGTCCACCAGGAAAAGGCATGGAGAGGTGGCTTTACCTTGAACTCCTAATTTTCTTTGTTTCAAAGGGTAAAAAAATGCTTAGGAAGCAACCCAGTGACTGCTCAGATAAACTTCTATAACCCAACTGTTAATTATTTAACCACATCACGACAGCTGAGGCCATGGCCTATCCACCACCTCATCCTGGCAGGCAGGGGGATCTCTCTACACACACCAGGTAGGAGGAAGAAGTATTATTATATCAATACTGTGGAAAAGAAACAGAGACTTGAAGAGTCCAGGCCACTTTCCAGTGTCATACAGAAGGTCTGCATCAATGGGAGAGGAGCCCTGTCCAGTGGGGTAATCCCAAAATGACCCTTCTAATTAGAGAAAAGTCAAAGTATATTCCACACAGGCCTCACTCCAATATCTGCAGGTGCCCTGCACGTGACAGCACACAACAGGATCTCAAAACAGGTTTATTTTTGCCCAAATGTGCCTTCCCACAGAGCATGCAAAATATTCATCTGCAGGTGAACGGCTGCACCATCAATGCTCAGAGCACTAATTTCTCGTCACCTGCCCAGAATCAAGATGGGGCTGCAGGGCAGGGCTTTGATGGCTCAGGAGGGAAGGCAAGTATTTTTAGCAATTTTCCTGGAGTGCAAAAATAGATTTATCACAAGGCACTCTCCCTTGTCTGGTAGGTGCAGCAGAGGCTGCAACAGCCCCTCATCTGGGCTGGCAAAGGGGGTCTCTGCCCTGGAGCCAGGCTGGGAGAGCTGGGGCGTTCTCCTGGAAAAGAGAAGGCTCCAGGGAGAGCTGAGAGCCCCTTCCAGGGCCTAAAGGGGCTCCAGGAGAGCTGGAGAGGGACTGGGGACAAGGCCTGGAGAGACAGGACACAGGGAATGGCTTCCCACTGCCAGAGGGCAGGGAGAGATGGGAGATTGGGAAGGAATTGTTGGCTGTGAGGGTGGGGAGGCCCTGGCACAGGTTGGGCAGAGAAGCTGTGGCTGCCCCTGGAATCCCTGGAAGTGTCCAAGGCCAGGTTGGAGCAACCTGGGCTGGTGGAAGGTGTGGCAGCAGGGATGGAACAAGGTGATCTTGAAGTTTCCTTCCAACCCAACCCCTTCCATGACTCCCTGATCACCATGCCCTCACTGCCACCTGGCTGTGGATAATCTGGGAAAATTCAGTGCCAGAACAGGCATTAGAGATGCTTTTATCAGAAGTGAATTTCCATTTTAATAAGAAAAATAAAAAATGAATCAAGAGAACATTTCCCAAGCACACAGTGATGCTCCCAGTAAAAGCTGCCCTGGCTGCAGCACAGAATTACTGTTGTATCACTCCTCTGCTGCTGAGGCTTCTGCAGGGCATCTCTAATCACAAAGAGCAGCTGAAATTCCAATGGGAATAAACACTGCCCTTGCTGATGCATAAACATGCAAACAGATTTCCTTGGCACTGGCCCCGAGAAGCTGAAGCTCCAGCCTTTACCCCAATTAGGTTCGGAATCATCCTATGAAGTAGCAAAGACTTCTGATAAGCTACATCACTCTTAACTGGGAGGCATCTGCTCCTTGTGGGTTTGGAACGAAGGATATCAGGTTAAAAGGGAAAAAAAATTCAAAATGAGCAGGCCAGGCACCTGGGATGAAGTGAGTGTTCTCAGCCTCCCCAGCACGGCCGCAGAACTTCCACCTCCAGGCAGTGACCCTTTGAAAGCAGCTGAACACAACTTAAAAATTCATATCCCAGCCACAGATATGAATTCCCAAAAATTCCCATCACCCCCTCTAAGCCAGAGGAGGATGACAGCCCCTGTGACCTTCTGAAGACACAGCCACAGCTCAGGGCCCTGATCAGCCTCTTCAGGAGGGTAAGGGCCTCGCTGCTTCTCCTTCCTTGTTGAATAAAAGCCTGCAAAACCATTTAGATGGATTATTTTGGGTTGGAAAGAACTCTTTGTAAACCACACAAGCAGCCTCACATGGAGACGTGGCCAGTCCCCTTCACAGCGACTCTGAGCAGGGCAGTAACACGCTCACCAAGCTGGGAGTTGCATCCCATCTCCCCCCACCAGTGCTGCATCCCAAAATGCCTCACAGGACAAGATGCAGCCAAGTCCTGGGGCAGCCTCCCCTGCAATACTGGGGGGACACAATGGAAGGAAGAGATTGAGCCATGGGAGAGTGTCCAAAGGAGGGCAAAGAGATGGGGAAGGGCCTGGATTTGAAGGTGTGTGAGGACACTGAGGGCACTTGGTGTGTTCAGCTGGAGCAGAGGAGACTGAGGGGAGACCTCAGTGCAGTTCCAACTGCCTGGGCAGGGGCAGAGGAGGGGCAGGACTGAGCTCTGCTCTGGGGGAGCAGGGACAGGCCCCAGGGAAGGGCTGGAGCTGTGTCAGGGCAGGGGCAGGTTGGATCTCAGGCAAAGGGTCTTCCCCCAGAGGCTGGTTGGGCACTGACCAGGCTCCCCAGGGCAGTGGGCACAGCCCCAAGGCTGCCAGAGCTCCAGGAGGCTTTGGCTGCTCCTCTGGGGCACAGGGGGGGACTCTTGGGGCTGGGCCTGTGCAGGGCTGAGGGTTGGACTGGATGGTCCTTGGGGGTCCCTTCCAGCTCAGCACATTCTGTGAAATAAATCAGCAGCTGAAACCACGCAGGGTCTTGACTGAGCAGCTGAGAACAGGTCCCAGCAAAGCTGTGGTTCTCAGGAGGTGCCAGCACTGAGGAGCTGAGTTTCTGTAGTGGATGTTCACCCACTCAGATGAAAAAAAAAAAATAAAAATCCCCCATTTCTGTGCTATTTCACCCTGCTGACAGGAAAGAGCTGGAAAGGGCCATTGCTTCTGAGCTTAATTGCATCCGATGCTTCTAAGGGTGAGGGAAAAGAGCACTTCATGAGCCAAAACCAGAAAAAAAAAGTGAATATATTACACTGCAGCAAGAGCAGCATCTTCAAAGCTTTGCTCCCCACACCCTCAAGTGTGAAATCAGAGATTTTTTTTTTTTTTTTTCTCAGTAATGCTTTTTGCTCATTTCCTGCCTGGCCTCTTAGGCTTAGAACAATGAATCAGGATTAATTAACATCAGTGTCAAGATTAAGATCATGCCTAACTAGATGACTTTCTTGTCATCTTCCAGGGAATTAAAGCAAAGCCCACGTACTGCTGGACTGACCACACTGCAGGGCTGGGCTGACTCTGCTCACCCACGGGGACCCGGTGCTTTTGGGTGAAACCAGCCCCGACTGAGCACAAATATCTTGTTCAGATGAAACTCTGACAGTCTCCCCGAGCTGGTTTTCGTTTCCCATGCACCTCCAACGAATCCAGCACCATTTGTTTTCCGGGCAGGAAGCAAGGAGTCAGGCAGGAGCCTGAAGCTGTGGACTGAGGTCAGGGAGATGCACTTTAAGCTGAAGATGCTGCAAGCCACAAACAAGTATGGAAAGGAAAGACAAGTCCAGCAGTACCTGGTGCTCTAAAATCAGTGCTTAGCAGCTGAGAAGGAAGTTTGTCTGGATTGTCTTCCCAATATACACCTCTGACCTCATCAGGCTCCACATTCTCATATGGTCAGTCACTGTCAAACTGTGCTGTTAATCATCACTATTAACAATCACTGTGAAACTGTGAATTTCCAGGAAGCTTTTGTAAGAGGAGCAGAGCAGAAGGTCTTGTCTTTCTCATCTTCTGGGCATTTGCTCAGCAAGCTGCTGCAAGTGCAAGCCAAGTAAAAAAGTGGGATGAAAGGGTGGGATATAATCTCTTTAGTCACCTCCCTGTGGGGGAGACAGGAGAAGCTGTGGCTGCCCCTGGAATCCCTGGAAGTGTCCAAGGCCAGGTTGGACGGGGCTTAGAGCAACCTGGGCTAGTTGAAGGTGTCCCTGCCTTTGGCAGGATGTGGACTGAGATGGTCTCTAAGGTCCCTCCCAACCCAAACCATGCTGTGATTCCCTGATGTGGCTCCTCCAGGCAGCTCCAACCTCTCCAGTCTGGCAGGGATCCATCAAACTGGATCTCCTGCCCCGATGATGCAGCCAAGAGCGGCAGCATCACAACCCTGGTGATGTCTTGACTAGAAGACCCTGAGGAGAGCTGCAGCCCCCTCTTCCCAAGCTCTGAATACACATGACAAACACAGTGTTCTCAAAAGGAATCTGCTGTTGAGTCTGACAGTGTCTGTGGCAGCTTCTGCTCACCCATCCTCACCACAGCCACACCAACAGGGCACCAAGAACAACAGAAAAATTACTCATGTGGCCCATTTCTGGGGCCTGTTGGGTTTATTTTGCTCAATTGTGGTATCTTCGGAGATGTTCAAGATGATCTTTGCCTTTAGAAATCATTAAGAGGAGCAAAGGGAGTTACAGGCCCTGGGGATTATGAGGCACTTTAAGTTTTTGACACTTCTGCAGAGTTAAAGTACTTGGCTGAACTAAAGGAAGTGGAGTGAGGCTGTGAACTGAGAGTGAACCAGCAGCTCTTAATTTTAGGATGTAATGAGTTACAGAAAAGTGTTAAAAAAACCTCAGAATGTCTCTGCAGAACATTGGCCACTGGCCTCCATCTCTGAGCAGAAAATGTCATATAGGCAGCAAGTTCAGCAAAAAACAAGGTGATCAAACACCTGTACTAATGACTCCTTAGGATAAAAATCTTTGCTTAATCTTCCCAGCAGGGAAAAATGAAAAATTTTGCCTTCCAGCTTCCAAAATACAAATATCCAGGTTCCTCTCAAGAAATCTCACTCCACCCTTCCCACCCCACCGGCAGCAAGGGGAGAGATGACACCTCCTGCCATGCTCTGTGCAGTCCCCCTGGGGTCCAAAGCAGAAACCAGGACCTTCTGGGGGTTTTAAGGCTTTAACATCTTAATAAACACATGGTGATGATCTGTTGGAGTGAGTCCAGAGGAGGCCCCGGAGATGCTGCAGGGCTGGAGCCCCTCTGCTCTGGAGCCAGGCTGGGAGAGCTGGGGGGGTTCCCCTGGAGAAGAGAAGGCTCCAGGGAGAGCTGAGAGCCCCTTGCAGGGCCTAAAGGGGCTCCAGGAGAGCTGGAGAGGGACTGGGGACAAGGGAGGGAGGGACAGGACACAGGGAATGGCTTCCCACTACCAGAGGGGAGGGAGAGATGGGATATGGGGAAGGAATTGTTGGCTGGGAGGGTGGGGAGGCCCTGGCACAGGTTGCCCAGAGAAGCTGTGGCTGCCCCTGGAATCCCTGGAAGTGTCCAAGGCCAGGTTGGATGGGAATTGGAGCAACCTGGGCTGGTGGAAGGTGTCCCTGCCCATGGCAGGGGGTGGAGAAAGATCAACTTGAAGGTCCCTCCCAACCCCCGCCATTCTGGGATTCTGTGCCAAAGCCACCCTACCACAAGCTGATCTCTCTCTCCCCCAGCCTGGCCAACAGCAGAACATCTCCCCATGGCATGTGCTGAAATGCCCCAATATTTTCATCCCACTGCTCCAGCAGCTCCCCCACATTGGCAATTTCTATCCCATCACCCACCTTCTCCGAGCTTCTCACCTGGAAACAACTCAAAAGTGTAACCCTGAGCACGGCATCCAAACTAATTCTGATTATTAAACTCCACTCCCGTCACACACTCCATTTGGTCAAAGTGCAGCTGGGTTGGGTTTTGGTTGTTTGGGTTTCTTTTTTTTGCTTTATAAGAGAGAGAGAGAAAAAAAGCAGCGATTCTCCTGTGAGCACAGAGGTTCTGCTGCACTTCTGGTGGATGACACACCAGAGAACCACAACTGCACAGCCCAGAGGAGACAAAGGGCTGAGGCGAACGGAAAACAAAGCAGCAAAAGGAAGTAATTCTGTAAAGGCAATTTACTTTGTTCTTTCAGGGGCTTTTTGGGGTGTCTTCTTTCCATAGAAAGTTTCCACTACAGTTATTTAAATGAAACTCGGGTGAATTTTTGTCCCCAAACCTGTGAGGCTGCACAGCAGGAGCTCTGCTGAAAATCAGCAAAACAATACAGAGCTGTGCCCAGGTCCGGGTTCTTCGTCAGAAACAGAGGGAAAACACAAGGAATGCCCCCAAACAATTAGCAAGTTATGCTCTTGACATAAAAGCTGCAAAGACCTCAGGATATCATTTGGCAAAGCCGCTGGAGACGTTTCAGGGGGGGACAAAACTATCTGCAAGCATGTGAAAAGTGAGAGCCCAAAGGTACCTGCACAGGAATGGGGCAAAAACAGGGAAAGGGAAGAGTGGGATGAACATCAGGAAATCCCTTCAACAAGGCTCAGCCCAAAACTTGAAATGGCTCAAGGCTGGCCCACTGGGTTGGAAACACACCTTTCCAGGATGCAGAATTTCATGGAATCATCTCAGCTTTGGGCTCCAGTGGACTCAGACGTGGGGAAAAAAACAACACAAGAGCAGAGTCTGGGGCAGAGCTTCTAACCTGAGCTTCCAGAGGATTTGGGGATGTCTTTGCCGTTCTCAGGGCACTTCCAGCCCTGAGATGGTGAATGTTAAAGCAGCTCTTGCTGTGTGGAGTAATGCAGTGGCACAAACCCAACACAGAAAAGCCCATTTCTTCAGAAGATTTACACTCCACCTCCAAAGGGGTTAAATAACGTGGTCAGCACGGGTTTCTTGTGGAAAAATGACTCACAGGAAGGATGGCGACAATGCACTGCTATAAAATATTCAACATAATAGGTCTGCCCTGCACTGAAAGAATGAAATCCAAGGTAAGTGGACCTGTGTTTTTCTCCTGGTTCTCAAAGTCAGTAATGGCCCTCTGGGTCTGGGAACAGATGTCAGAGCAAACTGCAGGTACTGCAATTTACTCGCTGCAAAGTCTTGCCTGGCATTTAATTAAAATTTGATTGTGGCCATTCCCATCAGCTCTTCCCACGGGCTGAAAAGCGGATCTTTGGGAGCAAAGGAGCCCAGTTCATCAATAAAACACTGGAGCTCTGCAGGAGGAAATGCCAGGGTGGGGGGAGCTTTGGGGATGGGATGTTGCAGCCCCACAGGGCTGTTCCCGGCACTGCCACTGATCTGAACGAGCCCAAGGGGGAGAGTGAGATGAGCCCAGGGTGGAGATTGGGGTTTTTTTCTGTATGGACTCATCAGGGTTCATCAGCATCATAAAATCGCAGAATGGTTTGACTTGGAAGGGATCTTCGAGTTCACCTTCTCCCACCCCCTGCCATGGGCAGGGACACCTTCCACCAGCCTACGTTGCTCCAGCCTGGCCTTGGACACTTCCAGCGATCCAGGGGCAGCCACAGCTTCTCTGGGCAACCTGTGCCAGGCCTCACCACCCTCACGGGCAAGGATTTTCTCCCTAATATCCAGTCTAAATCTGCCCTCTTCTATTTTAAAGCCATTCCCCCTTGTCCTGCCCCCTCATCCCTTGTCCCCAGTCTCTCTCCAGCTCTCCTGAAGCCCCTTTAGGCCCTGCAAGGGGCTCTCAGCTTTCCCTGGAGCCTTTTCTTCTCCAGGGGAACCCCCCCAGCTCTCCCAGCCTTTCCCTTTAGGAGCAGAGGACAGAACTGGACCCAACAGTTCACCTTCCAGTCTGGGAGAACACTTTCACTACAGAAAGCTCCTTATTCACCATTTCATTTCCCACGTCAGAGACCTTTCAGGAACAATCCCAACCTGGTGGGAGGATCTGGCCACTTAATGGAGAATCCTTAAAGATTTGAGCATTTTTCTGCCCTGTGGCTGTTCTTGGTCCCAGTAAAGCAGTGGGAGGCACCAGGGGGCTGGAGGGACAGAGGTACCTGATGCTTTCAGGGGGTGAAGAGGGACTGGGACTGCTCAGTACCACTCTGCTGCTCCCACCATACCCCATTCTACAGCTGGGGGTTTGATGGGAACACAAAATCCTCTTTTCTCCCATCCCACACCTTTTTCCTTTGTGGCTTCTATCAAAGCCAGTAACTACAAGCACAACAGTGGGAGACTCAGCAGCTCTGGGGCTTGCACAGAATTCCATGTATCCCAGAGGTTCTGGGAATGACCAGGTGTTCAGAGGTCCCATGAGTGGCTGTGTGGGAAGAAGAAAATCCCATGAGTGTCTCATGAGACCTCTCCTCGTGGAGACAGTGATCCTGAATCCATGAGCAAAACAACACAACAAAGGAAGGAAAGAGCCACATCCATGAAAACTGATGCTTGACAGCACCAGATTATCCCAAACATCAGTGCCCTGCCACCAGGCCACCCCTGAACCTTCGAGCAAAAAAAAAGGGAAGAAAAGGCAAAAAGCAAGACAAAACATCCTCAGCTGCTTCTGCTTTTAGGAAAACCACCCTTGTGCTCCCTGCAGGGAGCTGCAGGAAGCCCTGGATTAGAAGGCCCGGGGAAAGCAGAGTTTTCCTGCTGAGCTAGAAATGACATGAGATGCTAAGAAGAAAAATGGCAACTCCTCTCTGTCCACAGCCTGAGGAGAAAGAGGCTCTTGCTCACACAGCTCCAGGGCCAGGATGGATGAACAGCCTCCTCTGCCCTACAGAGCACTGGGGGAAGCAGCTCTTTGGGCTGAAAGCTGAGGGGCTCTGAAGACCTGAAGGGGGCAAAGGAGGTGTCAGCTTCTCTCTGGAGCCTCAGGGGTTAAGGCTGCTCCAAACAAACCTCCCCCTCTAAAGGTGTCTGTCAGTGCTTTACCTCCCCGCGCAGCTCCTCTGAAAGTCAGGGGAAGGCAGAGTGAGAATGATGGATGCAAAATTAAAAGCTCAATAAATAATTAATTGCTGAGGTCATCAGATTGTAGGAATGTGTCCATCTCGCTCTGCGCTCTCCTGGTAATCAGGGGAGGCTCTATTTCCACAGTGAGAGAAGTGCTCCTGGAAGAACATCACTTCTGCCCACCCCTGCCCTGGATGCCACAGAAATCAATAGCAATAAATCACTTGGTGAGGGCTGTGATGACTTCAGGAATGTTAAGCAAAGAGAGAGCCCCCAGAGAGCCCAAAACAAAGTGAGAGGTGACTTGGAGTAACTTATTAAGGTAATTATTAAAATGCAAAACATCAAATATGTATAGCAGAGATAAAACCTCCTTTCCTCTTTCCTGTGTCGGCCTCTCCACGAAGGCTGATGAAGAAGAGCCCTCTGAAGTACCACAAATAAAACACACTTATGAAAGCAAAGCCACCTCATGTAACCCTTTCTCTTCCTCCTGTCTACACTTCATCTCCTCCACAGTTTCCCTGCCATAAAACTCCCTGGGTGTGGGACCAGGCAGGCAGTGTTTCCAATAAGAGCAATTTCTAGTAAGTGATGTTGGCAGTCGGGTTGTAAATAAGTGCTTTACGACAATGAACATGCTCAGAGTGAGAGAAGTTTATCCCACAGTTGATGTGTTGCAGAGCTCGTTGCATCCTCCAGGCTCGGGGTGCTGAGCAGGGGGCACTGACGGGATCCAGGGTGGGAAATGTGCTCTGCTGGAGCAGGAATTTCGGACCAGATGTGGTCCCTTCCAGGCTGCCCCACTCCGGGATTCTGGGGCAGGTCCTTGTGCTGCCACCAGCAGCAGGGGAACAATCCAGTTTCTGGACTGGGTACGATCAGCTCCTTGACAAGGAATAATCACCCCTCAGTATGTGAAGCACAAACAACGGAGAAATACTGGGTTTATTTCTACATTCCAGGAGGAATTGGGGAAATCTCAAACTGTGGTTTAGTGAGGGTTAATAATGTTTGCACAAAACCACGTGCTCAAGACTTCTCTGCTTTGTGCTGCACCTACAAAATTACTTTAAATAATTCCCTGGGAAGTTTCTTCCCAATTTATGAACAGTGTCTTACTATATCCATGTAGAAATGTCATGACACCAAATCCAGCCTCAGCCATGGTGGAGCCACTTCATTCCACTGTAACAGAGCCATTTGTGGCCACGGACAGCTATTACTGGATCTAATGAACCCCTATCACCATAAATCACATCCATCTCTAACTTCTCACATTACCCTATGACAGGGCCCAGACCAGCCCCTCTATCTTCAAACCTTTTCCCTCTTCAACATAAGACCTGACCAGCCCCTCTATCTTCAAACCTTTTCCCTCTTCAGCATAAGACCTGACCAGCCCCTCTATCTTCAAACCTTTTCCCTCTTCAACATAAGACCTGACCAGCCCCTCTATCTTCAAACCTTTTCCCTCTTCAACATAAGACCTGACCAGCTCCTCTATCTTCAAACCTTTTCCCTCTTCAGCATAAGACCTGACCAGCCCCTCTATCTTCAAACCGTTTCCCACCTCACAACAAAAGCCGACTGATTTTATTAATGTTTTACCTGAAACCCCATCACACAAGGCAGCACCAGAGTCCCAACACCCAAAGCACCCCTTTCCCACTGCTCTGGGGGCTCTTCTCTGCCACTTCACTTCAGCTGTTTCTCACCTCCATCAGAAAGGCAGCCAGTAAAAACCTCCTGAAAACACTGTTCCCAATTAAAGTGAGCCCTTATGAAACCAGTATCACAGCCAACTGCTTAATATATTTCTCCCTAGAAGAACTTGCAGCGTTTCCTTGCAAGAACCCCCAAGCACAACAGTTTCCACAGTGATTACAGAAAAAGCAGCAGAGCCAGAAATAACACAGTTAAATGGAAAACATCCCCTGCACTCGCTCTGTGACACCCCCATGGAGTGTGAGAGGGCTCTCAGGCACTGGGGGTGATTCCTCCCGGTGACAGCCCCAGCCCAGAGCAGCCACCCCAGTGAAAATGCAAATGGAGGTGGAAAGTGAGCCAAAATACCACTTTTGAAGTGGTGATGGCACGTGGGCAGGTGCTCTCTCCACACGTGTCCTGACCAGGGAGATAACCCATGACCACATTCCGCAGCACCTTCCACAATACAATATTCCACATGTTTTACCCAGCAAGGTGGGACAGAACAGCCACTCCCAGGGGTCTGTGATGCCTTGGGGAAGGAGATTTTAGTTCTGACACAGCCCTGGTGCAACAGCAGGGCAGAAAAGTGCCGAGTGTTGGAGCTCCTCTAACCCCCCCTCAGCACTCCCGTTCCTCAGTTGTTTGGGGTCTCTGGTGGGAAAGCTGCAGTTTCCATCCATGGGAATCCTGGTGTGTATTCCCAGGACACTCCAGTGCTCCCATTCCCTGCTCCGTGGGCAGTGCCATCTCCACCACTGCTGTGCCTGGGCTGACACCTCTGACTTTCCACATTCAGGGACCAGAACAGAGAGGCAGCTCCCAGCAAACCCCTTTCCAAAGCTGTTTCCTGCAACAAATGCCCTCACCAGTTTCGAACTCTGTACTGCTTTACTGCTCTCAAGAAAAGACCAAATTTAGCTTGTCGGGGGTTTTTTAAACCCAACTTTTTGCCCCCCACAAGCCTCACAAGCATCTTCTCCTTCTTAGCTCTCTGGCCCCATGTCCTTTCAGAGCCTTGTTTTGCCTGGGAAGAACCCAACACACTCCTTTGTATGAAAAAGCACCGTGTTTATCACCTTGATTTGCGTTTATTAAAGTACTTGACCAACCTCCTGCTCCCTTGGGAAGGTGCTGCTCCGATTTAGGATGGCAAAAAACGGGCTCAAAGAGAAAACAAGCCCGAAACAACAATGTCCAGTTCAGATTTTTGGTGAGAGGTTTTGTGACACATCCACAACCAGAAGCCTCCCAGGCCAGGCCAGATACACCCCAACTGCCAGGGAAGACTTACTTCCAGTTCAGAACAAATAGGATTGGGGAATTTCTGTTATTTATATTCACAGACTTCATTTCTGCTTTTACACTCGTTTACTTAAAAAAAAAAAAAAAAATCATGTGTTGGGTACTATCTCCTGTCTTCTGATCAATTCCCAGCTCTGATTAATGCAAATACGAAGCAAAGTGTTTTCTAAGTTTGCAGCAAATCCCCACAGGTGGATGACAGATTAAAACTGGAAGGCAGCAGAGCGTGTCCAGAGCAATGAATTACAGAGAATCAAAAAGCAGCTCCATTCCACGGAGACTCTGAGGCAACCAACACCTCAGCTGGGACTTTCCCTTAACTTCTTTAAAGCCCTAAAACCTGCATAATGCATAATAAAACCAACACTGCAGGGTTTTTTTTTCTTCAGCACAAGCACAGCCTTGGGGTTATGAAAAGCTCTCCAGCCTGGCAGAGATGGTTTCAGCCTTTCCCACTTCACCATTCCCGAGTGCAAACGGCGCCATTCAAAGCAGCTTCGCAAAAGCAGGAGGGTTTGGCCTTAATAAACACTCCAGAATTAAAAGGGATTAACCTTAGGAATGATACAAACCACGGCAGTAAACTCATTAGACACTGAGTCACCACTGAGGATGCTCCAGATGGGAGATGTGAGGCTCCAGCCTGTGCTGTTCTGGGTCTGCTCACGCGGTATGAGGAACATCTGAAGTGATTCTTGGATCTCTTTTCCTCATTTCAGCAGGTTTTTGAGCTGCTTCTGGGCCATCAGTGCTGGAAGGCAATAGCTGCCCCAGCCCAGAGTGCTCCTGAACCCTGACTGTCAATCTTGACCTTAATTAGGCTGAGCCAGGCTGGGAGAGCTGGGGGGGTTCCCCTGGAGAAGAGAAGGCTCCAGGGAGAGCTGAGAGCCCCTTGCAGGGCCTAAAGGGGCTCCAGGAGAGCTGGAGAGGGACTGGGGACAAGGCATGGAGGGACAGGACACAGGGAATGGCTTCCCACTGCCAGAGGGCAGGGAGAGATGGGATATGGGGAAGGGATTGTTGGCTGGGAGGGTGGGGAGGCCCTGGCACAGGTTGGGCAGAGAAGCTGTGGCTGCCCCTGGATCCCTGGAAGTGTCCAAGGCCAGGTTGGAGAAACCTGGGATGGTGGAAGGTGTCCCTGCCCATGGCAGGGGGTGGAACTGGATGAGCTTTAAGGTCCCTTTAAACCCAAACCAGTCTGGAATCCTGTGATACGTATCACAGTTATTTGTAGTCATTCACTGTAACATGGAGCACTTAAAATACTATTTAAAACAGCATCAATTTATTTTTATTTAGTGTTTTTCACACTGGTGGAAAAAACTCTGTGGTATTTTACCAACTGCTGTGGAGGGAGTGTGGCAATGCCCCTGGGAGGGAGGGAGAATATTTTTAACCCCGTTTTACAGAAGTGGGAACTGAAGCACGCACTTTTCCACAGAGGGATATTGGCCAGAAAGCCTTTTGAATTCTTGCAGGAGAACTTCCAGCAGGGATCCTCACTTCCAGAAGAAGCACACACTTATTCCAGACTACAGTGGCCACACTGTTGTGTCCCAGCCAATTTTCTCACGTAAACAGAGTGGTGAAATGGTGGGGAAGAGTGGTTTCTCTTCAGGTTTCGTTAATTTTAGCCTGAGAAAGTCATGAAGGAAATACCTAAGCACTATGGGCAAGTTTGTGGGAGGTAATTAAACACCCAGCTCCACTTCCCTTCCAACTCAGACAAACTCCACATTTGCTGTAGATATCTGTAACTCTATTTTTGCCCTTGGTTCTGGCCTGACCTTCCGTCGCTCTGTTTTGTTCCAAAGTCAGATCTCCAGACTGAAGGCATCTCTTCTTTTAAACACAACCAAAACTTCATTTTCCTCTTCCAAACACTTTTACACACAGAAAAAGCTTTGTCCTGCCCAGAAACCTCCCATTTCGGACCAGTACTCCAGCTGGGATGCCAAGAGGCCTCAAATTAGAGTCAAGAAATCCCTTTGCTATTTTTACTTGCACAAAGAATAAGCAGCTCTACAAGGAGTCACTCCAGAAGCACCACCAGTGCTCCCAGAGGGTGCATCTCCTTAAGCAACAGGAATTGCCTCCCCACCTTCCTCACAGCTTAATTCCCCTTGAATCGAACCCTTCTCTCGTTCCTCTGACCCCAGGGTGGCTGCCATGTCCCCAGGGGGGTTTAGCAGATTTACACCCCTCTGGCAAGAAGGCGGCAACTATAAATTTCCAGCCTGTTATCAAATCACAGCTGACCCAGCCCAGCAGCTGCTTTTGCTTTCCAGGTGACAGGTGCCATCCCAGGGTTTTCCAAAAGCATCCATGTCAATCCATCCACGGGAACTCTATGAAGCCTTTTTATTTTTAATTTCTGTTCAACTTCTTTTGGCCCCATCTTAAGTTTTTCTATAGGTTTTTTTTAATATATACTTTTTATATATTTTTTATATATTTTTTTATTTTATATTTTTCTCTAT
>VXAY01005155.1:270572-280791 GCA_013399855.1 Oxyruncus cristatus
ATTTATTTAGTAAATCTCCCCAGAAGGGAACAAGCCCAAAAAACACTGAATGAAGGGCAGGAGGGAACACAGGAAACCCGTGGGCAGCTATTTAAAGAGTCAGCGATGCCTCATGGAAAACTCTGAAGCACATTCCTGTCAGTGACAAAGCCACTGCTTTGGCCCCGGGTCACCAACTCCTCCCTTGGGCTCCTCGTGCCTCCCCCTGCACAGCAGGGAATGGGGAGAGCCTTTCCCTCCAACACCTTCCCTGGATATCTCCCAGCAGGACCATCAGCCAGAAGTCCAGGGCCCAAAGCTGGATCCGGTCCTAAATCCCTGGAAAGCTTCCAGAAGCTGTCAGGGTTTCACAGCCTGTTTTGTGAGCCCTGTCCCCCAAACAGCACCCCCCATCCACCTTCGCCGGGTGGGTGTCAGTCCCACACGTCTCTGGTTGGCCTTTTATCCCAAGACCATTCCCAACCCCAAGAACATTCCCTGCCCTGACTGGGCACACGACCAGCTCACAGCACAACAGCCCCGAATCCCTTCAACACCCCCTGGCTCCTGGTTCGTCATGATAATTACGAGGGATGGGACTATCAGGAGGATAATCACACGCCTGAGGATGAAGGAGGACAGTCCACAAACACCTGAGTCTTAAATCCACTCATAACTCTTACGAAAAGTGACAATAAGTGGCTACAGAACGAAAGGTTGTGTCTGGTCTGCACCTTGTGAGTTAGAGAACTACCCTTCATGGGAGACATCTAAGCCAGGCTGAAGTTGTGTTTCAACCTGGACGTAGGACCGTGACAGTAGAGACTTCAAGGAACTACTACACTTAAAACCAAGTTTGCTGGGAAAAGGGCCAGGTTCAATTTTACTGGATCCTCCTGAGGTTTCCCCTCTGAGCTGCACCACCAGATGAGGGCTCAGCAAACCTTCCAGGTCTCGATGCATCTGAGAGCAACATTAGAAACCCAAATCCTGGGACTGAATTCAGCCCGTTTCTGACATACCTTTCCTTCCTGCCTAAAATCTGTAGGACTAACGGAAAAGCAGCGCAAAAGAACTGAAACCCCAAAGCCTCCCAGGGCTGCAAAGCCTGGATAACACTTTAACGAGAAGGAAACCCTCCCAAGTCCAAGGAGGGAACAGGGGAAGGGCTGGGTGAGTGGCATGGAAAGGATAACTTAGGATCTGGAGGCTGAGCAGCTGCTGAAACAGAAAATCCCACTAGCACAGAAAAGACTTTTCTATCAATTTGTAATAGGGTTTCCCCAATGCTGACGATGCTCTGCTCTGAATTTGTCCCACCGCAACACTTTGTGCCTACACGAGAGGGAACACGGCTTCGAGGTAAGGAGAAACAAGCAGTCCTTGCTTACAGCAAGTCCATTTTGGGAAGGTAGGAAAACTTGATCTCATGTTTTCCCCTCAGTTATCCCTGCTTAAAAGTTGCTGAGCAGTTCCCAGAAGGAAGGGAAGTGTCCCCGAACTGCAATTTTCCGTACAACTGGGAAAAAAAATTAAAAAAAAAAGTTACAAAAATACCATCTAGGTATTTAATGGGTTAGTTCCTGTTCCTCTGAGGGAAAAGGCTTCTCAGAAGGTTTCCACACAGTAAACACTGGGGGATGTCTCTGCCCATCTCACTGAGCTCTGCAGGGCTGGTTTCCTCACCTCGCCCTGCCGCACGTGCAGCCCCCGCTCCCCTTCTAGGAGAGCTCGGAACAAAAACCAGCACTGCCCGAGCTGCTCCCGGCCTGGATTTCCCAGGAAGGAAAGGCTTGGGCTTAGCTCAAGGCTTTGCAGAGAAAATGAGACGATGTGGAGGACAAGGAAGATTTATGGCACATTTACTTTCCCCAAATGTTTCTCGAAGGAGTGAATAACCCCCGGTCCCTTCACCGCGGGTCCTCCCTCACACACAATGAGTCTTTTGATGCTCATTAGAAGGTTCACCTTATGCAGGCACGTAATGAGAGCTGGGCAGGATAAAAATCTCCCTTCTGATTGCTGCACCGTTCCAGGGACTCCCAGAGATCCCTAAGCCGGCCTGGGAAAGCCCATTCTGTGGGATTCAAGCCGTGGCACAGCGGGAGCACTAATCCCAACTGTCCTCCTGCAAGGTGGTCTGGCAGGGCCCGGGAGAGGGAGCACCAGTGAGAAACGGCTGTGGATTAATGAGGGGAAGGTGGGAGGGAAGAATTCAGCAAGTGTAACAGGCGGAGTGAAAACAGAATAAATATTTCCATGCATCCCAAGCAGCCCCGCTTCCTGCAGATCCCAGCAGAGCCATAAAGATCTCCTAACAAGCAGCCTTTTTAAAGTCAGAGACAACGGTGTTGAATGTATATTTTAAATAAATTGCTTTCCCTTTCCAGAGGGTAATTTTCTTTTTCCTAAGTTTGACCCCCCTTGCCAAGAAACCAAATGCTTTGAGGCTCTTTAGAGCCAGGAGGAGTCTGCTGAAACACTCTCTGCAGTCAACACGTGCAGCCAAACGTGGCCAGGAGTTGTGAGAGCAGAGCTCCTGCAAGCACCGAGTCAGCAGGAACCTCGGGGAGCAGAGGACAGGGAGGAAATGAGGAAAGCCAGGATTCCTAATGCAGGAATAACCCAGGAAAGGCAATGTTCCTAATGCAGGAGCAGCCTGGGAAAGCCAGGGTTCCTCATGCAAGAGAAACTCAGAAAAGCCAGGGTTCCTCATACAGGATGAAAGGCAGGGTTCCTCATGCAGGATAAGCCCAGGGAAGGCAGGGTTCCTCATGCAGGATAAGCCCAGGGAAGGCAGGGTTCCTCATGCAGGATAAGCCCAGGGAAGGCAGGGTTCCTCATGCAGGAGTAAGACGTGGCCATGCGACTGTGCCAGTGATGTGCAGCGAGGGAGTTCCCCAGAACCCCTCATTCATGACCTACCACCCAAAGCCCAGGATGGCCACGGTGATTTCCCCCCTGGAATACACTTCCCTGCTCTCTCCTGCTGCTGCTAAACCCCCGCTGTGAGTGATGCCCGGGCCCTGCAGCTCGGGGGGAGGTTTCTCAACAGTGTTTCTGTTGTTCACTTCAGAATAAATATTATTTTCAAAGTCCTCCCTCCAGGGACTCCCCCACAGGGTCCCCCGAGGATCCCCCACATCCGACCCCACTCACACAGCACAGGCTGAACACTGAGCTATTCTACTGCCCTGTATTTTCCAAGAGCAAACTCCAAACATTTCTGGGTTTGCTCACCCCCCCGTCTGCTCTGAACGTGCTTTTGCTCAGCCAGGAAAACCAAAGGAGCAGAGCCTGTGGTCCTGGCTCTCCTCTTTCTGCCTCTTGTGCACCTGGGGCAGCCTCTCAGCAGGGCAGGGGGGGGAAGAAATCTTGTGAGGGTCCTTTGTTCTGATGCTAAAAGCACAGCAGAGAAGCTGCAGCGGGACATACAAACGTTCCAGAAATGGCTGAAGGCCAACAGGGAGAAGTGAGAAGTGCCCAGGGTGGATTAGGATGAAAATGGTCAGTCCCAGTGAGAAAATCCCCTTCCTTTACACTCCAAGAGCTTCCCCAGGGCAGCAGAGGCTCCTCAGGTGTTTCTCAGGGGCTGCACCTCACCTGTGCTGTGCTGGAAGTGCCCCAGAGGACACAGCCCAGACCTGCTGCGAGCAATCTGGTGGTAACACATTCATTAATTAATCAACTAGTAACTTCTGCAAGTTTTTTTTCTGTGATGAACAGTCCACACAGGCCCTCTACAGATTTTGTTTTTCCTTCCTTAACAAGGACTGCAGTCAATCCTTCACCAGTCCAAGAAGCCCCAGGGCAAGCCTGGGAGGCAAAGACTGTTTTCTCAGAAGCAAGTCAGAACAGCACATGTCGACCCCCCCCACCTCCTGCAGCAGCATCTCTGCACCCTCCACTGAAGGAGACTTCCCTAGGGGTGGAAGAATTCAGATTTCCATGACTCCTTCAGTTAGACCTGCTAAGAAGGGGAAGGCAGCAAGGGGATGAGGGCAATGTGACACATTGTGAGGGGCTTTGGAGCCTTCTGACACCTGAGAGCCAAGTGAGAATCACAACGTCCCACCCCCAGGAATCCCACCTGTTCCTACCGAGGAAACACACTCCGATGGCACTGGGAACATTTTCGCACAAGAATCCAAGCGAAAAGTTCCTGAAGCACTGAGATTGTGAGAAAAACACGTGAGAACACAACGAGCACAAACACCTTCCTGGGGGGATCACTGAGGCCAAACAAAGTTACGAGGTGGGAGCTCCACAGAGGGGCCATCAGGACATCCACCCAAAAAAAACCCAACAAAAAAACCTCGTTCCTTGTGCTGAAATGAATAATCTTTCAGCACCAAGGAAACTAAAAGCCTGTAAAGCTGCAGGTTATCCACGACCAGCAGAGTATGGTTTGGATTGTATTGCTCACAACATAAATCACCCTGTCAGCTGCCCCAGCCATTTCCACTGGCCAGAGTGGAACTGGGTAAAAGCGCCAGGCCCTCTCACAACATCCACAGAGCCCAGGAAGGAGGAGAGGAAAAATAAAATCACGCCCTGCGCCTTTTTCCGGAATAACAATCCCCACATTTGCATAGAGCAGTTCAGTGCCTTTCTGATCACACCTCTGGGTGCATCAAAAGCCTTATTAATTTCCATCGAGGAGGATTAAGAAGCTTAAATCGTTAGCACTCATTTACTCAGACTTAATGCATTTTTAAAGCTGCCTCATTTTATGCTGATGTGCAGGTGCTAATCAGCAGCGAGAAACACTTAAAAGGGAGAAAACTCCCAAAGGGTTAGCCCCAGGGACCGGCAACCAGCAGGTCGAAGCCCAGCAGGTATTTCGGACTCCGGGTTGGGAACATCCAGCATCCTCCTCGGCGGGAGCTCCCGCAGGGGTTTCTCTGGCACAGCTTCTCGCTCGCATCACGTGTGTGGCCCGAGAACAACCCCTCGGCTCCCCACTCGCTTTCCTGTGCGAGTGATAAGGAGGAAATCCGTCCCAGACAGGCAGCCAGACAGCTCAGCCTGCAGCCAGCCGGCGTGCCCAGCTCCAGCACCTTCACTAGAGGTGGCCGCCAATTAAAGCGGAGTTTGGGCTGTGCCGGGGCAGCCCCCGGGGCTGGCTGGCGGCAGCTCAAGAGCAACAACCCCTCGGTGTCACCGCGTACACCCCGTAACTCCGGTTACTCACTGCAGTGACCTCACCGCGAGCCGTGCCCTTGTGCCACCCGGGGCTCCGAGCTACGCCTCGTCTGCTCTTCCCTCCCACTGACCACTGAGACGAGAGGCAGAAGCGACCACGCCGCGGTGTTCCCAGGCACGCACACGCACAGAGCGGCAGGGCCGGGCAGAAGCGCTCGCTGTTACCTGCACTCGCCCCCCGCGCGGCAGCCGCGGCTCTCCCATGGCTGTGCCGGCGCCAGGCTGGACCCCGCGGCTCCAGGGGGATCTTCTGCCGCGCTGCAATAGAAAAGGTTGGTTTAAAGCTCCTTATTTGGGCAGTGATGTCAAGGGAAGTCGCTCGGGCAGCGCCACCCCCTTTTTTTCCATTCACTCCACATTGTTTCCTGTTGTCAAAGCGGCTGCTGGGTCTCGGGGCACGGCCGCGGGATCCACCGGCCCCGGGATCCTCCCGCTGCGGGATCCTCCAGTCCCAGGGATCCTCCAGCCCCAGAGACCCTCCTACTGCGGGATCCTCTAGCCCGGGAATCCTCCAGCTGCGGGATCCTCCGGTCCCAGGAATCCTCCAGCCCCGGGGGCTCCAGCTGCGGGATCCTCCAGCCCCGGGATCCTCCAGCCCGGGGGGCTCCAGACTCGCGATCCTCCAGCCCCGGGATCCTCCAGCCCGGGGGGCTCCAGACTCGCGATCCTCCAGCCCCGGGATCCTCCAGCCCGGGGGGCTCCAGACTCGCGATCCTCCAGCCCCGGGATCCTCCAGCCCGGGGGGCTCCAGACTCGCGATCCTCCAGCCCCGGGATCCTCCAGCCCGGGGGGCTCCAGACTCGCGATCCTCCAGCCCCGGGATCCTCCAGCNGCACATCCCAGCCATCCCCATCGCACATCCCGCCATCCCCATCGCACATCCCGCCATTCCCAACCCCTCTTGCCTGCAGGACCGGGGGCAGGCAGCGCTGTCGGGCCGGCGCTGAGCGCGGCTCTCCCGCCGCCTCCCTCCCCTCTCCATCCCTCCCGCCGCCTTCCTCCCCCACATCCTCCTCCTCCTCCTCCTCCTCGTCCCCTCCCCATCTGTCCCGGCTCCCGGCGCTCCCCCCCCGGCGCTGCCCGCGGCAGCCGCCCCCGGCGGCGCAGGGCGGGGGGAGCCTTTCCGCTCTTCCCGCTCCTCTCCCTCCTCTCCTCTCCCGGCAGTCCAGGGCAGGAGCCGGAGCCCGGCCCGGCCGCCAGCGCTGCCCTCGGGATGGGAGCGGGAAGGGGGCACGGACACCCCCGGCTGCCCCGTCGGGAGCGGGAGAAGCGCTCCCGGAAGGGCCCGGGAGCATCCCTAGGGATGCGGGACGGGCAGGGACAGCCCGGGATAGCTGGGATAGCCGGGACAGCCCGGGACAGCCAGGATAGCCCGTAACAGCCGGGACGGCTCGGGATAGCCGGAACAGCCCAGGACAGCCGGGACAGCCGGGGTTTCCAGCCGAGGGGAATTCCGAGCTCACGCCACGTCCGCCGTCCGATTCATCTCCTAAAACACACCCCGGGCTTTGATTTTTTTTTTTGTTTTCTTTTGTCTTTTTTTTGTTTGTTTCTTTGGGTTTTGTTTTTTGTTTTTTGGGGTTTTTTTTGTTATTGTTTTTTTTGGGGGGGGGTTGTTGGTTTGGTTTTGGGGGTTTTTTTCGAGGGGATTGTTTGGGGTTTTTTTTTGGGGGGTGGGGGTTCTTTTTTCTGGAGGGGGGAGGTTTGCCTGTTTTCTTTTTCTTTTTTTTTTCTTTTAAAGTTAACCACTTTGTGCTTGGATAGTCATCACTTTTTTTGCTTGGATTCTTTGGTGTTCCTAGTGGGCCCACGAGAGAGCTTCAGAGGGACTTTGTGATAGGATTAGAGGGGAATGGCTTTAAACTAAAAGAGAGTGGGTTTAGATTGGATATTAGGAAGAAATTCCTCCCTGTGAGGGTGGGGAGGCCCTGGCACAGTTTGCCCAGAGAAGCTGTGGCTGCTCTATGGAAGGGTCCAAGGCCAGGTTGGATGGGGCTTGGAGCAACCTGGGCTAGTAGAAGGTGTCCCTGCCCATGGCAGGGGTGGAATGAGATGAGCTTTAAGGTCCCTTCCAAGCCAAACCCTTCTGGGATTCCATCATCAGTCCCATTACCAACAGAAAGCCAAAGCCTTCACATTAAAAGTGCTCCCTCTCAGGGCTGTAGGCACAGCAAAGGGATGGCAGGAGAGATCCACAGAGTGTGTTCCCCTTCCACATTCTGATGGCAAAAGGGCTCCAGTGGTGTTGGTCCCGGCTCCCAGGTGGGATCCCAGCTCTGGGCTGCCCAAGCTGACCTCAGAGGACAAAGCCAGACAACCCTGTGTGTTCCGACAGGCAGCTGGGAAGAACAGGCTGGGGTTTTTTGTAAGAAAGCAAAGAGCAGCTCAGCATCCCAGACTGTGTTTACATTTAAAATATATCTGCTTGTTCAGCAAAATGTTTCTGTTCCTTCTGTGGTCAGTGGAAGTACCACTGCAGACAGGGCTTTACTGGCAAAAATGACAATTCTTGCCAAGGTTGTTTTGCTCAGCCCATCAGTAAGTGCTTGATAACTGATTGCTGCTCTTGGGGGGGGTCAAACATTCCATGGTGAGAGCAGCTGTACCCCAAAGCTGGCACGGCCATTCCCGCAAACTGTACCTCAGCTCTCCTCACTGATGCTACACAAACAAACCCCCAGTGGAAAAGAGAAACAAAACACACACCCCAAACCACTCTTGCCAAGCCTGTGTTCCCATCTGACTCCAGTCTTCATGAAGTCTGGGATAAGCCATAAAAGGTCACCTGATGATGATGTGAAGTCTCTCTGATGGAAATGACACTGGCAGACAAACAATAAGTTTACAGGCTGTGCTTTTTGGGGTGAACATCCACAGAGCTGCCCCTTCGCTCCATGTCCAGCTTTTCAGGAGAAGTAGGACTGGAAACCTGCTTATGAAACACCAGCCTGGCCCTTCTCCACCCAGCCACAGAGAAACACCACATAAACTGCATCCGCCAAAACACTTTTGGTGCAGAACGCGAGGAAACACCACATAACACACACTTTCTACGAGCACATGATTTCCTCAACAGCCCAGTTTCACACCCAATTTCAGCTTCTCTTGTTCCAGCCAGGAACGAGAATCAGAGCATGAGGTAAAAATGCCTCCTGGTTTTATTTGTTTGATTTTGCTCCCCTGCTGCTCTGGGCTCCTCCCTCTCCCTCAGCCTGAGTCACTTTGGTGTCAGCAGGTGCAGTTGCTCAAGGTCTTTAAGGAATTCTACGGATGCAGGACACTGGATACGCCATCAGGCCCTTGAGGACTCTCCACATGCAGAGTGGCCTCTACCCTCCCAAATCTCACTTGATAAACATTGGAACTGGGTGTGTTTCCTCCTCCAGTGAACTGTCCCGTCGGGATGGCTGAAGTCACAGAGCTGCTCCTGTCCCATCTGGAGCTCTGCTCTGACCAGCTCTGCTCAGACAAGAGGAAACGGCCTCAAGTTGCGCCAGGGGAGGTGTAGGTTGGATATTAGGGAACATTTCCTCACTGGAAGAGCAGTCAAGCATTGGAACAGGCTGTCCAGGGCAGTGGTGGAGTCACCATCCCTGGAAATGTTCAAAAAAATGTGTGGACGTGGTGCTCAGGGACATGGGTTGGGGGTGGGCCAGTGCTGGGCTAGTGTTTGGATATGATGTCCTTAGAGTAATTTTCTGACCTTAATCATTCTGTGATGGACCAAGAGCAGTAAAAAAGCCCCAGGTTTGTGACTTCAAGGCCAGCAAACACAACCCAGACTGAGCAGGGGGATAGAAGGGACTGGATATGGCAAGGAACCCACTTCCATCATCCAACTGGACTTGAGTATTTGCCCAGACATGTAATAAATGAAATATAGATTCCAGGAGCACGGAGAGAATCACAAGGACCCCGAATCAGAAGCAAAAGCAGCCACCAAAGAAGTGTCTCCTTTTCTCCACGTCACAGTGGGGAACAGCCAGTTACACCTCAGTTGTTGTGTAAGTGCCTCACATTCCAGCCCAGCCTCACCATGGTGGCGATTTTGGGAAGCCAGACAGGCAGATCATCTCCTCCTGACACATCCACGGTCTTCCTTCCTTTTTCTTGCAGATGGGGGTGAACTGAGAACTGGCTGTGAGAAGCGTTTGTTCAAATATCACCCTCCCATCTGAAAGGGACAGGGCAGGGGGGGCCTGTGAGAGGCTTCAGCACCTCTGCTGTGCTAAACTCCCTCTCCTTGGATGGCACAGTCCCAGGAATCCATGAGAATCATAGAAACATGGAATGTTTGGGTTGGAAGGGACCTCAAAAATCATTTTGTTCAACCCCCTGCCATGGGCAGGGACACCTCCCACCAGCCCAGGTTGCTCCAACCTGGCCTTGGACACTTCCAGGGATCCAGGGACAGCCACAGCTTCTCTGGGCAACCTGTGCCAGGGTCTCCCCACCCTCCCAGCCAACAATTCCTTCCCAATTTCCCATCTCTCCCTGCCCTCTGGCAGTGGGAAGCCATTCCCTGTGTCCTGTCCCTCCATCCCTTGTCCCCAGTCCCTCTCCAGCTCTCCTGGAGCCCCTTTAGGCCCTGCAAGGGGCTCTCAGCTCTCCCTGGAGCCTTCTCTTCTCCAGAGGAACCCCCCCAGCTCTTTCAACTCACAACACCAGTTCTAAGTCCTCAGACAGTTTCCCCAGCTGGGAGGACTTTCACACAGAAAGGTGAAGTGACTTCAACAAGACGGTTGCACAGGAAATCAGTGGGAGAACTGATACAAAAATTCCCTGTTCCCATCCTGGAGGAAAGGGGTTCTTTGGTGGGAACCTCCTTTCCCACGGGGTTGCTCAAACAGCAGCTCTGCAGTCCTGTCTGAGCTGGAAGTCCTGACTGTGCTTCCAGGCTCCGCGGGTGCATTTTAGAGCTCAGGGACCAGCTGGAATTGTGCAGAGCACTGGAGGGGGCTCCGAGGAGGTTCATGGTGCTGGGATGGTGGAAAAAAGAACAGAGCTCAAAATGGAAAAAAAAAAAAAAGAAAAG
>VXAY01005155.1:282731-321019 GCA_013399855.1 Oxyruncus cristatus
CTCCCGGGAGAGGCTCGCCTGGAAACCTGGGGCCTCACCTAGAGGCCAAAGGGATGCTTCTTCACTGCTGGAATCAGCCACAGACTTTGGGTTTGGAACACCTTTTTACCCTACTTTTATGGGTTTTGCACAAGCACCTGAGCATGTTCCCACTCCTGACCCAGCTGCTGAAATCCCAGGGGACAAGAGAGAGTGTCCTCAGGGCAGTCAGCTTGGACTTCTTGCACTGGGAGAAGGGGTACAGACACCTTCCAGCATGTGTCATCCTTCCTTTCCCTTCCCTTCCCTTCCCTTCCCTTCCCTTCCCTTCCCTGCCCTGCCCTGCCCTGCCCCTCCCCTTCCTTTCCCCTGTCCTGCCCTTCCTCAGCCTTCTCTGACTTGCCTTGTCCTGCCCTGTCTTCCTTCCCTCCCCTCCCCTCCCCATTGGTTTTCTGAATTTTGCCCTGCATTAAAATACATTTACTTCAAAGGGCACANTCCTTCCCTACCCTTCCCTTCCCAACCCTTCCCTTCCCAAACCTTCCCAAACCTTCCCAAACCTTCTCTTCCCAAACCTTCCCAAACCTTCCCTTCCCAAACCTTCCCAAACCTTCTCTTCCCAAACCTTCTCTTCTCAAACCTTCCCAAACCTTCCCTTCCCAAACCTTCCCAAACCTTCTCTTCCCAAACCTTCCCTTCCCAAACCTTCCCAAAGCTTCCCTTCCCAAACCTTCCCAAACCTTCCCTTCCCTATTAATTCTAGAATCATATCCAGCATCCCTGGGGACCCAGAGGCAGCTTCCAAGGGGTTTGTGAGATGTAACTAAGAAAATCAAACAGACAGCACCTGGAAGCTTCAATTCCCTATGGAAATGACTGTACCCTCTGTAGAAAAATGTAGGATTTAGACATAAAAAAGAAAAAAAAAAGCTTGGAAACGACTGACATTGACCCAAGGAGGGTAAACACCTCCAAACCCACATCAACACTCCCGGAACAAGGAATTAGGGAGCAGGTTCCCATCCAGCAGGACGGGGGTCTACACAGAGTGAGCGTGAATTTGAAATTAAATAAGCATTTTACCATATATTTCAACTTGCATGGCCACACACAGGTGTCGTCTCCTCTCAGAAACAGGACCAAAATAAAATTGCATTTTGCTCTCGGGAAGTTAAATGGTCCCAGATTGCCCTCAGGGTGTCTCCTGGAGTGGGGGGTTCAATCCTACCTGCGAGAGCTCCCACGTGCCTCTGGAAATTGCTCATCTCAAGCATCCTAAATGTCTGTTCCTAAAAGCAGCCACTGATCCCTGAGCCATCTCCTGTTTGCCAGGACCATATGTGTGTGTGTGTATATATATATATATAAATTCCACAGTATTTGTCAGCCTTTAAGCCAAAAGATGCCACAGAAATAGCTGCCAAAATTCAGTTGTTCTGCCCCAAACCTTTTTTGTCCTTAATTTTGACCCTGACAACACTCCTCAAGTAATCCCAGTAATTCCTGACTGTGAAATTATCATCTGTCCCGTGCAAATATTCATTTCCCTTTAAAATACGGTACAAATATGCCTTAAATATGGCAAAGATTCCCCTCACCAGGAGTTCCCGAGCGGGGACAAACACTGCCCAGGATCCTCCAGGAGACAGGGAATAGAATCCATGTGCATCCACTAGCAGGGAGATGGAGCTTCCCAGCACCAAGCAGGAAACGAAGCCAGAAAAAGGTGGTGGAGGTGTCCAAGGAAGGACCGGACGTGGCCCTCGGTGCTCCGGGCTCGGGGACAAGGGGGTGTTTGGTCAAAGGTTGGGCTCGATGACCTTGGAGGTCTTTTCCAACCTTGATGATTCTGGGATTCTAAAGGAAAGTAATAACTAACAAAAGCATAAATATCTATATATATATATATAAGGTATAGAGTTTAAAGTGTAAATAAAATACTCAAAGGGTGGAGGAAAAAACCCTCACACGCCCCGGAGAAAGACTCTGTGGGAAGAAAGCACAGGGGTTCACTCCACCAGTCAATCCCTTCACTCCCAGGTTACTCCAGTGCAACCCAGGCACGAGTTACACCCCAAATTTGGGTGTCCATGGATCAGGGGTGTCCATGGATCAGGGGTGTAAATGGATCAGGAGTGTCCATGGATCAGGGATGCCCACAGTCAGGGATATCCATGGATCAGGAGGGTCCATGTATCCGGGATGTCTACAGTCAGGGATATCCATGGATCAGGAGTGTCCATGGATCCGGGATGTCTACAGTCAGGGATATCCATAGATCAGTAGTGTCCATGGATCCGGGGTGTTCATGGATCAGGGGTGTTCATGGATCGGGGGTGTCCATAAATCAGAGGTGTCCATGGGTAAAGGATGTCCATGGATCAGGAATGTCCATGGATCAGGAGTGTGCATGGGACATGGGTGTCCATAGATCAGGGGTGTCCATGGATCAGGGGTGTCCATGGATCAAGGGTGTTCATGGATCAGGAGCATCCATGGATCAGGGATGTCCACAGTCAGGGATATCCATAGATCAGGGGCGTAGACAGATCAGAGGTGTCCATGGATCAGGGGTGTCCATGGATCAGGGATTTCCGTGGATCAGGGATTTCCATGGATCAGGGATGCCCACAGCTGTTGGGAAGAGCAGTGTGGTCCATCCCTGAGCCAGCACAGGGAATGTGGTGCCACACGGGCTCTTGGACCCCACAGGAACTCACCCTGGCCAGGTGAGTCGGGGTATGTGGGATCCATTCTCTGGGAGCACAAGGGGATCTGAGTTCTGGGATGAGCTCCAGGTTTTTAATCACACATCCCCAGCCACCAACACTTGGATGTGGATATTGCACTGGCAGGGTGTGTGCCTGGGTGTGCCTCAGGAGATCCCCATGAGCTGCACGTCAGGGGTGACCACCAGGATTAACCCAAGTGCTGCCAGGACTTGGATTGAGAGGAAACGGAGAGGAGGGGCCTTGATTTGGAGCCGTGTGAGGACACTGAGGGCACTTGGTGTGTTCAGCTGGAGCAGAGGAGGCTGAGGGGAGACCTCAGTGCAGTTCCAACTGCCTGGGCAGGGGCAGAGGAGGGGCAGGACTGAGCTCTGCTCTGGGGGGAGCAGGGACAGGCCCCAGGGAAGGGCTGGAGCTGTGTCAGGGCAGGCTCAGGTTGGATCTCAGGGAAAGGTTCTTCCCCCAGAGGCTGGTTGGGCACTGACCAGGCTCCCCAGGGCAGTGGGCACAGCCCCAAGACTGCCAGAGCTCCAGGAGGCTTTGGCTGCTCCTCTGGGGCACAGGGGGGGACTCTTGGGGCTGGGGCTGTGCAGGGCTGAGGGTTGGACTGGATGGTCCTTGGGGGTCCCTTCCAGCTCAGCATATCCTGGGATTCTGTGCAAACCCCAAGCAAAGCTGCTCCTTCCACCCCTCCAGGGCAGTGAATCCACAGCCCCACCCTGGAGCAGAGGCAGAGCAGGAGGTGGCAGCTGTGGCAGCGTGCCCTGCTTGGAGCCCTGGCACTGGCTCTCACTGCTCCTGTCACCCTCAGCTCTCAGCTTTCCCTGCCCAACGTCCCTCCCTGGCAGGGAGCAGAGGGGGGATTCCGGGAACGGCCCCACCATCACAGGGTTTGTTCGTTTGCTGCAGCTGAACTGACAGGTTGGGTTCCTGTTTTAAATATTCCCCCGGGGCCACCCAGACTCCTTCAGTGTCGTTGGGGTGGACACACAAACACAGGAAAGTTCTCCCAACAATTTGCCCATTCATTTTTCACTGGAGCGATTCTGAGGGTGAGTTTGGCCCCAGATTCTTGGGGGTGTTTAAATAGGACAGGTTTTGCTGCACATGGCCACGGAAGAAGTAAAGTAATGAATAACAAGAGAAAAACTGAATAAATCATCCTTGTTACCAGATTAATCCCAAAGTGCAGTTTGAAATGGGGCTGTATCATGAGGTGGGTCAGCACAAGGCCTGGATGGGGCTGGGAAATGCCAATTCTTACTTTTTCTAGGGACAGAACACTCCTATATCCCCCAAAACTGCCTCTCTGGTTGGACCTAGGGATAAACACACAGCTTTTAATACAGTTCTCCCAAATCCAATAAATTGAGCAGCAATTAGAAACTCCTCAGTCTCCTAAGACAGTGGTATCAGCAGTGCCTGTTTGGACTGGAATCCACAAATCCTCCAGTTCTGTGAAGCCAAGGTAATAACACACCAGTGAATTTCCTTGGAAGAATTATTTCCCATGATGAGAGTTCGACCAGAAGCTTCTGCTGCTCTTTGCATTAATTACATCAAATTCTCTCCCTTCTGCTTCTCACTTGCAGCATTTTGCCAGCTCGGATTGTCGGAAATAGCCACAGAAAACCAAAATAGTTTTATTAGTGGACTCTGTCCCTTCACCAAACGTCCTCAGGAGTTTTGCATTAGTGACCAAACCCACCAGTACCTGGGGTAGGGACACGAGGGGCTGTTTTTGGCCACTAAGAGCAGCATCTTTTGATGGAAGCTCAAGGGAGCAGCCTAAACACACCATAAAGGTGGGGGGGATGCATTATTCAGGCAAAACCCATAATTTTATAGTTAAGAGTCATCTGAGAGGTTTGTTTATTTTTTTTTTTTCATTTATAAAGCAAGGATTTCAGTTCTTTGATGTATAAGGAAATGCACTCAGCACAGCTTCTCCAAATTTGCAGCATTTGTTCTGTGAGGGTGGAAATATGCAGTCACTGAATAATAATGTCAGAAGTGGTGCAAAGCTGCTTCCTGCAGCAAGTTTGTCTCTGTCCTAAGCAACCTCACAGCAGAATAATGGCTCTGAAATACTCTGTGCAAAGGGAAAATTCAATAAAGTCTTAAACTGCACTAGGCAAAATAGAATTAAGGAAAATTGTGAAGGCTGCTGTGCCCAACCAACGTGGTCTCCTACATTGCACTGGTGCATGATGGACCATCTCTGAAGCAGAGTTATGAGCAAGGATTAACAATCTCTTAGAATCATGGAATGGTTTGAGTTGGAAGGGACCTCAAAGCTCATCCAGTCCCACCCCCTGCCGTGGGCAGGGACACCTTCCACCAGCCGAGGTTGCTCCAAGCCCCATCCAACCTGGCCTTGGACACTTCCAGGGATGGGGCAGCCACAGCTTCTCTGGGCAACCTGTGCCAGGGCCTCCCCACCCTCACTTTCTTCCTAATATCCCATCTAAACCTACTCTCTCTCAATTTAAACCCGTTCCCCCTTGTCCTGTCACTCCAGGCCCCTGTAAATAGTCTCTTCACCTCTTTCCTGTAAGTTCCTTTCAGGTCCTGGAAGGCCACAATTAGGTCACCCCAGGGTGAACAATCCCAACTCTCCCAGCAGAGCTGCTCCAGCCCTCAGATCATCTCGGAGCCTCCTCTGGACTGGCTCCAGCAGCTCCATGTCCTCGTGAGGTTGGACCACAGAGCTGGAGGCAGCTCTGCAGGTGGGGCCTCATCTGAGGGGGCAGAGGGGCAGAATCCCCCCCCTCTCCTGCTGCCCTGCTGAGGAAATGTCCTCAAGTTGTGCCAGGGGAGGTTCATGTCAGATATTAGGAAAAATTTCTCCATGGAAAGGGTTGTCAAGCACAGGCACAGGCTCTGGCCCAGGGAGGTGGTGGAGTCACCATCCCGGGAAGGGGTCGGAACACGTGTGCATGCGGCACATGGTTTAGAGGGGAACACGGTTGGTGGTTGACCTGGATGATCTTAGAGGGCTTTTCCAACCTTAAGAACTCGGGGATTCTCTTTGCTGGTGCCTTGAATTCGCCAGGGGCTGAGGTGACAGGGCAGGCACAGCAGAGTGTGGCAGCAGTTCCCACTTGCCTGTCGAAAACTTTGTGGCTCCTTGGTAGTTCGAACACCCCCAAGCCCCCCAGCAGTTCCTCCTTGTCTGGCATCTCCTCCTGCTCCTCCAAAGCACAAAGGAAGCCTTTGAAATCCAGAGCAGAAGGGGCTGAGGGGGTTTAACCCAGCACACCTTTCCCCAATCTGCTGTTCTTGGCAGCACGAGCTGCTAAGCTATTGCTAATAAAAATATATTAATGCCTGTCCTCTGCACTTGCTTCCTGCCTGGAATTTCTCTCACCCAACTTCGGGTTTCTACAAAGCAAATACCTTCACGCCTCCTTTTATGGAGGAAGTCCTAGAGTTGATTCACTTGGTTGCAAGATACACATCTAAAGTAGGTGAATCATGTCCTGGAACATTTTTTTTCCCCTCTGCTGACTGCAAAGGGAGAGTGGATGAATTCTCAGCTGGAGAGAGATGAGAGGAGTCCCAACCCTGCTCTCACACTGCCCCGAAACTCTGGTCCCGTGCTCTCAACAGGGTGTGTGGAGGTGAGGGCATGAGGGTGCATTATTTTACCACCATCACACCACAAGAAATGTCACCTGACCACCCTCACTGTGGTTATTTATGTTATTCATACCTTTGGTACATCATTCACTCATGAACATCATACCGGAAAAAAAAAAATAAAACAAAAAACAGATATATTAAACAAGGAAATTCATCGTCAAAAAGACCCTTCCAAGTGCAATGTGGCAGCTTAGAAAATGAGGGAATTAAGACTTCAGGTCACATGCAAAAATAAGTTCAAACAAGCACGCGTGAAACGGAGGTGTCAAGGGCCCCTCACACTCTGAGCAATCATTGCAGCAAATCTCAAAATCACAGGAAATCCTAAATCACCCCCGCAGTGTTTGTGGCTCCAGCAGCTGAGCTGCCACGCCTGGTCAGTCCAAGGTCTGTTCTCCAGGGGTGGCCAGAAGGCTCTGCCATTCAGCTGCACCCCAGAAGACGCAGCAAGGGAGGAGAAGGACAGGCCTTATCCACTGGTTGGTGGAACTTCATCAGTGTCATGATGAAAACCCCAAAAAAGAGTTTGCAAAAAGACAGGAAAATAGCTCCGAAGTGCTCGGGACACTTGGAAGTCTTTGTGCAACCGGGAATTAGTTGACATGGCCAAGCAGCCAAGACCTACAACCTAACTGGGGCTGGAGGTGAAGGTCAAGCTCCACTGAACCCCTCTGAGCTGTGGAGGGGCTACTCTGGCACTCACAGGTGGATCTGACCCCTCTGAGAACGGCTGCTCCTCCCAGAGCAGCACCAGGGACCGGGCAGGACCACTCCAGTTCACACAAGAGTTGACTGAAGCCCTTCCAAACTTAACTTGGACAACTGTAATGCAAACAGTCCACAAGGAAGATCCCAGCTCTCTTAAAGCAACTGTTTATTGGGGGTTTTAGGCTGTCCATCCTGTAAAAAACATGGCCTTGCATCTTGTTAAGGGTTGAAGGAGTTTTCACAACCACCAGCGCAGCCCCTGAGAAACTTACTTTGCATGAGAAGTTATTTTCCCCTGGTTTTTATTTTTTTCCCTGCTGTCCTATTTCTCTCTGCCGCATTCGGGGTCACAGAAGCGGCTGAAAGAATGTGATGAATCTGCCACAGAGATGGTGTGGGGATTTATTCCTGAACAAACGCGACGTGGCAACAGTCTAGGAAATGAGAATGGAGATCTCTGGGAATGCAGGGAACGGCACCGAAACTCCATAAAACTGAGACACAGCCCTTGGCATGGGGGTGACCTGGACTCCTGACCAACCAGTACACGCCAGTACACACCAGTACACACCAGTCCTGCAAGCCACCACCCCCGGGGCAAAGGAAAGGACTAAAGGCAGGGGCTGCTCTGCCTCCAGAGCCTCCTGCTCTGAGCAGGTTCTGGGAGGGGAGGGTGGGGAAGGGTCACCTGGGTTTATACCCACAGCAAGGATGCTGCAGATCGTTTGTGTGTGTGTGTGTGTGTGTGTGTGTGTGTGCACAGATGAGTTATTTCATGGGTTTGGCTGCTGTGCCTTGGGATGCAATTAAGATCTTTCCCATTTTTTAATGTGAAAACTGAAACCAGGAGGAAGAACCTGCCTTGAGTTAATTTGCTGTTTAAGGTGTTCAGCTACAAAGAGGGAAGCTCAGATGAGACCTGGTTTTCTCCATCCAGGTGAGTCTCCTAATAAATTGGTAGGTCTGGGATGGATCATAACCCACATCAGGACCTGGATCTGTGTTATGTAAACAATTAGTTATTAGCTGGAGAAAGAATCCACTGGGGTTTTCCATGTGTTGAAACAAGGCCGTCCCACACGCAGGACCAGCTAAGCCTGACTCTGCAGGGGACTCCCTGGGAACCTCTGTCATGGATTTCTTTCCAGATCCGAGAATATCGTGGTCAGAATTGGATTATTCGGGCACAAAGTCTGTGTGGGTCCCAATTTTCTTGTTCTCTGAGGAGAGCCCAGCCCTGTTCCTGCTCCGTGCCCGTGAACAGCTCACGTGTCGCAGTGTGGGGACAGGGGAGCTGTGCTGCTCCTCGCCTCACAGAGCACAGTGTCCTGCCCTACATTTTCTCTGTGTAAGAATGCAAACTTCCCAAACTGTGATCGTTTTAAAAATAATTTTATGTTTAGAACTGCTCTAAGTTCGTTCTCCAGCGTAGCTTTGTGTCAGGGGTGTGAAATCAGCCAACGGATTATCTTTGCTTGTTCTGTTGAACAGAGAAAGAAATTAAATACTCTGTAGTCCTCTTTTCCTCTAAACCTCTTCTGTCATATGAGGTAAGAAGGACAAATCTGGATGCTTTGTTTCGGTTTAGACTTTCAGTGGAAAGATAGAAAAGCATTTTCTGCATCTGTGCCAAAGGCAAATCTTGGTCCTCACAGCACTGGGTGATGCTTCACCCATTTGCTGCTACAGCAGCTCTTGTGAGCTCAAGGCTGGTGTATCTGGTGTACCCACACCCATCCTGAGCAGTTTGGAGGATGAAGCTTTTAAAACCTATCAGGTTTCCCATTATAACTCCCCTAAACAGCACTACCCAAATGAAAGAGCTGCAGCCCCTTAGAGACCCCAACAGAGGAAAAAAAACAGCAAAGCTTAAATTCAAAATCAAAGCTTCAAGCTCAGGGGGGCTGGAGGAGAAACACAGAGAGGCAGAGCTGCCTGAAAAAGTGTGTTTGAGCTGTCAGGCCCAGATGGTGGCAAATAAAAGGGTCCATTTCTGGGAGGATGTTTCTGATGATTTATTTCTGGATGCAGGGAGACAGGACAGGCACACAGAGCATTTCAAGGGCTGCTGTAAATCAGGTTGTCATTTTTCCTGTCTTCCAAAGAGAATCCCAGAGAGGTTAATTTAAACAGGGAAGTATCTTTCCCACTCTCTCCATTCCCCCTCTGGCTCTGTGGCAGCAGCTGTGTTAGTGCTTCCCTGCAAGGCAGGAGAACAGCAAAAGCTCCTGCTGGAGCTCAGCCAAGCTCTGTGCTGGGTATCAGCAGAAGATGGGGGAAATCTTGGAGCTTTAGGTGATGTCCAGATGTTTCTGCATCTGCTTTGGCATCTTTGCCTGGCTTTGTGTGTGCACTCAGACGTGCTCTGAGCTGCTGAGTCCTGCAGATGCCTAAATTTGACCAGATGCTGTGGAGCACCTAAAATACCCCTGGGTGCTCAGGTTCAGGCACCCATCCTGCTCAGAAACGCCCCAAGTTTTGGGCCTGGGCTCTCAGCTCAGGTCTAATCTACATCCTGATCCAAAGGGGAGGTTTGAACACCACCCACCATGCACGAGCAGCCCCCAAATTCAGCGGGGAGCACTAAAGCTGCTCCCTGCTCTGAGAGGAGCTGTGTGTGAGAACCTCCCCTCCTTCCCAGGGTGAGATTTATGGTGTTCTCTGCATAGAAACAGAATGTTAAGGGGTTGGAATGGACCCTAAAGATCTCATCCCAACCCCCTCTGCCATGGGCAGGGACATCTCCCGCCAGCCCAGGTTGCTCAAGGCTTTATCCAACCTGGCCTTGGACTCTTCCAGGGATGGGGTAGCCACAGCTTTTCTGGGCAACCTGTGCCAGTGTCTGACAATCTTGGACCAGAGGTCTGCTGTTTCCCTGCTCTCCTCACCTCCCAGGAGGAAAGGTGGGAGACATCCCGTTTTGGTGGAGGCTGATGTACAAGGTTGTGCCAAAACATGGCCATGACCATCCTGGCCACTTCTGGGGGCTCTATTAGGCCATTTTACCCACACAGAGAGTCCATGGCAGGCAGGGCAACCAAATATCACCCTCCCAGGCCATCCCAGGAGCCGCCAGCCCAACCCAGGCCCATCTCCACGAGCTCAGAGGAGCACAGGACAAAATGGACACAGGTGGAGACCCCAGTTATGGGCTCAGAGGAAGGGACTCCCTGCCTGGCTCCTCCCAGGGCTGTCCCAGGAGAGCTGCAGCCCCAGGGCACAGTTGTGAAACCCTTGAGATGAGTCAAGTGGAGCCCCTGTGGCACTGGGGGTGGGACACAGGAGTCAGGGCAAGGGCATCTGGGGATTGCACAACACTTACAATGGGATGTTTAGGGCAGGAACCACAGCAGGGCAAGGGAGGCATCAGGATGGTCTGGGGAGGAACATATGTGGTAAAACAGAGGGATGAGGAGATAAAAAGGACCATCCCTGGGTAAACAGTGCTGGTCACTATTCTCATGCAGCTCTGCTCTGTGAGTGCAGCCTGTCCTGTCTTCCATTAAACCTCATTTCTACCTCTTTTCCAGCCTGAGAGACTCTGGTCTGTGTGTCTGTGTGTCTGGGTCTGGGTGTGTGATCATTAGCAAAGATCAAGCTGGACTGGGCAGCAGGTAGTGAAGCTGCTGGGAGCCAGTGGGGTCACTGCAGTTCAGACCACTGGGGAAAAAAAGGGTCCCAGGGGGACTGGGGTGTCCTGGGAGCTGAGGGAGAGGGCACTGTGTGGATGTGCTGGTTTGGGAGGGGGCCGGTACCAGCAACTGGACTTGCTGCACGAATCAATGGCACCAATCAAACATTGGGGTTTCTTTGGTACATTGTGCTTTTAGGATGGAAAAACTGCTTTGGTACTTCTGTCCCACCCATTGCAACCCACAACTCTTGAGAGAGGGACTTAAAAATCACTTCCCCGGTCATCCAGCCAGGAGATCCCAAACCATAATCTCCAGAAAGCTGGACTGTGCCACCAAAAAGTGCTGAGCTTCCCCCCCTGCCTCTGCTTCGCTGTTTAAAAGACCAGCTTGGAATTTTTTTCCTTTTATGTATATTATTTTACAGTTTCAATTCAGCAGAGAAAGCTCCTAAAATTTTCCTTCAAGGGCTTAAATCTGAGTAATTACAGGCTGCAGTCACACAGTATATGCTGGCTGCTGGAGTTCCCTTCACCGCCAGGAAAGCAGGTCAATTATAAGCAATGAACCCACATTACCAGGAGAAAAAGCTGGTTTGAATTCTGGTCAATTAGTGCTAAAACTGTCTTGGAAGGGAAAGGTAAATTGAGCTAATGGAGCTCTGCAGTGAGACCTGCAAATCAGCACTGAGCCCTGACAGAAAAGGCTTAATTTCTGGTATGGCACAAATTAATGATGTTTTGGCAGAAAATCAACTTCAAACCTGCAGGCTGAAGTTACTGAGGTTCCTCTCTTGTCTCTCCTCACCTCCAGCTTTGGGGCTTGAGTGAAAAAACAACCTCACTTAGGGATGTTCTTACGCGCTTTCCCAGCCTGAGGGTCAGGACAAAGCATCAAGAGCTGTGGTGTGTCAGGGCTCCCTGGAATTTTGCCGTTCCCAGGACTGCCACAGCCAGGGAGGAAGAGGAGGAGTAGGAGCAGATTCCTCAGGTGCTCCTTGGAGAGGGCTGGCTCTCAAATGTCCCAGAGACCTGGAGCTGGTAGCTTTGACTCAGGGTTTTGTAATTCGTTTTCTTTAAATCCTCTTTTAAGTGTAGATTTTTGGAAGCAACACAAACTTCAAGGAAAACAGTTTAAAAGAAGTTGTGAGCTTGAAAACTGTGTTTCCTTCAGCTGGTAAATGTGCACATCACCTCCCAGAGGCCACATCAGCAGGAAGGGAGAGCCAGGCATCTCCCGGGTTTCCAGCTCTGGATATTCAGTGATTTGGTGACTCTACCTCAAGGCACACAAAGGTGACCTGCCCTGCCAGGGTTTATTGTCCAACATTAACCAGTGGGATGCAGCAGTACAGCCCAGCCCAGCCCAGAGGGAAGACAGAGAAGGAAAATTGAGTAGGCACTTCCCAGGACATGGAGGAAAAGCAGCAGATGGAAAGCTGAGACTTTACTGTCTCAAACTGATTCCTGCAAAATGTGAACAGAGAGTCCATGGCAGGCAGGGCAACCAAATATCACCCTGCCCAGCCCCTCCCAGGCCATCCCAGGAGCCACCAGCCCAACCCAGGCCCATCTCCACGAGCTCAGAGGAGCACAGGACAAAATGGACACAGGTGGAGACCCCAGTTATGGGCTCAGAGGAAGGGACCCCCTGCCTGGCTCCTCCCAGGGCTGTCCCAGGAGAGCTGCAGCCTCAGGGCACAGTTGTGAAACCCTTGAGATGAGTCAAGTGGAGCCCCTGTGGCACTGGGGGTGGGACACAGGAGTCAGTAGCTCCTCAGAGAATCCTCAAATGTTTCAGCCTGGAAGGGAACTCAAAGCCCATCTCACTCCACGCCCTGCCATGGGCAGGACACCCGTCCCACGCCACAGCAGAGGCAGCAGCAGACACGTGGAGGTGGCTCTCCAGAGGCCATGCACCAATGGCAGGGTCACTGCACAATTATTTCTAATTCCTGACTTGCCCCTGTGAGCCCAGGAAGGGGAACCTCCTTCACAGCACATTGACACAGCAAAGCTGGGGTGGGAAGGCGCCTCAGGCCATCATCTGCTCCAACCCTCTGCAGGGCTTGAGGGTTGCCCAGGACTTGTGTGACCCTGAGGAGCCCCAGGGCTCCCCTGCCCCAGACCTGGCTGGCACTGGGAAAGTCTGAACATCGTGAAGGGCCCTCCACGGACGCGGCCCCATCCCTGCACCGTGGTTTTCACCACACCATGTCCACCGTGTGAGCGTGGCCGTGCCCTCACACACCGTCATCCCCACACTCCTGCAGCCAGGACAGGGCAAGGAAAGCAAGACATGCATGCTGGCTCCAGCACGTCCCAAGGCTGCCCCCAAAGCCACACCAGCACGTGAGAAGGTGCTGCAGTGGCTCAGGGTCCCAGCAAGTGCCCACAGGTCAGGTGCCCAGAGGACCAGCACATCCCACCTCGGCCTCCCCTCAAAGCGCAGCAGGACGGGACCCAGCCATGGACAACCTCAGCAAGTGTGAAACATTAACACCCAGGAGATCAGAGGGGGGTGAGGTGCCACCAGAGGGAGGCGATTCTGCCCCTCTGCCCCTCAGCTGAGACCCCCCTGCAGAGCTGCTCCAGCCCTGGGAACAGCACAGGGAGGACATGGAGCTGCTGGAGAGAGTCCAGAGGAGGCACCGAGAGGATCAGAGGGCTGGAACAGCTCTGCTGGGAGGAAAGGCTGGGAGAGCTGGGATTGTTCAGCCTGGAGAAGTTTCTAGGATGACCCAATTCCAGTATCTGATGGGAGCCTGCAAAAAAGATGGGGAAAGACTTTGGACAAGGGTCTGGAGTGACAGGACAAGGGACGAGGGCTTCAAACTGCCCGAGGGCAGGGTTAGATGGGATACTGGGGAGAAATTGTTCCCTGTGAGGGTGGGGAGGCCCTGGCACAGGTTGGGCAGAGAAGCTGTGGCTGCCCCTGGATCCCTGGAAGTGTCCAAGGCCAGGTTGGACGGGACTTGGAGCAACCTGGGCTGGTGGAGATGACGTGGAATGAGATGAGCCTGAGGTTTCCTTCCATCCCAAACCTCTCCATGACTCTGTGGCTCTGTGATCATGAACTGGTCTGACAGAAGCCATGGCCAGGTCACTGCAGCTCATGGATTTACATAAAGCTGATTAAGAAAGAAAGGAATCAAGGAGCAAAGCTCTGCCTGCACACAATGTGCCAACACAGAGGTTAGAAAAGATTCGTCCCATCTCCCTTCTCCCTGGATTTTGCTTGGTTTAACCCCAGCACAGAGTGGGGATTGTGAGAGCCCGGGAACACTCTGAGGTTGCTGGCAGCCACTTTTATTGGCCTGCTCGCTCTTCCAGCTTTTCTTACAGATCTCAGGAGCAAACCGACTGCAGCTCAGACACACTGAGACCGAGCCATCCCTGCAGCTCAGACACACACAGACCGAGCCATCCCTGAGCCCCACACTGGGCTGTTTACCGACAAACCCTACAATAACACCCCCGACAAACCCTACAATAACACCCCCATGGCTGCAAGACTTGACACCTTTTTTTTCTTTTTTTTTTTTTTCCTTCTGTGACCTTAAACAGCACCAGCACCTCAGAAGTGCCTCAGGTGACCCTGGGCTTATCTCAGCACTCCCCTAATCTCCTGGCTGGAGCTGCAGGACCTCCCAGGAATCTCCCAGCTCTGCAGGCACCTCCCCCAGTCCCAGGCAGCAGCACTTCAAAGGCAGGTGCAAAGCAGAGCATAATAGTGACAGAAAGGGGGAAAAAAAGCTTCCTCACCAGGCAGTGTTTGACTTGCACATGTAGGACTGTTTCTTAAGCAGCCTCTCTTTTTTTCCTCCATCTCACAGAACAGATCTGTGTCTAGTTTTATTAATAATAGACGTGGCTGTCTCTTTTTTAAATGTTATGAAAAATCCACTCAAAGATTTTCCTTGGCAATGGATTCCGGGGCTTAATTATGCACTGTGTTAACAGGCTCAGTGTTTTTAAATGTAAGATCTATCTGTTGGAGGCCACATGCTCTTGCACTTTCCAAGTAGATTAAATAACAAGCCCAGTGCATCCTCTCTACCTTTGCAGCGTGTTTTTGGTATTGATCGAGGTGTATTGGATTCATTGTCACTGTGAGGCATCTTCAAAGTGAGTCACCCCTTGGAAATGCTGCACTGATTTATAGAAATCCTTCACACCCATCTCAATTAATGCCAGCAATCCCCAAACCGGCTGTTGCTCCCCACTCGTCTCAGGAATGTTTCCTGCGGAGTTGGGGGGGTGAAAAAATTGAGTTTGTGCACTGACATTGTTCAAACAAATCCTTTCCACTGTTGTTGTGCTCCCCCAATCAGCAGATGACAAAATGCTTCCAGCACAACCTTGTCACCCCAGGGCTGCCCATGTCCAACCTCCAGACAAGGTTTACTGGCCGTGGGAGCTGGAAGAAACACATGCAGTGGGTTTTACACTGTCAAAGGACAGTCACAGGGACAGGTTTCCTGGCAGCCTCTCCCCCATGATGGAACACCCAAATTTGCTCATTAGCTTGCCCAGAGAAGCTGTGGCTGCCCCTGGATCCCTGGAAGTGTCTAAGGCCAGGTTTGACGGGGCTTGGAGCAGCCTGGGCTGGTGGAAGGTGTCCCTGCCCAGGGCAGGGGGTGGAATGAGATGAGCTTTGAGGTCCCTCACAACCCAAAAAATTCTATGATTCCCCATCCCCACAATACAACAACCAGATCTAATACTGATGAATCACAGAATCACAGAGTCCTTGAGGCTGGAAAAACCCTCCCAGCCCATGGATCCCCCCTGTGCCCGAAGCCCACCTTGTCCCCCAGCCCAGAGCACTGAGTGCCACGGCCAGGCCTTCCTTGGGCACCTCCAGGGCTGGGCACTCCAAACCTCCCTGGGCAGCCCCTGCCAAGGCCTGAGCACCCTTTCCAGGGAGAAATTCCTCCTCTTGGCCAACCTGCCCCTCCCCTGGCCCAGCTGGAGGCCGTTCCCTCTCCTCCTGTCCCTGTTCCCTGGCAGCAGAGCCCGNCCCCCCCAGCTCCCTCAGCTGCTCCTGCTGCTCCAGCCCCTTCCCAGCTCCGTTCCCTTCCCTGCACACGCTCCAGCCCCTCCATGCCCTTCCTGAACTGAGGGGCCATGAAGATTAAACATGTCACAGATTGCAGATTCATGTCTTTAAATGCCACCTGTTGACTTCACCTGTCCATGCCCAGGTCCATATGAGCCTCCTGGTTTAAATATTCACACTGGAGAGACTGTATTTTTTTTTTTCTGTACCCAGAACACACATGAAAATGAACCTCCCCACCTCACTGCTGGGAGATGCTGGTTACTCAATGATTAACATCATTAAGTAACCAGCATCCTTAATTTTGCTTCTGTGGTAATAAGGATAAAAATAATAAAAGAAGTAGGAAAACAACCCAGAAAAAAATAAGGATATTTTGTTTATCTGCATCAACGTAAATTGGAAAACATTGCTGTTAAAACTTGGGTATCTTTTTGAGTTTAAGAGTTATATCATCTTCCAGATTAAATGGTCATATGGGTTTACAGCAAACCCAAAACATTAAACATGCTAATTAGCTCCTTGTCTGGGAGAAGATGTATTTTTTCCTATAAGCACCATTAGAATTGAGAATAATCAAATAATATAATTGCTTCTATGGCTACAGGATCGAGCTCAAGTCTGAACTATAACTCAAAATAACAACGTGTTCTTGAGATATATCTTGTTGAAAGGAAAATGTTTCAGGAGCTGAGAGCTCCCATGTTACATCACCTCCTTTTCCACTTTAGGAATTTCACTGTGTGATCCCATGTTGGTTTAACACACACTTGAAGGGTCACACGGAGGCAAATCCACCCCTTGCACTTCTCATTACACTGTTTAAATTTACTGAAGGTGACTCAAGATCACTTCAAAAGCTGTGGCGCTTCATTTCTCCGAGACTCAAATATTGAAATGCATTGAAGATGCCATTCCTGGGCCTCCATCAGCTTCAGTGTCCCCAGGCCCCCATCAGTCCTCCTTGAAAGCCCATCTAGGCTTGGGTTTGAAAGCCCATGGGTTTGACAACCCACCTGGGTTATCAAACCTCAGGTTTGGAACCGGATGATCTTTAGAGTTTCCAACTCCTGGGAGGTTGGAACTAGATGGACTTTGGGGTTTCCAGCTCATAGGAAACCCCTGTGAGTTCCAACCCCTGTGAGTTCCAACCCCTGTGAGTTGCAACCCCTGTGAGTTCCACCCCCTCTTAGGAAATCCTATGGGGTTTGGAACCAGATGATCTTTAGGGTTTCCAGCTCATGGGAGTTTGGAACTAGATCTTTAAGGTCCCTCCAACCCAAACCATTCTATGATTCTATGACATGAAACATATATTCATAAGGAAACCTTTCTCCTCTGAACCTGACAGCCTAGAGATGTCCCCCTGCACATTTTAATTACTGCTTTCCTAAAATCTTCAAGGAATAATGGAGCCCTTGAACAAGAGCGAATTGTTCTGGTGCAAAATCCATGGATAGACAGAGGATTGTCTCGTTCAAACGCACGTGGAAACGCTTTGCAGAACATCCTTGAAAAAAATCCAAGAGAGAAACAATATATCACAAAGCACAATGTATTCCTGAGCATGCTGGGGATAAAGGGCAATTGCTGTGCTGTTGTTAGTTTTTCAAATACATGCCAGTGTATTTAAGTGATTATGGATGAAAGACAATAAAATATGAAGAATGACATTTGAAAAAGAAGCCTGCCTTTGTCTGCTGGCTCTGTCTGGGGATTCTTTGGATAGGATTGCTTTTGTTCTTTTGGGATATATATCTTATGGACCATAACAACACTTTGCTAACAAATAAATGCTTCAGCCTGAATCTTCTGAATGGATTTCATTCGAAAACTGGAGCATGTGAACAGCCCAGTGTCAGCCTAGAAAAACCTGAAGGACTTTCAAGTGAAATTCCTCCCTGTGAGGGTGGGGAGGCCCTGGCACAGGTTGCCCAGAGAAGCTGTGGCTGCCCCATCCCTGGAATTGTCCAAGGCCAGGTTGGATAGGGCTTGGAGCAACCTGGGCTAGTGGAAGGTGTCCCTGCCCATGGCAGGGGGTGAAACTGGATGGGCTTTAAGGTCCCTTCCAACCCAAACAATCCTGGGATTCCATGATTCTGGAGCCCCTCTGCTCTGGAGCCAGGCTGGGGGGAGAGAGCTGGGGGGGTTCCCCTGGAGAAGAGAAGGCTCCAGGGAGAGCTGAGAGCCCCTTGCAGGGCCTAAAGGGGCTCCAGGAGAGCTGGAGAGGGACTGGGGACAAGGCATGGAGGGACAGGACACAGGGAATGGCTTCCCACTGCCAGAGGGCAGGGAGAGATGGGATATTGGGAAGGGATTGTTGACTGGGAGGGTGGGGAGGCCCTGGCACAGGTTGCCCAGAGAAGCTGTGGCTGCCCCTGGATCCCTGGAAGTGTCAAGGACCAGGTTCCAGAGATGGACTATCCCAACCTGGGCTAGTGGAAGGTGTCCTTGTCCTTGACAGGGGTTGGAACAAGACGATTTTAAGGTCCCTCCCAACCCAACCCGTCCACGAACAAGGCAGGGGAAAGGTTTCACCACACACAAATGCACAACTAAACCTGTGGGTTTGTTCTCTTCCTTGGTGAATCTCCTCAGGAAAACAGAGATCTGGTGAGACTTGAAGGCACTTCTCTGGCTGAGGGCCAAGAACACTGAGATTGCAAATGCTAACATATATTTTGGGATTACTCGGTTTAACTGCTAAGACAAGTTGCCATAATATCATAGGGTTTGTGCTGTAAAATGAAAGCAGAACCTTTCCTTACCTAAAAGGTGGAATTTGGGGTTTCTGAGATGCCCAACATGAAGCCCAGGCAGGACATGCAGCCAGAAAGATCTCACACACGATCTGATCAATTTTGAGGAACATAATCCCTTGGAATTTTTGGGAGTTAATGCTCATTTTAACTTGAAAACCTCTGGGACAACTTTGCACAACAGCTTCCCAAGCAACCCAGTACAGTGTGGAGGGGTGTCTTGGGAATGGGAAGGAAACTAAAAATAGGCCCTCTGGTTACCACAGCAAAGCACCCAAACACGCACAGAAATATTTTAGTGCAAACACAACCTGGATTTCACCTTTTTCTGCCCCATCTCCCAGGTTCGTGACCTGCCAGGGTATGTTACAAGTATTCAGAATTGAAATCCAACGTCTTTTCTCCTCACTGGGCTCCATCCACCTCTTACACCCACTTTGAACCTTGTTTCCTTGCAGCTGCCTGGGGTTTCAACTCACTCAAACAGGACTTTTTGTGGCTCTGAATGAAAAAAAAAAAAAAAATCAACAACTATCTAATTTTGGATCTGTGAAGAGACCTGAGACCTGGGCGTTCCCCAGGAGCCCCAGAGAAGGGACATGAAGAGCTGCCCTCCCCTTTTCACGAACCTCCTCCGCCCTGGGAGCTTGGGAAGCTTTGCAAACACCAAAGAAGTTTCTGGATTCCCCTGTGACCAGGTCATTACTTGCTGTCAGAGCCAGATCAGTAGCCAGGGAGCAATTTCTGAGGGGTGGCGCAAGAGTGGAGCGATGAGTCTGGCTGGACCAGACTTTATCAGAAGAGCAAATCAGCATCTTTGCTGTCCTGCTCCATCTCAAAGACACGTGAGGTACATTTTGTAACCATTTCTGCTGCTCCAGAGGTGAATTCTGCTCTCTCTGAAGGACCAACCTCAGCCAAGCTGCAGAACTGCCTCTTCCGCATCTTGGCCAGGACTTTGCACTTCTGGGGGACGAGCAGCAATGACCCAGCCCCAGAAGCCAAGGCCCAAAAGCCTTGTTTTGGATACAATGTCCTCTCTAGCTCATGCCAAGCACAAAGCATTGAAATCAAGATGACTCTGGGTGAGAGCTGGTTGAGGTTTTACAGATCCTGGAGCCAAGGGCAGAAGGAGCAAGGCTGGAGATTGATGGGAGGCACAACCTCCCTCAGACACTTCTTCAGACAGAGCCCAGAGAATCACAGAAGCATTGAGGCTGGAAAAAGCCAAGCCCAACCATCAACTCAGCACCACCACCATGTTCAGCACTAAACCATGTCCCCAAGTGCCACGTGCACAGGAGGGCAGGGTTTGGTGGAAAGGTGGAGGTCAGAGCAGAGCTGAAGGTCAGAGCTGCACACGTCAAGTTGATTGAGATCCTGGATCCCACCCAAATCCCTGCTGCAAGATGTGTTATACCCACCTACTTATTTTTATTAGAGGGGTTTATTAACACTGACCCAGTGAGAACTGAGTGATGATCTCTAATGCCACAGCCCTACAGACTGCAAGTCACAGGAGCTGCCAACCTGCTCTTAAAAATGTGTGTTCTGGGCAAAACTCTGTAGAAAGGTGCATGGGAGAAATTCAGTAGGATGAAGCACCAAACAACAATCCAAAATGCTGCAAAATCTTACCCCAGAAACTGCTACAAGAACATTTTCAGTGCTTAGTCACTGAGCCTTCACACAGAATTAACACCAGGCCAGGAAAAACACGGTCTTATCCCGGTAAGAAATCATCCCATGTTTTCATGTGCCACCTGCACACAGTGAGCAAATCTACAAGGCCCTAAATATAAACAGACAGCCCTTTCCTGGCTGTTAAAATGAACAACCTCAGCTTGTTCTCTGAGCAAGCCAAAATTACAGCTGCTTGGAGATCAGACACGTTTTAGGGTGGGACACTTTCTGTCCCGTCCCCCCTTCGTTTTACAGTGTTTGTAGTTTTATGAATAAGGCATTGATTGTGCCCAAACCCCAGAGGCATCCACCTTGGAGGGAGAGCTAAAATTAGTGTTAAGTATATTCCTGAAGCTGTCAGGAGGAAAGACAGCTCGTGTGGGATGCTGGAGATCCGGCAGGCAAAACAGCATTCCCAAAAAGGCCAGTCCCGTGCTGCACCCCTGGCTGGAGAGCCCATGGCTCTGCACACACTCCACATACCCACTTCTACGTCCAGCAAACTTGGTTATTCCTGGAAAGCCCAGCAGGGTTGAGCTGTGCCAGCACACACACCCCTGAGCAGGCAGCGTCCAGGAGCAGAGGAAGCTCCGAGGTGCCACCACGTGAGCAAGGACTGTCTTGAATTTCCATTCCAGAAGACCCCAAGTCATTTTAAAGGCAATAAATATGCAGCTGACATCCCTTTTTTATGGAGTAATAGGCAGGTCTGGGTAGACCATGACACTTTTACCAGCACAGGGTCAGGGGAAAAGGAAAAGAAATGTCTTCATTCCAAAGGATATGCATGGAGAGAGAGGCCTGGCTTATGATCCCAGAGGGGTGGGTCAGTCACCTGGCACGGAAAATTCCAGAGCAACTGGATAAGGAAAGCAGAACCTCCCTGACTGCCCTGTCTGGACTGAAATCAGGTGTGTGCATGGGAGTGTAGGTCTGTCCAGCTGGAGCAGAGCAGACTGAGGGCAGAGCTCAGTGGGGGCTGCAGCTCCTCCCGAGGGGCAGCTCCGATCTCTGCTCTGGGGGAGCAGGGACAGGCCCCAGGGAAGGGCTGGAGCTGTGTCAGGGCAGGCTCAGGTTGGATCTCAGGGAAAGGTTCTTCCCCCAGAGGCTGGTTGGGCACTGACCAGGCTCCCCAGGGCAGTGGGCACAGCCCCAAGGCTGCCAGAGCTCCAGGAGGGGTTGGACAACTCTCTGAGGGACAGGGTGGGACTGTTGGGGTGTCTGTGCAGGGCCAGGGGTTGGACTGGATGGTCCTTGTGCGTTCACTCCAATTCAGGACATTCAGTGACTCTGTTCTATGACTCTCTCTATATCCATTCATTAGCATGTTATCTACAGACACCCTGAGCACCCCTCAGTGCCCCGTCAGCGCTGGCAGAGGCAGCACGTCACACACACCCCTCCTTCCCCTTCCCAGCCTGTGCTTACATTTCATCTGGTCTGCTCTGATTCCAAGGTTTAATAAAATGTAATCCCAGCATGTCTCGAATTAATTAATTAGATCTCGTTCCAAGCCATGGTGCCAACTCCTGCAATTCCCCTGGTCCTCAGGCAGAGTCAGGGATGTGCTGCCTCCAGGAGCAGCCACGGACCAACCCTGGTGTGTGAGCCCAGTCACCACACTGCAAAGGGGATTATTCCAAAGCATTTTGATTTTTCTTGTCCGTGATTTCCCCACTGGAACAACTTCTCTATGTTTAAACCGTGACATCATGACATCAGCCCCACTCACAGCCCTCAGCAGCAGAGTGGGAGCCCAGACCTGCAAATTCAGTCTTTATTCGTCAAAATTCATGAGCTGGGATCAACGAGCTACCTGGGACCATCCCAATCCATGTGCTCCAACTACAGCTCATTTGCCTCCTCCTTGTGCTCTGAGCTTCTTTCCCTCTTCAAATCCTCCTCAGTGAAGGATTTTTTTATTCCCCTTTTCAGAAGAAACCATAAAACTATTTTTTTTCCTTCTTCTTTTTCCACCAGGAAGAAGCTGCGGGAATTCAGGAGGAATGGGGATATTTTAACAGGACAAAAAGCTTTATTCCCTGCGCTGATCCTCCCTGATAGATGATTCCCAACAAACACGACATGTCACCGGGTGTTCTGCGGAGCATCCTCACGGTGCTGCGGCTCCACAGCCCTCCCAACATGTTGAGCTGTCTCTGCTCATCTTCTCCCCTGCCACAGCCGAGAGAGGAGCAATCCCAGGTGCTCAGTGGCCTCAGTGACAAGCAGAGCACAAATGAACCAACAGGGACCACAGAACAGGAGATATTTCCCTCTGCATCACTGTCTGCTTTGCACCATCTCCATGCAGTGTAATTAATTCTGATCTCAGAAGAGTCTCATCAGCTTTGCCTGCTGCCAGCGTGCTGGGCAGGGCCCCTGATGAAGTGCAGTTGTTTACAAACACGTGAAAGCGTATTTAAACCCATTGTATCTCGCTCCAGCTGCCCAAGGACTTTTTACTCAGCTCCTGGACTCGGCCCAAACCCGTAAATGACAGATTGCCAAAAAGGACAGAGACGAGGGGTGGAGGAGGGAGGGATGTGAAGTGGCTAGACAACACAGCACATGAATATATTATCCTGCTGCCTCTGGGAACCGAGGTCAAAGCTGGACCGGGCTGAAGAAACACGTTGCGAGAAACACTTGTGAAACTAAAGGTCAGGGAGATAATAAGCTCTAAGTGCATCCAAGCAAGTGTTTGCTGGTGGAGGCAGCTCGGAGTCACGCTGGCTGTGGTTCCCTGTGGTTCCCTGCTGCTCCCAGGGAGCACGACTGTCCCCTCAATTCCCTCTCAGCGAGGGGACAAGGAACTGGGCTGTGTCACAGCACAACAGTGGCTGCTGCTCCCCAGGACACTGTGCTGTGCCCCACCACTCCCACGTTCTTCCCAGGCCAACAGCTTCCCCCCCAGAAAAAGCTGTGTCTTCTGGGGGTGCAGCACCACCCCCTCCCTCAGCTTGACCCCATTCCCAGAGCTTTCCTGCTCTTTCCCTGCTGTGCTGCCCATCCAAGGCCACCGTGTTTGACTCAGAAAACAACCCCGGGCTGCAGGTCTTCAACCTGCAACCTGCTCCTGTGGGATGTGCATTCCTGTGGAAAAGCTGTACACTCCAAAGCAGGGAGCAAACCATCCCATTTTCCACTTAAAAGCCTGTGCTCATCTGTCTCACCTCAGCCAAGTGTCCTTAAAATCCGCCTGCAACATCGGCATCAGATCCTGGATTGAGCTTCTACAAGCCGGTGGCCGATGTCCCTGCCCAGGAACACGACACCTCCTTCTGGAGCTCCAAGAGCTCCATGACAAGTATTTTATTTCCACAAACTTCCCCAAAGTTGGACAAGTGGCATCCCAAAGGAAGGCAAGACTTCCTCAGGAAATGAAGCGACTTCATGAAGGTGGAAAGGGGAAAAGGCAGAGCTGTGAGGGACAGGGGGAACTGGAAGGGAGGGTGGGATTGGGAACCTGCTGATAGTGTTGCTCAGCTGCAAGGGGAGAGGCCCAGCAGCAGCCTCTGGTTCTAAATATTTTGTATTAAGCAGCTCCTGGACAAAGAGCCAGAAAGAAAAATGTGGCCTCCACCTGCACCCACACTACCTGCTTCAGAAAATCTCTGCACACACCTGCATAGGAACACCTACAAACCAAACCAGAGCACACTGGAAGCAGAAATAAAATGAAACCCCATGATTGGATCCGTTCTTACCCCTCAACACACCTTTTAAGTGCTCAGTCACCACATCTGCTCCAGGAACTGCAAACCCCTGGGGCCGTGTCACCTCAGAGGGGCACAAACCCCGTGAGAGCCCCACGGAAAGCAAACCTCCAGCACACCACCAGGCAGCACAGGCACGGGCTGTGTGGTCCCACCCACCTCCCAAACCACTGGAGCCTCTTACCTGTGGAGAAGCTGCTACAGGTTCATCCTCTGACACTTGGAGGAGACTCAGGTGTTCATCCGGTGACCTGGGAAAGGGAGCCTGGGGGAGAAAACAAGAGACCTGAATGGAATGGGGCAGATTTAAAGGTGTCATTATACCCCAGAGACAGTCACACCCCCTCCAAAAATATCCCCCTGATATTTTCTCCTTGCTCCCATCAAGACATCAGGGTTTTTCCTTACTCTCCCTTTCCCTCCTTATCTCCAATCCCTCCTGTCATCAGCTGGGGCATTTTTCTCTGTGCTGTCCTCTTCTCACATGCAATCTGGACTTGAGGGCAAATAATTTTGAAGAATCTCATTGCGAAGAGTTTTCTTTATATGTGAAATAATTCACTTGCAGATATTTAAAGATAAGGCGCAGGAGAGTGGCTGGTGATGGGCTTTGTGGTTCTCCTAAAATCAGACCCCGAATGCAAACTGGGCCCCATCCTGACTTCTTTAGAGCTGGGAAATAAAGCTGAGCATGTACCCAGCCCTGGCCCTGCCCCAGCCTACTGACAGTGAGCTGCTGTGGTCACAGCTGGGGATGGATCATTCACTCCCAACCTCAGGACTGGTGGGGCTAAATTTTAAAAGAAAAGTAAAAATCCCACCAGGTTATGGGAATGTACCCAGGAAAAATCATTTTCAAATGGCTGAGAGTGGTTTAAAGCGGAATCAGAGAATCTCAGAATTGGAAGGGACCTCAAAGCCCATCTCATTCCACCCCCTGCCATGGGCAGGGACACCTTCCACTGGCCCAGGTTGCTCCAAGCCCCGTCCAACCTCGCCTTGGACACTTCCAGGGATGGGCCCATCATCCATAACATGTCCTGGATGCAGGGAAAATAAAGCAGAATGTTGGGCAGCATTAATGGAAGTGTCTGCAGCCCCAGGGGCAGTGGCCTCGTGTGTGAGGACACCACAGGGGTGACAGTAGGTGACATCCCCGTGGTGGCCTGGAGCATCCTCAGTGCAAGTGGAGCAAGAGGAGCCACTGCAGCCTCAAACCAGCAGTGGGTTTAAATGTAATAACAATATAAATATAATAATATATATAACATATACAGCATAATAACAATATAAATGTAATAATACAAATATAATAACAATATAAAATTACAGCTTTGCCATTGTGTGACTCCTTTTAGATGGAGATTCCTGGATATTTTGCCATTACTTCTCATCATCTCCCACGGGTGAGGGAGGGATGAGCCCATTTCCCTGGTGTGGACACTGAGTCAGGGAGGGCTGGACCTTCCCAAACCATGCTGGACAAGGCTGCACTGACACCAGTGCAGAGCCCTCACAGCTCCCAGGATCACCCCCATCCCTCAGCCACACCCATCCATGGTTACTCTTATTGTCTACTTAAATTAATCCTTCTTGTTACACAGGAGGAAATAACTCCAGACAGGTCAGACTCCGAGGATTTAATGGAACTAACACTGTTAGGCCACCCAGCAGTGCTTCATAACATCTCCCCCACCATCCCTTCTGCTGCCAGCAATTAGATGAGATAATTTCAAATCTGTGTCCTTATTAGTGGCTTCTCCTGAAGTGTTTTGGCAGATACAGAGCCAGAATGAAGTTACAGAAACCTCTGCACAATGATATTGCATAAACAAGTGCAACAGCAGGACAGGGCCGAGTGAGAGCACTGAGAATACCTGAAATCGTTGTGAACAAAAAGCTGAAGGCACAGGTGAAGATAAAGGCCCCCCTGGACTAAGAAAAAACCCCTCATTTACATGTTGATCTGGCAACTGCATTAAAACAAAACGCTGTTTTAATTTAACGAGGGTGAAAATCCAAAAAAGTGCTACAAAAGCAGTTTGCCAACCCACAGGGGTTGTGAGTAAATGTTGGTTTTAGCATCAAAACACGGCACCACGGACACAACTCAATTAATGCCCAGAGCACGTGTGAGGAACAAACACCCCACGTCCTGCTCAGGGACTTTGCTGTCCCTTTCTCACATGTGAATTCCCCAAGGGTTCGCAGAGATCTGTAAGGTCCCAGCTCAGCTCTCTGTTGTGTTCTGCACCTGCCCCCACACTGTCCCTAAAACACCAAAACACTCCCTGCTCTCTTATTGCCCACACCTAAAACTCCAAGCCAGTAAGCACAGAGGCAGCTCAGGGGTGCTCAGGGACAAAACAGGGCCCCATGTACCTGCCACCTTCCAGAGGGAAACAAGAGGCATCTGTGCCTCTCTCCTGAGCACTGCTGCCGTGTGTGTGTGCAAATCTGCCAAGCTCAGGCTGATCCACAAAGACCCCATCCCAGGTTATTTGTAAAGAGTCGTCAGTCGGTTTCTGCTGCTTTCTTTTCTTCTTTCTTTCTTTCCCTTTTGTTTCCGACGAGCAGTGAGGGGACACTGAGTGACCCAAATCACCTCCATCTATCTCCAGCTCTTCTCCCCCTTGGTTGTCACCACCCAACATTATAAAGTGCTGAGGCCCTGGCACAGGTTGCCCAGAGAAGCTGTGGCTGCCCCTTCCCTGGAAGTGTCCAAGGCCACGTTGGATGGGGCTTGGAGCAACCTGGGCTGGTGGAAGGTGTCCCTGCCCATAGGAAGGAGGTGGAAGGAGATGGTCTTTAAGGTCCCTTCCCACCCAAAACATTCTGTGATTCTCTGACCCCCTTTCTTGCCTCCCCTTCCTAAAAAGTACAGGAATTAAAGCCAAATTGATGGAGAAAGTGAGGAATGACAGTTCCCCTGGATGGGAGAGGATGAGGAAGGGGCTTTATTGCAAGGAGGGTCCCATCCTCTCGGGTATCTTCAATCAGGAGCTGCAGCCCTACAGGGATGGGTGCCCAGCTCAGCCTGGGCTGGGGCTGGGGACCAGTCCAATGGGACCAAGGGTGATGGTCCCCACAGTGAGCCCCTTGCAGCTGTCCCTTGGTCCCTTGGCTGCCAACACACCGAGTGCTGTACCAGTGATATCACAACATCTGCTTGACATCACGAACGTGCTGCAGGGCCCAGGAGTCTGAGCTGAGATCCACCAGCAGCCCCAGACCGGGTGATTATAAAATCATACAATGTTCTGTCTGGGAAGGGATGCTAAAGCTCATCTTGTTCCACCCCCTGCCATGGACAGGGACACTTTCCATTAGACCAGGTTGTTCAGAGCTCCATCCAACCTGGCCTTCCTGACCCTTCTCCCAAGGGGGAGCTGGAATTAGGGCATGCAACTACCGCAGTTGGGTGATGCTTTGCTTTACTGCTTCCTTCTCCCCAGTGCTTCCTTCTCCTGGCTGCTCCACTCCCTGTGATGTAAACCCCCTGATTGCTCAGGGGAGCCAATCCTCACTCTAATCTGGGCTTTGCTGGCCCAAATTTGGGAGGGCACATGCTGCCTGTGCTGCCACAGGTCGTGACACAGAACAATGTAACTGGCTCAGCTGTGGGACTGAGATCCCTGGTCGCAGGATCCCAGAATGTGCTGAGCTGGAAGGGACTCCCAAGGATCATCCAGTTCATCCCCTGGCCTTGCACAGACACCCCAACAACCCCACCCTGTCCCTCAGAGCTCTGTCCAACCCCTCCTGGAGCTCTGGCAGCCTTGGGGCTGTGCCCACTGCCCTGGGGAGCCTGGGCAGTGCCCAACCAGCCTCTGGGGGAAGAACCTTTCCCTGAGATCCAACCTGCCCCTGCCCTGACACAGTTCCAGCCCTTCCCTGGGGCCTGTCCCTGCTCCCCCCAGAGCAGAGCTCAGTCCTGCCCCTCCTCTGCCCCTGCCCAGGCAGTTGGAACTGCACTGAGGTCTCCCCTCAGTCTCCTCTGCTCCAGCTGAACACACCAAGTGCCCTCAGTGTCCTCACACGGCTCCAAATCCAGGCCCTTCCCCATCTCTTTGCCCTCCTTTGGACACTCTCCCATGGCTCAATCTCTCCCTTCCATCGTGTCCCCCCAAAGTGCCCCCATGTTGAGGTGAGGCCGCCCCAGGGCAGAGCAGAGCGGGACAATCCCCTCCCTGCTGCCCCCAGGACAGGGTTGGCCCTCCTGGCTGCCCGGGCACTGCTGACTCAGGGACAACTGGCACCCACCAGCACCCCCAGGGCCCTTTCCACACCCCTGCTCAGTCCTCCTGGTGACTGACTCAGTGAATCCTGTGTCCATGAGCTCACGTGCAGGATCCTGCCAGCCCTGCCCAGGGAATCAACGCATGGAAAATCTGGCTCCAGCTCAGTGTAGCTCTGTTTCACTTTCTTTACTGCTTGAAAAACATTTGGTGGTTGCTGGAGAGAGCCAGGCCAGACGAACACATTACAGCCCTCCAGAAATAGCACTCCCTGCCTCGCACAGCTCTGCAGCTCAAGAGCTCCCTTTCAGCTCAGCCTGGCCCTGGCCATGGAGCAGCTCCCAGGAAGGCAAAGCAGGGCTGTGGAGCCTCCAGCTTGGGATGCATCACTGCAGGAAGGTTCCATGGCTTTGAAGGCAGGTGAACAAAGCGTGAGTGGGTTTGATCTCCTCTCCCTCCCTGCCAGCTCCTGGGTGTCTCGTGCAGAGTATTTAATGAGCTAATCTGTACCTTGGAGAAGGAGCTGCAACGTCACAGCTCGCTGGAGCACTGGCCTGGCCAGCAGAGCTGTCTGTGAGGACAAGCTTCCCGGGAGCTCTGCTGTGCCAGCACATCACACTCCCTGCCTTCAGGGAAGGTCAGTTTGCAGGACCAACACAGGCTTTTCCCTGGAAGCCACCACTTTGAGCAAAATATGGTGGTTTCTGGTGATAGAGACCATCCTTAATCAGTAAAATAAACAGAATTTAGAGTTTGAGTCGGATTCAGACTGGTGACCATACAATAATAGAAACATAGATGGTTTGGGTTGGAAGGGAACTTAAAGCTCATCTCGTTCTATCCCCTGCCATGGGCAGGGACACCTTCCACCAGCCCAGGTTGCTCCAAGCCCCGTCCAACCTGGACTTGGACACTTCCAGGGATTCCAGGGGCAGCCACAGCTTCTCTGCCCAACCTGTGCCAGGGCCTCCCCACCCTCACAGCCAACAATTCCTTCCTAATATCCCATCTCTCCCTCCCCTCTGGCAGTGGGAAGCCATTCCCTGTGTCCTGTCCCTCCCTCCCTTGTCCCCAGTCCCTCTCCAGCTCTCCTGGAGCCCCTTTAGGCCCTGCAAGGGGCTCTCAGCTCTCCCTGGAGCCTTCTCTTCTCCAGGGGAACCCCCCCAGCTCTCCCAGCCTGGCTCCAGAGCAGAGGGGCTCCAGCCCTGCAGCATCTCCGGGGCCTCCTCTGGACTCTCTCCAGCAGCTCCACGTCCCTGTGCTGTTGTTCCCAGGGCTGGAGCAGCTCTGCAGGGGGGTCTCACCTGAGGGGGCAGAGGGGCAGAATACCCACCTCCCTGCTGCCCACGCTCTGGGATCAGCCCAGGACATGGGGAGCTTTTTCTTTCTTGCTTTCCCTTTTCACTGCTAGAAAACACCTTTTATTTTTTTTGAGAATTCTGTTCAGAGTGTCCCCATCACTCAGAGACAAAGAGAAAAACATGGAATATTGGCATAAGCCTGGTACAGGAGCCCAGTGCCACAGCCCAGGTGTCCAAAGGGCCTCACACAAGGTGTGTGGGGCTAATGTGGGCTCTTCCCTGCTGACATCCCCTGCTCTCTGATTGCTGTTACAGCATCAGTTTGGGTCGTGTTGGGTCAGAGGCTGCTGAGGTCATAACCCTCCTCCATGATTTGTGACTTACTGTGACCTGGTGACACCAGTGCCTTTACTGGCACCCTTATTTAACCTTGCTCTGGGGACACCAAACCCAGCTCTTACAGTCACCCTTTTACCACACTGCTTCAAAGCTCAGGACAGCACAGAGCCCCAAGAAACCCTCTTTTCCCACAAAGGCCTTTTCCACATAATTGATCCAGACATTTTACCTACCGTTCTTGATTCAGGGCTTTGTGTTTTTGGAGGGGTGAAGAGCCTGGAGGCAGCTGTTTGCCTCCTGGTTGGCGAGAAAAAGTAGGTGCTTTGCAACCTGCCAAACACAGTCCCAGCTATATTAAAACTGGGGTGGTTGTTATAGCAACACGTGCACGTGTGTCTGGGTGTGCAGGGAAAACAGACCCGAGCCCAGGTTGTCACGGGCAACACGAGGCATCTTCCCAGTCACACCAAGCTCCCTGTCTTGCCTGGTGTCATCTGAAGGCAGCAGGGGCTGGGAATTATCCTGCTCTCCCAGTGCTGGTGCCAGTTGCTGGCTGGGAGCTCAGCGCCGTCTCGCAGCTGATTCAGCTCCTGGAGAAGAGGGTAATTTTCTTTATCCTGTTTGCTTCCTCCTGCCTTGCAGGCTGCCACAGCACCTTCGCCCAGCTGGGTAAGACAAGCTCATGGCTCCCTCCCAAACAGATGGCTGCAAGGAAGGTCCAAAAATAATCCTGCGAGTTTTGAGCCTGCCTGGCTGATTGGCAGAACCTCCAGAGACCACCAGAAGAAGCAGATGGTCAAGACATGAGATCAGAGCTGGAGACAGGGATGTCAATCAATAGGGTGGAGCACCAGGCGCTGGGATGTGGGACAGAGCAGGCACCAAGCAGTGCCCCAGGACAAGTATCTGAGCAATGAGAGTGGCTGCAAAGTCTGGTTTTAATTTCAAATAAGATAGTAGAAAAACCCCACAGCTTTGTCGTGCTGCAAAGGTCAGCCCTGATATTGCTCCACCCCTGAGAGGGTGTGTTGAGCCTCTGTCAGTCCCCACATCAAACTCTCAGGCACAATATCCAAATAAATAGGGAATAAAATAATAATAAATAGGGAAAGAACAACCAAACAGCCTCTGCAGAAATAAGAGCAGGGCAAAATCCCACCAGTTGTAATGGTGTTATGTAAAACTATTCAGAATATTCTTCTGGTCGTTGGGCTGCCCCCAGGCTGCCCTGGTACCCTGGATCAGAGCACCAAAAAGAAGGCAGCAGCAAAATTACCTCCTTCATCCCTTCACACAGTTTGTTGGCCAAATGTCTCCAGGTGATGCTATTCCACAGCATCCTCTGCACAGGAATGTGGCACAAAAACTCTGGTGTGGTCCAGAAACCCGTTTAGGGTGAGGGGTTTATGCTAAAAGATGTGGTCAAACTACCCCGTGTCCAGCAATCAGCAATGCAGTGTCTGGAGTCTGGAAACACCGATCCCTTTGGAGAAGCTGAAGGAGCCAAACCTGCACTTTTCACTTAAAAAAAAAAAAAAAATAAAAAAGTGGGAGGGAATAAAAAATCTGCAACTAATTGATGGGTGTAAAAGCTGGATTGAAAAGAAATTATCTAGGGAGTGTGTTTTCCTAATGAGGTAGACTGTGGAGAGGACATTTTAGTTGGAGAATTACAAAAAACAAGCTACCAGAGAGAAGAGACACATCTGAGATGGGAACATCTCCCAAGGGCAGTGGTGGCAGGTCCAGAATGGACCCCTGGTGTAGGCAAAGCCAAGCACAGGCTCCTGAAGGAGCAGTAAATCTGACCTAAGCTGCCTCTTCCCCCTCTGATGCCTTCATTTCAGCCCCTTTCCCAGTACATTCCTTCATGGCAAGGCTGATTTTAGCTCCATGCTCTCCCTCCAGCAGGACTTCCCAAACTCTGCATCCTTGGGCACATCAGCAGCTCCGGTAGCAGCAGCTCCTGACCCTGCACTGGCAGGACTTGGCCTGGGCTGCACCAGGTCTCCAAATAGTCCCTTTACTCTTAGAAGAACACAAATCACAGTTTGTAAATCCCTCTTCTGGTGAGAACCTCATGTGATTCAGCAAAGACAGCAAAGACAGCATGTCCACACCATTCCTGCTGCTTGGAGTGTGTCCCCCTTTTCCTACTGTACCCGGGACATGCTCATATCCATTTGCACCCATGAGATTTGGTGCTGTACTACCAGGGGAGAGTCCTGAGAACAGCTGGAGTTCAATTAAAGTCAGCACACACACATTTAATACTCTTCTGTGACTTCCTCCAGGCCTTAATCCTTGATGCAAAGTGCTGCATTAACAAACTTGGGAACAGAAACCCTTTTATTGTGACATCCATCTTTATGTAAAGCAAAAGCACCCAGAAACCCCCTTCATCACCCAAATCCTCTTATCAAACTCTCAGGCCACAGAAATATGTGAATCACTGAATCACTGAAAAGGAGTGCAGGGTTTGCACAGAGCTCTGGGCAGAAAAAGGCAGCTGTGTGTGTGAGGAAAGCCTGGACACCCCACTGAGCCCCTGGAATCCCTGAGCCCTTTATCTGAGCATCACTGCAGGTAGTTGAGGAGATGTCTGGAAAGACATCACACCCGTGGCTGATGGACAGACAGCTTCAGGGCAGACCCTCTGGACAGACAGTCCTGCAGGTCCTACCCATGGACAAGCTGCTCTTGGCTGCTCTGAGCTGGGAGGGATGAGGGGGTGATCCAAATACAGCCACAGAACGTGCTGAGCTGCAAGGGACCCACAGGGACCATCCAGTCCAACCCTCAGCCCTGCACAGCCCCAGCCCCAAGAGTCCCTGTGCCCCAGAGGAGCAGCCAAAGCCTCCTGGAGCTCTGGCAGCCTTGGGGCTGTGCCCACTGCCCTGGGGAGCCTGGTCAGTGCCCAACCAGCCTCGGGGGGAAGAACCTTTCCCTGAGATCCAACCTGAGCCTGCCCTGACACAGCTCCAGCCCTTCCCTGGGGCCTGTCCCTGCTCCCCCCAGAGCAGAGCTCAGTCCTGCCCCTCCTCTGCCCCTGCCCAGGCAGTTGGAACTGCACTGAGGTCTCCCCTCAGCCTCCTCTGCTCCAGCTGAACACACCAAGTGCCCTCAGTATCCTCACACAGCTCCAAATCCAGGCCCTTCCCCATCTCTTTGCCCTCCTTTGGACACTCTCCAATGGCTCAATCTCTCCCTTCCATCGTGTCCCCCCAAAGTGCCCCCATGTTGAGGTGAGGCCGCCCCAGGGCAGAGCAGAGCGGGACAATCCCCTCCCTGCTGCCCCCAGGACAGGGTTGGCCCTCCTGGCTGCCCGGGCACTGCTGACTCAGGGACAACTGGCACCCACCAGCACCCCCAGGGCCCTTTCCACATCTCATTTCACCTCTCAGCTTGCAGGGAGCAGAATTACAGCACTGACCAGAGAAGCAAAACAACATCAGCTCTCATATTCACTCAATACTTGCTGCTTTAAAGGCCAATATTTACCTTTCTGCCAAATAAACCCAAAACTCAATGCATTGGGCAACCCCTGAGCAGTCTGGACCCCAGACTATGAACCAGAACCCTCCACTACACACTTCTCATTAGGAGCCAGAGCTCTTGCAGGCAGCTGAGTGGGTAATTTTAGCTTATCTGAGAGTGCCAGGAGATGAGAACATTGCTGAAGGACCGTCTGGAGAGGTGTCTGCAGGAGGGGAGGCAGCACACCCATCCCCACCCTGCGAGCTGGGCAGGGCACAGGCAGCACCACTGCCGTGCACCCCCCAGCTATGACGGCTCCAGGCACAGGGAGCACTTAGAGAGGCTCTTTTCAACGAAACCTTCCATGAATACAGACATTTGTTACCCCTCAGCTCTGTTTTATAAGCTGCAGTGCAGTGTTGCTGCGAGGAACGGAGCGCTCGAGCACCGAGTGTGTGTTACAGCACTGCCTTATACAGCAGCAAAGTGATTAATTAAAATTTACAAGACTAATCCAAATGCCTAAACATGTTTCTTGGCGGGAACTCCTGTAACCTGCTGCCAACAGCATCCCAATGTAACGACAACCCCCAAAGTCAACCTCTGGGAGCCGTGAAGAGGCTGTGTCTGATCTAAGCCAGTTGGTAACGGGAGAAGAACGAGAGAGATGTGATTCTTCGGAAGAAAACAAAGCACGTGGACACCATAATGTCTGGGATGTCTGGCTGACGCTGGGAATAGCCCCTTCCCAAGTCACAAATGCTGGCCAAGGCCCAGTTTTATTAAGTATTTTGCTGCAGCCTTGAAAATAAAACAGTGAAACAGCCAAGTTCACATCCAGCCCCGCGACCCGTGGGATGCTGAGCACTTCCAGCTATCGCTGAGCTGAAGCCAAAGGCTTTGCAAAATCAGAGCCTAAATTATTCCTTGGGAGGATTTCTCCATAGAACTCCAGAGGACACAGATATCGATCACACTTCTCCCCCCAAATCCCCTCGCAGAACATAATCCAATAACTTGATACTTTGGGTAACCTTTGAAAGCTTCCAATTGCAATTTCTCAGGGGGCAATATTTGAGACTAACTTAGAGTGAAGGGAGTAAAACTGGGGTTAAAGCCCGGTTTTCCCATTTAAGTGGGAAAAAAGACTCGGGGAAATGTCACAGTCGGCTCTGGTAGGTTTACAGAGGTGGAAGCCTCGGAGCTGCTCGCTGGGAGCTGGTGGCATAAATCAAACAAATGAGAGGGGGGAGACTCTCTAAAGGCTGATCTTGCTGGGCTCTCCCTTAAGAACCCCTTCCCTTGCAAAATGTAAATAAATGCCCAACTTTTAGCTTGATGAACTAATCTTTTCTAGCTCTGAGAGCAACGCCTTGCACTTAATTATCATCGCTAAATGATTTCAGTGTTTTCAAAGCACACTGGTTGCCTATTGGTAATGATTTCACTGCCATGAAGTAAAACCTTGCAGGGGTGAATGGGAATGTTACTCATGGAAACACAGCTCGTTTATAACTCTATTTTAGACACTCAAATTAGTAAGGATCAACTCAGCCCGACTGGAATAATAATTTTAGCAGCACAGTCAAGAAGCAAGTGAAAAACAAAATGCCTTATCCCGAGTAAAAGGAGTTGTGCTGTCCCACCATTTCTCTAAAGAACCCTCTCAGCTCCCCCCTCCAACTGGAAATTTGTCATGGCAGAAGCCCTGGCTTGGGGAAGGAGATCTTTATGGCCCCCATGAAAAGTCACCACCCTGTAAATCCTCATCTGCACTTCCTTGGGGCTCCGGGCTCCGGTCCCTCCGTGTGTCCTACTTCAGAATTTGGGACACTGAGGGCCCTCCTGCAGCCCCTGCTCGTGGGGAGGCACAGAATTGTGCCCTGCTTGCCCAAAACACAACAGCCCCTTGAGAAAAGACCTCTGAGCTTCAGGAGCACCCACTCAGGTGCTCTGGTCAGGGCTCTTCCAGCAGCCCTGAGAGGGCCATGGTTTCCAACATTGAGCAATGTCTCCCACTGATCTCAAGAGCCAGGTAAATATAATTCAGAACTCACACAAATAAGATAGTGGGGAAGTTGCATAAGATTCGGGCACAGCTGGGAACAGACTGGAGGACTCTGATTAAATCTGGCAAATCTCACCCAGCTTGACAAATCCTGCTCGTTGCAGGAGCCAGGCTGGCTTGTGCCACCTCCTGCTTCTGGACCATCCCCCCCGTGGGGAGTCCTGGCTTTTCCCAGGGTTCTGCTGCCTGCTAACGAGCTGGTTAGGCTAATTAGCAAACTCCAGTTCTGTGTCCCTGTGAACTGTTCCCAGGATCAAAGAATCACAGAATCACTGAGGTTGGAAAAGACCTCCAAGGTCACCAAGTCCAGCTGCCAACCCAGAACCACCCAGCAAGATCACCACTAAAAAAACCTTGCCTTCAAGTGCCACATTCACGTGGTTTTTGAACAATTCCAGGGATGGGGACTCCACCGCTGCCCTGGGCAGCCCCTTCCAATGCCTGACCACCCTTTCCAGCAAGAAATTCCTCCTCATGGCCAACCTGCCCCTCCCCTGGCCCAGCTGGAGGCCGTTCCCTCTCCTCCTGTCCCTTGTTCCCTGGCAGCAGAGCCCGACCCCCCCCGGCTCCCCCCGCCTGTCAGGGAGTTGCAGAGCCAGAAGGTCCCCCCTGAGCCTCCTTTTCTCCAGGCTGAGCCCCCCCAGCTCCCTCAGCTGCTCCTGCTGCTCCAGCCCCTTCCCAGCTCCGTTCCCTTCCCTGGACAAGCTCCAGCCCCTCAATGTCCCTCTTGTCCTGAGGGGACAACTCACTGGTACAACCAGTTACTTGCCCAGCAGCAGCAGGAGGACAGGGAACTCCACAAGGATAAATGGGAAGGTTCCTGGTCCTGCAGCCAACACAGCACTGCCTGCGTTTGCTTTTTCTAAAAATCATCGCAAGTGAGAGAGGAGTTTAATTAAACAACATTTATTTGTAAAATTGAGAAATGCAAAAGTACAGCTCCGCAAGCATTATTTGTTCCATTACGAGCAAGCACTGGGCTTCACATCCATGAAGAGCTACTTTCCTTTTCCTTTTGTGTAAATTTTACAGGAATTCTGCCTTGTTCTGCTACTGGATGAACAAGGTGGAGCAAGCCAAGAAACGCAGGCTTAGTGCTATGTGATATCAGACAGGGCTGACCTATTATCTGGGATATCTTAATGTTCTTTTAATATTGTTTTCATGCAATTGCACTTAAATTGCCAGATAATCTAATTCAAATGGGAATATTTCTCCTCCCAAGCAACAGTTCATTGTCCTTAAGAGCACCAAAGCCGGGGGCTGCTCAGCAGAGAGGAATGTCCATGGCTGACAGAGGGGTGGAGAATGGTCCTGGGACAAATTCAGGCTTTTTAACCCTTTCACTGCACAGACTGAGCACTGCATTAAATGTGTTATGGCTACTAATTATCAAACACAGTCATTAACTGCCCAGAGCACGGGTTTTGCCCCCTGTATTTCCCTGTATCACAGAGGCTGTGACGTGACTCCAGCAGGGCAGAAGTTCAACATTTGCCGAGTTTCTCTATCTAGAGATTCCAAGTCACAGCTGATGTTGCCAAGCATCTGTATGCCTAAATTTACACCAGTTTTCACTGCATTTGTATGGAAAAAAATGAAAAACCCATCCCTGGAAGTGTCCAAGGCCAGGGTGGAGCAGCCTGGTTCAGTGGAAGGTGTCCCTGCCCATGGCAGAGGGTGGAATGGGATGAGCTCTGAGGTCCCTTCTGACCCAAACCAGCCTGTTCTGCTATGAAAGAAGGAGAGAAGCGGTGTCATGAAGTGTTGGACACCCAAATGAGACCATCCTTTAGCACCAAGGCAGGACAAGAGGGTGAATTAAAGTAACCTGATAACACCTGGGCAAGGAAACCTTTGTGAGGTCAAAGAGCTACAGGGGCTGAAAAGAACAGGTGGATTCTTCCCTAACAAGTCAGATCATTTTATTCCATGTTAATGGTCAGTGTGGTGTATAAACGTTCACACGTGGAATGTTCAAATATGAAATGTTCGCATATAAAATGTTCACGTGAAACTTCCACTTCTAAAATGTTCACGTATTTTCATACATTCAGTGATAAAATTTTCACTTATAAAGTGTTAACTTACAAAATGCTCACTTTAAAAAGAGGCTTCCCTCCCCCCCCCAACCGAGGGTGCTGGAGTGTTTTACACACTTCTGCTAAAATACCCTCCCTGTCTGTCCTGCCCCACGTCAGGTGTCATCTTCCTGTGTCACTAACTGGGTTTTAACCCCACACTCCAACGTACCAACTCCAGTTCCCCACGGCCGGGATTTCCCGGGCCTGGCTGTTGAGATCAGTCTTCCCACATCCCTGTAAGGTCTCCAATTGCTTCCCACCGCCAGGAAAAAAAAAAAACAAAACCAAAAATAAACAAAAACCCAAACGATTTCTTCTGAACCCAACACCCCAGAGCAGGGGGTGAGGAGTGGTCCTCGCTGCCCACCCCCCAGGCACGGCCAGGTAGGAAGGAGTGTTATTGTGGGTATTTATCAGCCCTTTACTGCTACAAGGGCGCCGTGTCAGGAGCCCCATTTAAGCTCTATTATAACTCCTTTTGAGTGACAGGCACAGAGTAATGAGTGTCATTGCCTGGGGAAGGCCAGACCAAAGGGAAGCTCTAAATAGACCTGTCAGGGAGATGCTAAAGAGACTAATACATCAACTCCACCAGCACCCAACACAGAGAAACCTTTTAATCCACTGGTCTTTCAATTTGAAATGTTTACCGAGGCCCGGCATCTCTAATGCTGGATAGGTAATACGCTTTTTTCTTTATGAATAATTGTAATGACCCCTCTAAGTACATGCCTGGATTTCTTTTCATGAAAAACAAGCAAAAGAGGAGGAGAAAAGAAGAGGCAGGCTGCCAGGGATCCGAGTGCTTCAGTAGCTGACAAAAGACAAGAGAATTTGGGCTGGTTTTCTTTTTTTTTTCCCTTTCT